>JARGYO010000799.1:600000-849358 GCA_029206835.1 Rana muscosa | reverse complement strand
TAGTACACCAGGGATGGCCCATAGTGCATCAGTGATGGCTCATAGTACATCAGTGATGATCCATAGTACATCAGTGATGATCCATAGTACACCAGTGATGATCCATAGTACATCAGTGATGGCTCATAGTACATCAGTGATGATCCATAGTACATCAGTGATGATCCATAGTACACCAGTGATGATCCATAGTACACCAGTGATGATCCATAGTACATCAGTGATGGCTCATAGTACATCAGTGATGATCCATAATACATCAGTGATGATCCATAGTACACCAGTGATGGCCCATAGTACTTCAGTGATGATCTATAGTACATCAGTGATGATCCACAGTACATCAGTGATGATCCACAGTACATCAGTGATGATCCACAGTACATCAGGGATGGTCCATAGTACACCAGTGATGATCCACAGTACACCAGTGATGATCCATAGTACACCAGTGATGGTCCATAGTACATCAGTGATGATCTATAGTACATCAGTGATGGTCCATAGTACATCAGTGATGAGCTATAGTACATCAGTGATGATCTATAGTACATCAGTGATGATCCATAGTACACCAGTGATGATCCATAGTACACCAGTGATGGCCCATAGTACATCAGTGATGAACTATAGTACATCAGTGATGATCCACAGTACATCAGGGATGGTCCATAGTACATCAGTGATGATCCATAGTACATCAGTGATGATCCATAGTACACCAGTGATGGCCCATAGTACATCAGTGATGAACTATAGTACATCAGTGATGATCCACAGTACATCAGTGATGATCCATAGTACATTAGTGATGATCCACAGTACATCAGTGATGATCCACAGTACATCAGGGATGGTCCATAGTACATCAGTGATGATCCACAGTACATCAGTGATGATCCATAGTACACCAGTGATGGCCCATAGTACATCAGTGATGAACTATAGTACATCAGTGATGATCCACAGTACATCAGTGATGATCCACAGTACATCAGGGATGGTCCATAGTACATCAGTGATGATCTATAGTACATCAGTGATGGTCCATAGTACATCAGTGATGAGCTATAGTACATCAGTGATGATCTATAGTACATCAGTGATGATCCATAGTACACCAGTGATGATCCACAGTACATCAGTGATGATCCATAGTACATCAGTGATGATCCACAGTACATCAGTGATGATCCACAGTACATCAGGGATGGTCCATAGTACATCAGTGATGATCCATAGTACACCAGTGATGATCCATAGTACACCAGTGATGGCCCACAGTATATCAGTGATGAACTATAGTACATCAGTGATGATCCACAGTACATCAGTGATGATCCACAGTACATCAGGGATGGTCCATAGTACACCAGTGATGATCCACAGTACACCAGTGATGATCCATAGTACACCAGTGATGGTCCATAGTACATCAGTGATGGTCCATAGTACATCAGTGATGATCCATAGTACATCAGTGATGATCCATAGTACACCAGTGATGGCCCATAGTACATCAGTGATGATCCATAGTACATCAGTGATGATCCACAGTACATCAGTGATGATCCACAGTACATCAGGGATGGTCCATAGTACATCAGTGATGATCCATAGTACACCAGTGATGATCCATAGTACACCAGTGATGGCCCATAGTACATCAGTGATGAACTATAGTACATCAGTGATGATCCACAGTACATCAGTGATGATCCACAGTACATCAGGGATGGTCCATAGTACACCAGTGATGATCCACAGTACATCAGTTATGATCCACAGTACATCAGTGATGATCCACAGTACATCAGTGATGATCCACAATACTTCAGTGATGATCCACAGTACATCAGTGATGATCCACAGTACATCAGTGATGATCCACAATACTTCAGTGATGATCCACAGTACATCAGGGATGGTCCACAGTACATCAGTGATGGTCCACAGTATATCAGTGATGATCCATAGTACATCAGTGATGGTCCATAGTACATCAGTGATGGTCCATAGTACACCAGTGATGATCCATAGTACACCAGTGATGGCCCATAGTACACCAGTGATGGCCCATAGTACATCAGTGATGATCCATAGTACATCAGTGATGATCCACAGTACATCAGTGATGATCCACAGTACATCAGGGATGGTCCATAGTACATCAGTGATGATCCATAGTACACCAGTGATGATCCATAGTACACTAGTGATGGCCCATAGTACATCAGTGATGAACTATAGTACATCAGAGATGATCCACAGTACATCAGGGATGGTCCATAGTACATCAGTCATGATCCATAGTACACCAGTGATGATCCATAGTACACCAGTGATGGCCCATAGTACATCAGTGATGATCCACAGTACATCAGTGATGATCCATAGTACATCAGTGATGATTCACAGTACATCAGGGATGGTCCATAGTACATCAGTGATGATCCATAGTACATCAGTGATGATCCATAGTACACCAGTGATGATCCATAGTACACCAGTGATGATCCATAGTACATCAGTGATGGCTCATAGTACATCAGTGATGATCCATAATACATCAGTGATGATCCATAGTACACCAGTGATGGCCCATAGTACTTCAGTGATGATCTATAGTACATCAGTGATGATCCACAGTACATCAGTGATGATCCACAGTACATCAGTGATGATCCACAGTACATCAGGGATGGTCCATAGTACACCAGTGATGATCCACAGTACACCAGTGATGATCCATAGTACACCAGTGATGGTCCATAGTACATCAGTGATGATCTATAGTACATCAGTGATGGTCCATAGTACATCAGTGATGAGCTATAGTACATCAGTGATGATCTATAGTACATCAGTGATGATCCATAGTACACCAGTGATGATCCATAGTACACCAGTGATGGCCCATAGTACATCAGTGATGAACTATAGTACATCAGTGATGATCCACAGTACATCAGGGATGGTCCATAGTACATCAGTGATGATCCATAGTACATCAGTGATGATCCATAGTACACCAGTGATGGCCCATAGTACATCAGTGATGAACTATAGTACATCAGTGATGATCCACAGTACATCAGTGATGATCCATAGTACATTAGTGATGATCCACAGTACATCAGTGATGATCCACAGTACATCAGGGATGGTCCATAGTACATCAGTGATGATCCACAGTACATCAGTGATGATCCATAGTACACCAGTGATGGCCCATAGTACATCAGTGATGAACTATAGTACATCAGTGATGATCCACAGTACATCAGTGATGATCCACAGTACATCAGGGATGGTCCATAGTACATCAGTGATGATCTATAGTACATCAGTGATGGTCCATAGTACATCAGTGATGAGCTATAGTACATCAGTGATGATCTATAGTACATCAGTGATGATCCATAGTACACCAGTGATGATCCACAGTACATCAGTGATGATCCATAGTACATCAGTGATGATCCACAGTACATCAGTGATGATCCACAGTACATCAGGGATGGTCCATAGTACATCAGTGATGATCCATAGTACACCAGTGATGATCCATAGTACACCAGTGATGGCCCACAGTATATCAGTGATGAACTATAGTACATCAGTGATGATCCACAGTACATCAGTGATGATCCACAGTACATCAGGGATGGTCCATAGTACACCAGTGATGATCCACAGTACACCAGTGATGATCCATAGTACACCAGTGATGGTCCATAGTACATCAGTGATGGTCCATAGTACATCAGTGATGATCCATAGTACATCAGTGATGATCCATAGTACACCAGTGATGGCCCATAGTACATCAGTGATGATCCATAGTACATCAGTGATGATCCACAGTACATCAGTGATGATCCACAGTACATCAGGGATGGTCCATAGTACATCAGTGATGATCCATAGTACACCAGTGATGATCCATAGTACACCAGTGATGGCCCATAGTACATCAGTGATGAACTATAGTACATCAGTGATGATCCACAGTACATCAGTGATGATCCACAGTACATCAGGGATGGTCCATAGTACACCAGTGATGATCCACAGTACATCAGTTATGATCCACAGTACATCAGTGATGATCCACAGTACATCAGTGATGATCCACAATACTTCAGTGATGATCCACAGTACATCAGTGATGATCCACAGTACATCAGTGATGATCCACAATACTTCAGTGATGATCCACAGTACATCAGGGATGGTCCACAGTACATCAGTGATGGTCCACAGTATATCAGTGATGATCCATAGTACATCAGTGATGGTCCATAGTACATCAGTGATGGTCCATAGTACACCAGTGATGATCCATAGTACACCAGTGATGGCCCATAGTACACCAGTGATGGCCCATAGTACATCAGTGATGATCCATAGTACATCAGTGATGATCCACAGTACATCAGTGATGATCCACAGTACATCAGGGATGGTCCATAGTACATCAGTGATGATCCATAGTACACCAGTGATGATCCATAGTACACTAGTGATGGCCCATAGTACATCAGTGATGAACTATAGTACATCAGAGATGATCCACAGTACATCAGGGATGGTCCATAGTACATCAGTCATGATCCATAGTACACCAGTGATGATCCATAGTACACCAGTGATGGCCCATAGTACATCAGTGATGATCCACAGTACATCAGTGATGATCCATAGTACATCAGTGATGATTCACAGTACATCAGGGATGGTCCATAGTACATCAGTGATGATCCATAGTACATCAGTGATGATCCATAGTACACCAGTGATGATCCATAGTACACCAGTGATGATCCATAGTACATCAGTGATGGCTCATAGTACATCAGTGATGATCCATAATACATCAGTGATGATCCATAGTACACCAGTGATGGCCCATAGTACTTCAGTGATGATCTATAGTACATCAGTGATGATCCACAGTACATCAGTGATGATCCACAGTACATCAGTGATGATCCACAGTACATCAGGGATGGTCCATAGTACACCAGTGATGATCCACAGTACACCAGTGATGATCCATAGTACACCAGTGATGGTCCATAGTACATCAGTGATGATCTATAGTACATCAGTGATGGTCCATAGTACATCAGTGATGAGCTATAGTACATCAGTGATGATCTATAGTACATCAGTGATGATCCATAGTACACCAGTGATGATCCATAGTACACCAGTGATGGCCCATAGTACATCAGTGATGAACTATAGTACATCAGTGATGATCCACAGTACATCAGGGATGGTCCATAGTACATCAGTGATGATCCATAGTACATCAGTGATGATCCATAGTACACCAGTGATGGCCCATAGTACATCAGTGATGAACTATAGTACATCAGTGATGATCCACAGTACATCAGTGATGATCCATAGTACATTAGTGATGATCCACAGTACATCAGTGATGATCCACAGTACATCAGGGATGGTCCATAGTACATCAGTGATGATCCACAGTACATCAGTGATGATCCATAGTACACCAGTGATGGCCCATAGTACATCAGTGATGAACTATAGTACATCAGTGATGATCCACAGTACATCAGTGATGATCCACAGTACATCAGGGATGGTCCATAGTACATCAGTGATGATCTATAGTACATCAGTGATGGTCCATAGTACATCAGTGATGAGCTATAGTACATCAGTGATGATCTATAGTACATCAGTGATGATCCATAGTACACCAGTGATGATCCACAGTACATCAGTGATGATCCATAGTACATCAGTGATGATCCACAGTACATCAGTGATGATCCACAGTACATCAGGGATGGTCCATAGTACATCAGTGATGATCCATAGTACACCAGTGATGATCCATAGTACACCAGTGATGGCCCACAGTATATCAGTGATGAACTATAGTACATCAGTGATGATCCACAGTACATCAGTGATGATCCACAGTACATCAGGGATGGTCCATAGTACACCAGTGATGATCCACAGTACACCAGTGATGATCCATAGTACACCAGTGATGGTCCATAGTACATCAGTGATGGTCCATAGTACATCAGTGATGATCCATAGTACATCAGTGATGATCCATAGTACACCAGTGATGGCCCATAGTACATCAGTGATGATCCATAGTACATCAGTGATGATCCACAGTACATCAGTGATGATCCACAGTACATCAGGGATGGTCCATAGTACATCAGTGATGATCCATAGTACACCAGTGATGATCCATAGTACACCAGTGATGGCCCATAGTACATCAGTGATGAACTATAGTACATCAGTGATGATCCACAGTACATCAGTGATGATCCACAGTACATCAGGGATGGTCCATAGTACACCAGTGATGATCCACAGTACATCAGTTATGATCCACAGTACATCAGTGATGATCCACAGTACATCAGTGATGATCCACAATACTTCAGTGATGATCCACAGTACATCAGTGATGATCCACAGTACATCAGTGATGATCCACAATACTTCAGTGATGATCCACAGTACATCAGGGATGGTCCACAGTACATCAGTGATGGTCCACAGTATATCAGTGATGATCCATAGTACATCAGTGATGGTCCATAGTACATCAGTGATGGTCCATAGTACACCAGTGATGATCCATAGTACACCAGTGATGGCCCATAGTACACCAGTGATGGCCCATAGTACATCAGTGATGATCCATAGTACATCAGTGATGATCCACAGTACATCAGTGATGATCCACAGTACATCAGGGATGGTCCATAGTACATCAGTGATGATCCATAGTACACCAGTGATGATCCATAGTACACTAGTGATGGCCCATAGTACATCAGTGATGAACTATAGTACATCAGAGATGATCCACAGTACATCAGGGATGGTCCATAGTACATCAGTCATGATCCATAGTACACCAGTGATGATCCATAGTACACCAGTGATGGCCCATAGTACATCAGTGATGATCCACAGTACATCAGTGATGATCCATAGTACATCAGTGATGATTCACAGTACATCAGGGATGGTCCATAGTACATCAGTGATGATCCATAGTACACCAGTGATGATCCATAGTACACCAGTGATGATCCATAGTACACCAGTGATGATCCATAGTACACCAGTGATGGCCCATAGTACATCAGTGATGAACTATAGTACATCAGTGATGATCCACAGTACATCAGTGATGATCCACAGTACATCAGGGATGGTCCATAGTACACCAGTGATGATCCACAGTACACCAGTGATGGTCCATAGTACATCAGTGATGATTTATAGTACATCAGTGATGATCCACAGTACATCAGTGATGATCCACAGTACATCAGTGATGATCCACAATACTTCAGTGATGATCCACAGTGCATCAGTGATGATCCACAGTACATCAGGGATGGTCCACAGTATATCAGGGATGGTCCATAGTACACCAGTGATGATCCACAGTACACCAGTGATGGTCCATAGTACATCAGTGATGATCTATAGTACATCAGTGATGATCCACAGTACATCAGTGATGATACACAGTACATCAGTGATGATCCACAGTACATCAGTGATGATCCACAATACTTCAGTGATGATCCACAGTGCATCAGTGATGATCCATAGTACACCAGTGATGGCCCATAGTAAGAGTGAGTGAGTGAGTGAATAACTTGTATAGCGCTACAAATGCGAACTAAATCGCCTCAAGGCGCTTTGCATCCAGTGACATCCTGACCCTTCAGAATAGGTGGGTCTTAAGTTTTTTCCTGAAGGCCCGGTGGTTTTCTTCCATGCGGATGTTGGTGGGTAGAGCGTTCCATAGCCGTGGTCCTTGAGTACATCAGTGATGAACTATAGTACATCAGTGATGATCCACAGTACATCAGGGATGGTCCATAGTACATCAGTGATGATCCATAGTACACCAGTGATGATCCATAGTACACCAGTGATGGCCCATAGTACATCAGTGATGAACTATAGTACATCAGTGATGATCCACAGTACATCAGTGATGATCCATAGTACATCAGTGATGATCCACAGTACATCAGTGATGATCCACAGTACATCAGGGATGGTCCATAGTACATCAGTGATGATCCATAGTACACCAGTGATGATCCATAGTACACCAGTGATGGCCCATAGTACATCAGTGATGAACTATAGTACATCAGTGATGATCCACAGTACATCAGTGATGATCCACAGTACATCAGGGATGGTCCATAGTACACCAGTGATGATCCACAGTACACCAGTGATGATCCATAGTACACCAGTGATGGTCCACAGTACATCAGTGATGATCCACAGTACATCAGTGATGATCCACAATACTTCAGTTATGATCCACAGTACATCAGTGATGATCCACAGTACATCAGTGATGATCCACAGTACACCAGTGATGATCCACAGTACATCAGGGATGATCCACAGTACATCAGGGATGGTCCATAGTACACCAGTGATGATCCACAGTACACCAGTGATGATCCATAGTACATCAGTGATGAGCTATAGTACATCAGTGATGATCTATAGTACATCAGTGATGGTCCATAGTACATCAGTGATGATCTATAGTACATCAGTGATGATCTATAGTACATCAGTGATGATCCACAGTACATCAGTTATGATACACAGTACATCAGTGATGATCCACAGTACATCAGTGATGATCCACAATACTTCAGTGATGATCCACAGTACATCAGTGATGATCCACAGTACATCAGGGATGGTCCACAGTATATCAGTGATGATCCATAGTACATCAGTGATGGTCCACAGTACATCAGTGATGGTCCATAGTACACCAGTGATGATCCATAGTACACCAGTGATGATCCATAGTACACCAGTGATGGCCCATAGTACACCAGTGATGGCCCATAGTACATCAGTGATGATCCATAGTACATCAGTGATGATCCACAGTACATCAGTGATGATCCACAGTACATCAGGGATGGTCCATAGTACATCAGTGATGATCCATAGTACACCAGTGATGATCCATAGTACACCAGTGATGGCCCATAGTACATCAGTGATGAACTATAGTACATCAGTTATATAGAAATATGAAGGTATTGGGACTTTTAAGGTGCAACAACTACACAATATTCAATATAAAAAATATAATTTTATTACAAAAAATATATGAAAAATCATATGTACAAATATACATGAACCATCAAAATAAACATAATAGAGTTTCCAAAGTGCATACAGACAAAATTCTCTACATGTTTCGCCATTTTGTAGGCTTCCTCAGGAGTTTGTCATGCAAATACTGGAAACAAAGAAAGAAAAATAATAAATACATAATAATATTTACTCAAATTTCAAACTCAAAATTACAAAACAGAATATTATTAAGAAAAAAAAAAAAAAAAAAAAGGATAACTGAAAACCATAACCAGCCCAATGGTTGCTCAAAAGTTCATCTCAAAATTAGATCTATTTATTCAAGGTATATGACCTTATTAGTATCAGTTGTAAGTACATTACCTGTAAATTTTGATGGTACAATCTAAAATGAAGAATGACCAGATAGCCAATGAGCTATCCCACACGGGGGCGCCCGTAAGGAGGGGATCATATGGTGTATCATAGAGGGGGAGAAATACTGGCACAAATAACCACCCGGATATTACTAGTACAGGAACAGAGGGCCATCTGGGGGAAATTACAAAGAAAAATCGAATGAAGTCAAATAACAATCTATATATAAGAGTAAAGGCGTCTCCATCTAATTATACGGCACATACCCCATCAGTATTTACCTGTTTATGGCTGTTGATAGTGTGACAGCAGGAAGGTAAAGTCACCTGGTTGCATCCAGGGGGGTAGATATATTTCTCCCAGATTCAGGCTTTATGCTGACTTATACAACTAGGGTGGAGAGTTGTATAAGCCCAGCTGAGGCTAGTAGGCTCATGGATGACTCATACCTCTAGGGAGAGGGCTGGGCGTCGTGCAGGCAGGGAGTTGATGAGACCAGCTGAAGCCTGTCAGTTCGTTTAAGGCCTCTATAAAAACTCCCAGATTCATTAGGTGTTAGCTCATGCCTGGACCCAGACCTGTGTGGACTGTCTAGGGAGAGTGAACCCCTGTGCGGTGAGGCAAAGCCTGTGTGGCTATTTGTTTGGACTTTTACTAAACCAGGGATCTAGGGACTAGGACAGCACCAGGCTGATCCCAGTTGTTAGTTTAGGAAACCTGCATGTTTAGTCAGAGGTCAAACTGACCAGGATTTATTTGGTTTATGTTTCTTTTTGGCTTTGCTGTGTTTTTGTCACTGTACATAGAGAAATAAACCGCACCTTTTGATTTTGAAAACCACAACCTCCGTCTGCTGGCCCTGTTTTTGTGTGGGGAGCCCAACCAGGGGGTCACACACACCCGCTACTGAGTTAACCCCCTCACAGTTGGTGGAGAACCAGTGGCAGTTTTTTTTAAGCCAGCATGGAGGAGATACTGAAACAGCTGGCTCTAGCAAATGCCAATCAACAGCAGACAAATGCAGGTTTGCAAAGGAGCCTTGCAGCCCAGCAGCAAGCTCATCAACAAGCCCAGCAGCAATCTGAGGCCCGCTTCATAGACCTGTTACAGAAGCAAGAGCAGAGACTACAACAAATGGAAGCAGTAATGCAGCAACGTCCGCAGACTAGTGAGGAAAGCCGTCCCACTAATACCGCGTCCTTTGGGGCGAGTCGTTTATTGACAAAAATGACTGGAGAGGATGATCCAGAGGTATTTTTGACCACATTTGAAAGGACTGCTGAAAGAGAAAAGTGGCCTGAGGAGCAGTGGGCTGGACTGGTGGCTCCTCTGTTAACTGGTGAATCGCAGAAGGCTTACTATGACCTAGAGCCTGACCAAGCAAAAGACTATGTGATGCTAAAAGCTGAAATATTGGCAAGGCTGGGTGTCACCCTGGCTGTCCGGGCTCAGCGTGTGCATAACTGGACTTTCCAGCTTGGAAAACCCCCCAGGTCTCAAATGTATGATCTCATTCACCTGAGCAGGAAGTGGCTACAGCCAGAGACTTTGTCCGCACCAGAGATTGTGGAACGTGTTGTAATGGATCGGTTTTTGAGAGCTCTTCCTACTGCCATCCAAAAGTGGGTAAGCCATGGAGACCCAGAGACGGCCGGTGGTCTTGTGGATCGTGTAGAGAAATACTTGGCTACAGAGAACCTGACGGCCTCTTCCAGAGACTCTCGGACTTTCCACCCTAAGACCAGACCATCCCCAGGGGCGGATAAGAGGATTCCAAGGGGTGAGGGTGGAGAGAGTGAGAGGGTGGGAGCTCTACCCAAAGTTTGGCGAGAACAGCCTGGGAAGTCAGGGGCTCAAGAGGCAGCCAAAAGGATTGTTTGCTACCGCTGCCGGCAAGCGGGACATATTGCAGCAAATTGCCCGGTTGTGGAGGAACCCATGCAATGTGACTTTCTGACGGACAGACGTCAGTCGCTGTGTGCGACAGTCGCATGCACTGCCATTCGGGGAACTGAGAAACATTTATGCAAAATGTGTATTAATGGTAGAAATGTTGTGGTATTACTGGATTCAGGTAGCCTTGTGACCCTGATAAAGGCTGAATTAGTTAAAACAGAGGTCTCTGGGAATAGCAAGGTAGCTGTTATTTGTGTGCATGGGGACACCCGAGAGTATCCAGTGACTACAGTGTGTTTCGAGACCCCCAAAGGTACCCTCTCTCATCCAGTGGGGTTAGTATCTCAATTACCGCATGATGCCATTGTGGGAAGAGATTTTCCGAAGTTCTGGGAACTGTGGGATGATCCTGAGCCCCCCACTGGTGCCCCTATGTACCAGGAATGTGATAGCCAGAACTCCTCTGAGAGTGGTGAGGACTCTCCAGAATTTCCCTTGTCAGTATTGGCAGGGGAGACTCAAGAAACTGGAGAGGAGCCCACCTCCTCAGACGAAAACCTACCGTCTGTGGAGTTTTCTGATCTGGAGGTTCACAGGGAAAATTTTGCCACAGAACAGTTAAAAGACCCCGCCCTAATAAAGGCACGGGAAAACGTAGTGGAAATAGATGGCGAGTTAGTGAACCCAGATAATACCTGCACTTACCCATACTTCAGCGTAGAGAAGGACCTACTGTATCGGGTGGCAAAAAGGGCAGAAGAAACCGTTGAGCAGCTTGTGGTGCCCAAACCTTACAGGAAGTTGGTGTTGGAGTTGGCCCATGGGCACATTCTTGGAGGTCATCTGGGGACAGAGAAAACCCGAGAGAGGGTATTACAGAGATTCTATTGGCCTGGGGTGATGAAGGACATAGAAAATTATTGTTCCTCCTGCCCTGTGTGTCAGAGGTCGGCCCCGATGCCACATTTCCGTAGCCCGCTGGTCCCTCTACCCATCATTGAGGTCCCGTTTGAGAGAATCGCAATGGATTTGGTAGGTCCTATAATCAAGTCCGCTAGGGGGCACCAGTACATATTGGTTATAATGGACTATGCCACCCGTTATCCAGAAGCGATCCCTCTCAGAAATACCTCGGCCAAAACCATAGCCAAAGAGCTATCTCTTGTTTTTAGCCGGGTGGGTATTTGTAAAGAACTGCTTACGGACCAAGGTACACCCTTTATGTCCCGGGTTATGAAAGAGCTGTGTAAATTGTTCAAAGTGACGCAATTGCGTACATCTGTGTATCACCCCCAAACCGATGGGCTGGTTGAAAGATTCAACAAAACCCTAAAACAAATGTTGAAGAAAGTGGTGGATAGAGATGGAAAGGATTGGGACTGTCTACTTCCTTATTTGATGTTTGCTATTAGGGAGGTGCCCCAATCCTCTACGGGATTCTCCCCCTTTGAGTTACTGTATGGGAGACACCCAAGAGGGCTGTTGGATATTGCCAAGGAAACTTGGGAAAGTGAGAGTTCTCCCCACAGGAGTGTGATTGAGCATGTCGCCCTGATGCAAGATCGAATTGCACAGGTAATGCCCATCGTGAAGGAACATTTGGCCCAAGCGCAGTTGGCACAGCAGAGAGTGTACAACCGTGGAGCAAAGACCCGTACCTTTTCCCCGGGGGATAGGATATTGGTACTTGTCCCTACGGTTGAAAGTAAATTCCTTGCCAAATGGCAAGGCCCCTACGAGATAATGGAAAAAGTGAGCGAAGTGAATTACAAGGTCAGACAACCAGGAAGGCGAAAGCCCGAACAGATATATCACGTTAATCTGTTGAAAGCCTGGAGGGATAGAGAGTCCCTAGTCGCAGAAACTTGGTCACCAGCTCAAACTGGTTGCGTGATTCCGGAGGTTGGAATAGCAGCCACCTTGTCACAACCCCAACAACAGGAGGTTAAGGAGTTTGTGCTTCGCAACAAGGAGGTGTTCTCTGAGCTGCCGGGACAAACATCTGGGGTAGAGCATGATATTATTACCCCGCCCGGTGAAAGGGTGAAGTTAAAACCCTATCGGATCCCAGAGGCCCGACGGGAGGCAATACGGGAGGAAGTACAGAAAATGCTGAACTTAGGGGTGATAGAGGAGTCCCAAAGTGATTGGTCTAGTCCCATTGTGTTGGTGCCTAAACCGGATGGGAGCTGGCGATTTTGTAACAATTTTCGTCAGTTGAACAAAGTTACAAAATTTGACACCTACCCCATGCCACGTATAGATGAGTTGATCGACCGGCTGGGAACAGCCCGATACATGACGACTCTTGACCTCACAAAAGGGTATTGGCAAATTCCCCTGGCCAAGTCGGCCAAAGAGAAAACCGCATTTGTAACCCCAGACGGGGCGTTCCAATATAAGAGAATGCCGTTCGGGTTACAGAATGCGCCGGCCACATTCCAGCGGAAAATGGACCAGATACTGAGGCCCCATCGGAAGTATGCTGCGGCTTACCTGGATGACGTAATTGTCCATAGCACAGATTGGGCCTCACATCTGCCAAAAGTGCAAGCAGTCCTAGACTCTATCCGGGAAGCGGGGTTTACGGCTAACCCCAAGAAGTGTACCATTGGGCAGGAGGAGGCCAAATATCTTGGGTACACCATTGGCAGGGGAGTGATAAAACCCCAACTCAACAAAGTCGAGGCCATCCAGAGTTGGCCACGTCCCAACAGCAAGAAGCAGGTACGAGCCTTTCTGGGAATCGCTGGGTATTATCGGCGATTCATTCCCCACTTTGCTTCTAAGGCTGTGCCCCTAACCAACCTAACGAAGGGGAAAGGGTCGGTCATGATTAAATGGACCCCCGAGGCTGAGGCAGCATTCCAATTCTTGAAACAAGCCTTATGTAGCCAGCCAGTGTTGTACTCACCCGACTTCTCTAAAGACTTTGTCGTACAAAGTGATGCGTCAGATGTGGGGTTAGGAGCAGTATTGTCCCAGGTCTGGAACGGGGAAGAGCACCCAGTCATTTACCTCAGCAGGAAGTTGAAGTCGCATGAGGTAAATTACGCCACGGTTGAAAAGGAGTGTTTAGCGGTGAAGTGGGCTCTAGATTCCCTTCGGTACTATCTGCTAGGTAGGCACTTTGACATGGTTACGGATCACGCTCCGTTAAAGTGGATGGCTCAAAACAAGGAGACAAATAGAAGAGTGAATAGGTGGTTCCTGGCCCTACAGGAATTCAACTTCACAGTAAAGCATCGCCCTGGCGTTCAAATGGGGAATGTGGATGCTTTGTCTCGAGTACATGAATGCCTGATTGCTGGTGTTCCAACCCCAAGGTTAAAACAAGAGGGGGGGGTATGTGACAGCAGGAAGGTAAAGTCACCTGGTTGCATCCAGGGGGGTAGATATATTTCTCCCAGATTCAGGCTTTATGCTGACTTATACAACTAGGGTGGAGAGTTGTATAAGCCCAGCTGAGGCTAGTAGGCTCATGGATGACTCATACCTCTAGGGAGAGGGCTGGGCGTCGTGCAGGCAGGGAGTTGATGAGACCAGCTGAAGCCTGTCAGTTCGTTTAAGGCCTCTATAAAAACTCCCAGATTCATTAGGTGTTAGCTCATGCCTGGACCCAGACCTGTGTGGACTGTCTAGGGAGAGTGAACCCCTGTGCGGTGAGGCAAAGCCTGTGTGGCTATTTGTTTGGACTTTTACTAAACCAGGGATCTAGGGACTAGGACAGCACCAGGCTGATCCCAGTTGTTAGTTTAGGAAACCTGCATGTTTAGTCAGAGGTCAAACTGACCAGGATTTATTTGGTTTATGTTTCTTTTTGGCTTTGCTGTGTTTTTGTCACTGTACATAGAGAAATAAACCGCACCTTTTGATTTTGAAAACCACAACCTCCGTCTGCTGGCCCTGTTTTTGTGTGGGGAGCCCAACCAGGGGGTCACACACACCCGCTACTGAGTTAACCCCCTCACAATAGTAAAAAATATTAGAATAGGCAAAAAAGGGGGGCAGTATCTCCAAAGTACCCCAATCAGTGTCCACTCTAAAGGAAAAAGAATTAGTGGAAATTACTATAAATATATAATAATCCCCTCTAGTTGGTATTCAAAATTTTAATTTTTTAGCCATATACTTGCTAGCTGATATATACCTGGTTAATCCAATTGGATAAAGTGTGGACACACTTTATCCAATTGGATTAACCAGGTATATATCAGCTAGCAAGTATATGGCTAAAAAATTAAAATTTTGAATACCAACTAGAGGGGATTATTATATATTTATAGTAATTTCCACTAATTCTTTTTCCTTTAGAGTGGACACTGATTGGGGTACTTTGGAGATACTGCCCCCCTTTTTTGCCTATTCTAATATTTTTTACTATCAACAGCTATAAACAGGTAAATACTGATGGGGTATGTGCCGTATAATTAGATGGAGACGCCTTTACTCTTATATATAGTTTGTTATTTGACTTCATTCAATTTTTCTTTGTAATTTCCCCCAGATGGCCCTCTGTTCCTGTGCTAGTAATATCCGGGTGGTTATTTGTGCCAGTATTTCTCCCCCTCTATGATACACCATATGATCCCCTCCTTACGGGCGCCCCCGTGTGGGATAGCTCATTGGCTATCTGGTCATTCTTCATTTTAGATTGTACCATCAAAATTTACAGGTAATGTACTTACAACTGATACTATAAGGTCATATACCTTGAATAAATAGATCTAATTTTGAGATGAACTTTTGAGCAACCATTGGGCTGGTTATGGTTTTCAGTTATCCTTTTTTTTTTTTTTTCTTAATAATATTCTGTTTTGTAATTTTGAGTTTGAAATTTGAGTAAATATTATTATGTGTTTATTATTTTTCTTTCTTTGTTTCCAGTATTTGCATGACAAACTCCTGAGGAAGCCTACAAAATGGCGAAACATGTAGAGAATTTTGTCTGTATGCACTTTGGAAACTCTATTATGTTTATTTTGATGGTTCATGTATATTTGTACATATGATTTTTCATATATTTTTTGTAATAAAATTATATTTTTTATATTGAATATTGTGTAGTTGTTGCACCTTAAAAGTCCCAATACCTTCATATTTCTATATAGCTTCTTAATGAAGGGATGTGGTGCCTATGAGATACAGATGACAGGTATTATTTTCAATTTCTCCTTATAGTACATCAGTGATGATCCACAGTACATCAGGGATGGTCCATAGTACATCAGTGATGATCCATAGTACATCAGTGATGATCCACAGTACATCAGTGATGATCAACAGTACATCAGGGATGGTCCATAGTACATCAGTGATGATCCATAGTACACCAGTGATGATCCATAGTACACCAGTGATGGCCCATAGTACATCAGTGATGAACTATAGTACATCAGTGATGATCCACAGTACATCAGTGATGATCCACAGTACATCAGGGATGGTCCATAGTACACCAGTGATGATCCACAGTACACCAGTGATGGTCCATAGTACATCAGTGATGATCTATAGTACATCAGTGATGATCCACAGTACATCAGTGATGATACACAGTACATCAGTGATGATCCACAGTACATCAGTGATGATCCACAATACTTCAGTGATGATCCACAGTACATCAGTGATGATCCACAGTACATCAGGGATGGTCCACAGTATATCAGTGATGATCCACAGTACATCAGTGATGGTCCATAGTACATCAGTGATGGTCCATAGTACACCAGTGATGATCCATAGTACACCAGTGATGGCCCATAGTACACCAGTGATGGCCCATAGTACATCAGTGATGATCCACAGTACATCAGTGATGATCCACAGTACATCAGGGATGGTCCATAGTACATCAGGGATGATCCATAGTACACCAGTGATGATCCATAGTACACCAGTGATGGCCCATAGTACATCAGTGATGAACTATAGTTCATCAGTGATGATCCACAGTACATCAGGGATGGTCCATAGTACATCAGTGATGATCCATAGTACACCAGTGATGATCCATAGTACACCAGTGATGGCCCATAGTACATCAGTGATGATCCACAGTACATCAGTGATGATCCATAGTACATCAGTGATGATCCACAGTACATCAGTGATGATCCACAGTACATCAGGGATGGTCCATAGTACATAAGTGATGATCCATAGTACACCAGTGATGATCCATTGTACACCAGTGATGGCCCATAGTACATCAGTGATGAACTATAGTACATCAGTGATGATCCACAGTACATCAGTGATGATCCACAGTACATCAGGGATGGTCCATAGTACACCAGTGATGATCCACAGTACACCAGTGATGATCCATAGTACACCAGTGATGGTCCATAGTACATCAGTGATGATCTATAGTACATCAGTGATGGTCCATAGTACATCAGTGATGAGCTATAGTACATCAGTGATGATCTATAGTACATCAGTGATGATCCATAGTACACCAGTGATGATCAATAGTACACCAGTGATGGCCCATAGTACATCAGTGATGAACTATAGTACATCAGTGATGATCCACAGTACATCAGGGATGGTCCATAGTACATCAGTGATGATCCATAGTACATCAGTGATGATCCATAGTACACCAGTGATGGCCCATAGTACATCAGTGATGAACTATAGTACATCAGTGATGATCCATAGTACACCAGTGATGGCCCATAGTACACCATTGATGGCCCATAGTACATCAGTGATGATCCACAGTACATCAGTGATGATCCATATTACATCAGTGATGATCCACAGTACATCAGTGATGGTCCATAGTACATCAGTGATGATCCATAGTACACCAGTGATGATCCATAGTACACCAGTGATGGCCCATAGTACATCAGTGATGAACTATAGTACATCAGTGATGATTCACAGTACATCAGCGATGATCCACAGTACATCAGGGATGGTCCATAGTACACGAGTGATGATCCACAGTACACCAGTGATGATCCATAGTACACCAGTGATGGTCCATAGTACATCAGTGATGATCTATAGTACATCAGTGATGGTCCATAGTACATCAGTGATGATCTATAGTACATCAGTGATGATCTATAGTACATCAGTGATGATCCACAGTACATCAGTTATGATACACAGTACATCAGTGATGATCCACAGTACATCAGTGATGATCCACAATACTTCAGTGATGATCCACAGTACATCAGTGATGATCCACAGTACATCAGGGATGGTCCATAGTACATCAGTGATGGTCCATAGTACACCAGTGATGATCCATAGTACACCAGTGATGATCCATAGTACACCAGTGATGGCCCATAGTACACCAGTGATGGCCCATAGTACATCAGTGATGATCCATTGTACATCAGTGATGATCCACAGTACATCAGTGATGATCCACAGTACATCAGGGATGGTCCATAGTACATCAGTGATGATCCATAGTACACCAGTGATGATCCATAGTACACCAGTGATGGCCCATAGTACATCAGTGATGAACTATAGTACATCAGTGATGATCCACAGTACATCAGGGATGGTCCATAGTACATCAGTGATGATCCATAGTACACCAGTGATGATCCATAGTACACCAGTGATGGCCCATAGTACATCAGTGATGAACTATAGTACATCAGTGATGATCCACAGTACATCAGTGATGATCCATAGTACATCAGTGATGATCCACAGTACATCAGTGATGATCCACAGTACATCAGGGATGGTCCATAGTACATCAGTGATGATCCATAGTACACCAGTGATGATCCATAGTACACCAGTGATGGCCCATAGTACATCAGTGATGAACTATAGTACATCAGTGATGATCCACAGTACATCAGTGATGATCCACAGTACATCAGGGATGGTCCATAGTACACCAGTGATGATCCACAGTACACCAGTGATGATCCATAGTACACCAGTGATGGTCCATAGTACATCAGGGATGGTCCATAGTACATCAGTGATGATCCATAGTACACCAGTGATGATCCATAGTACACCAGTGATGGCCCATAGTACATCAGTGATGAACTATAGTACATCAGTGATGATCCACAGTACATCAGTGATGATCCACAGTACATCAGGGATGGTCCATAGTACACCAGTGATGATCCACAGTACACCAGTGATGATCCACAGTACACCAGTGATGATCCATAGTACACCAGTGATGGTCCATAGTACATCAGTGATGATCTATAGTACATCAGTGATGGTCCATAGTACATCAGTGATGATCTATAGTACATCAGTGATGATCTATAGTACATCAGTGATGATCCACAGTACATCAGTTATGATACACAGTACATCAGTGATGATCCACAGTACATCAGTGATGATCCACAATACTTCAGTGATGATCCACAGTACATCAGTGATGATCCACAGTACATCAGTGATGATCCACAGTACATCAGGGATGGTCCACAGTATATCAGTGATGATCCATAGTACATCAGTGATGGTCCATAGTACATCAGTGATGGTCCATAGTACACCAGTGATGATCCATAGTACACCAGTGATGGCCCATAGTACACCAGTGATGGCCCATAGTACATCAGTGATGATCCATAGTACATCAGTGATGATCCACAGTACATCAGTGATGATCCACAGTACATCAGGGATGGTCCATAGTACATCAGTGATGGTCCATAGTACATCAGTGATGATCCATAGTACACCAGTGATGGCCCATAGTACATCAGTGATGATCCACAGTACATCAGGGATGGTCCATAGTACATCAGTGATGATCCATAGTACACCAGTGATGATCCATAGTACACCAGTGATGGCCCATAGTACATCAGTGATGAACTATAGTACATCAGTGATGATCCACAGTACATCAGTGATGATCCATAGTACATCAGTGATGATCCACAGTACATCACTGATGATCCACAGTACATCAGGGATGGTCCATAGTACACCAGTGATGATCCACAGTACACCAGTGATGATCCATAGTACACCAGTGATGGTCCATAGTACATCAGTGATGATCTATAGTACATCAGTGATGGTCCATAGTACATCAGTGATGAGCTATAGTACATCAGTGATGATCTATAGTACATCAGTGATGATCCATAGTACACCAGTGATGATCCATAGTACACCAGTGATGGCCCATAGTACATCAGTGATGAACTATAGTACATCAGTGATGGTCCATAGTAAATTAGTGATGGTCCATAGTACACCAGTGATGATCCATAGTACTCCAGTGATGGCCCATAGTACACCAGTGATGGCCCATAGTACATCAGTGATGATCTATAGTACATCAGTGATGATCCACAGTACATCAGGGATGGTCCATACTACATCAGGTATGATCCATAGTACATCAGTGATGATCCACAGTACATCAGTGATGATCCACAGTACATCAGTGATGATCCACAGTACATCAGGGATGGTCCACAGTACATCAGTGATGATCCATAGTACACCAGTCATGATCCATAGTACATCAGTGATGATCCATAGTACATCAGTGATGGCCCACAGTACATCAGGGATGATCCACAGTACATCAGTGATGATCCATAGTACACCAGTGATGGCCCATAGTACACCAGTGATGGCCCATAGTACATCAGTGATGATCCACAGTACATCAGTGATGATCTATAGTACATCAGTGATGATCCACAGTACACCAGTGATGATTCACAGTACATCAGGGATGGTCCATAGTACATCAGGGATGGTCCATAGTACATCAGTGATGATCCACAGTACATCAGGGATGGTCCACAGTACATCAGTAATGATCCATAGTACATCAGTGATGGCCCATAGTACATCAGTGATGATCCATATTACACCAGTGATGATCCATAGTACACCAGGGATGACCCACAGTACATCAGTGATGATCCACAGTACATCAGTGATGGTCAATAGTAAATCAGTGATGGTCCATAGTACACCAGTGATGATCCATAGTTCACCAGTGATGGCCCATAGTACACCAGTGATGATCCATAGTACACCAGAGATGGCCCATAGTATACCAGTGATGTCCCATAGTACATCAGTGATGATCCACAGTACATCAGTGATGATCCATAGTACACCAGGGATGGCCCATAGTACATCAGTGATGGCTCATAGTACATCAGTGATGATCCATAGTACATCAGTGATGATCCATAGTACACCAGTGATGATCCATAGTACATCAGTGATGGCTCATAGTACATCAGTGATGATCCATAGTACATCAGTGATGATTCATAGTACACCAGTGATGATCCATAGTACATCAGTGATGGCTCATAGTACATCAGTGATGATCCATAATACATCAGTGATGATCCATAGTACACCAGTGATGGCCCATAGTACTTCAGTGATGATCTATAGTACATCAGTGATGATCCACAGTACATCAGTGATGATCCACAGTACATCAGTGATGATCCACGGTACATCAGTGATGATCCATAGTACATCAGTGATGATCCTCAGTACATCAATGATGATCCACAGTACATCAGTGATGATCCACAGTACATCAGTGATGATCCACATGACATCAGGGATGGTCCACAGTACATCAGTGATGATCCATAGTAAACCAGTCATGATCCATAGTACATCAGTGATGATCCATAGTACATCAGTGATGATCCATAGTACACCAGTGATGGCCCATAGTACACCAGTGATGATCCATAGTACACCAGTGATGGCCCATAGTACTTCAGTGATGATCTATAGTACATCAGTGATGATCCACAGTACATCAGTGATGATCCACAATACATCAGGGATGGTCCACAGTATATCAGTGATGATCCATAGTACATCAGTGATGGCCCACAGTACATCAGTGATGATCCACAGTACATCAGTGATGATCCATAGTACACCAGTGATGGTCCATAGTACACCAGTGATGGTCCATAGTACATCAGTGATGATCCATAGTACATCAGTGATGATCCACAGTACATCAGGGATGGTCCACTGTACATCAGTGATGATCCATAGTACACCAGTGATGGCCCAAAGCACATCAGTGATGGTCCATAGTACACCAGGGATGATCCATTGTAATCCAGTGATGATCCATAGTACACCAGTGATGGCCCATAGTACACCAGTGATGGCCCATAGTACATCAGTGATGATCCACAGTACATCAGTGATGATCTATAGTACATCAGGGATGGTCCACAGTACATCAGTGATGATCCATAGTACACCAGTGATGATCCATAGTACATCAGTGATGCTCCATAGTACACCTGTGATGGCCCACAGTACACCTGTGATGGCCCACAGTAGATCAGTGATGATCCACAGTACATCAGGGATGGTCCACAGTATATCAGTGATGAGCCATAGTACATCAGTGATGGTCCATAGTACACCAGTGATGATCCATAGTACACCAGTGATGGCCCATAGTACACCAGTGATGGCCCATAGTACACCAGTGATGATCCATAGTACACCAGTGATGGCCCATAGTACACCAGTGATGTCCCATAGTACATCAGTGATGATCCACAGTACATCAGTGATGATCCATAGTACACCAGGGATGGCCCATAGTACATCAGTGATGGCTCATAGTACATCAGTGATGATCCATAGTACATCAGTGATGATCCATAGTACACCAGTGATGATCCATAGTACATCAGTGATGGCTCTTAGTACATCAGTGATGATCCATAGTACACCAGTGATGATCCATAGTACATCAGTGATGGCTCATAGTACATCAGTGATGATCCATAATACATCAGTGATGATCCATAGTACATCAGTGATGATCCATAGTACACCAGTCAAGGCCCATAGTACTACAGTGATGATCTATAGTACATCAGTGATGATCCACAGTACATCAGTGATGATCCACAGTACATCAGTGATGATCCAAGGTACATCAGTGATGATCCATAGTACATCAGTGATGATCCTCAGTACATCAGTGATGATCCACAGTACATCAGTGATGATCCACAGTACATCAGGGATGGTCCACAGTACATCAGTGATGATCCATAGTACACCAGTCATGATCCATAGTACATCAGTGATGATCCATAGTACATCAGTGATGATCCATAGTACACCAGTGATGATCCATAGTACACCAGTGATGGCCCATAGTACTTCAGTGATAATTAATAGTACATCAGTGATGATCCACAGTACATCAGTGATGATCCACAATACATCAGGGATGGTCCACAGTATATCAGTGATGATCCATAGTACATCAGTGATGGCCCACAGTACATCAGTGATGATCCACAGTACATCAGTGATGATCCATAGTACACCAGTGATGGCCCATAGTACATCAGTGATGGTCCATAGTACATCAGTGATGATCCATAGTACATCAGTGATGATCCATAGTACACCAGTGATGATCCACAGTACATCAGTTATGATCCACAGTACATCAGTGATGATCCACAGTACATCAGTGATGATCCACAATACTTCAGTGATGATCCACAGTACATCAGTGATGATCCACAGTACATCAGGGATGGTCCACAGTATATCAGTGATGATCCATAGTACATCAGTGATGGCCCATAGTACATCAGTGATGATCCATAGTACACCAGTGATGATCCATAGTACACCAGTAATGTTCCATAGTACACCAGGGATGATCCACAGTACATCAGTGATGATCCACAGTACATCAGTGGTGGTCCACAGTACATCAGTGATGGTCCATGGTACACCAGTGATGATCCATAGTACACCAGTGATGATCCATAGTACACCAGTGATGGCCCGTAGTATACCAGTGATGGCCCATAGTACATCAGTGATGATCCATAGTACATCAATGATGATCCACAGTACATCAGTGATGATCCACAGTACATCAGGGATGGTCCATAGTACATCAGTGATGATCCATAGTACACCAGTGATGATCCATAGTACACCAGTGATGGCCCATAGTACATCAGTGATGAACTATAGTACATCAGTGATGATCCACAGTACATCAGGGATGGTCCATAGTACATCAGTGATGATCCATAGTACACCAGTGATGATCCATAGTACACCAGTGATGGCCCATAGTACATCAGTGATGAACTATAGTACATCGGTGATGATCCACAGTACATCAGTGATGATCCACAGTACATCAGGGATGGTCCATAGTACACCAGTGATGGTCCATAGTACATCAGTGATGATCTATAGTACATCAGTGATGATCTACAGTACATCAGTTATGATCCACAGTACATTAGTGATGATCCACAGTACATCAGTGATGATCCACAATACTTCAGTGATGATCCACAGTACATCAGTGATGATCCACAGTACATCAGGGATGGTCCACAGTATATCAGTGATGATCCATAGTACATCAGTGATGGTCCATAGTACATCAGTGATGGTCCATAGTACACCAGTGATGATCCATAGTACACCAGTGATGATCCATAGTACACCAGTGATGGCCCATAGTACACCAGTGATGGCCCATAGTACATCAGTGATGATCCATAGTACATCAGTGATGATCCACAGTACATCAGTGATGATCCACAGTACATCAGGGATGGTCCATAGTACATCAGTGATGATCCATAGTACACCAGTGATGATCCATAGTACACCAGTGATGGCCCATAGTACATCAGTGATGAACTATAGTACATCAGTGATGATCCACAGTACATCAGGGATGGTCCATAGTACATCAGTGATGATCCATAGTACACCAGGGATGATCCATAGTACACCAGTGATGGCCCATAGTACATCAGTGATGAACAACAGTACATCAGTGATGATCCACAGTACATCAGTGATGATCCATAGTACATCAGTGATGATCCACAGTACATCAGTGATGATCCACAGTACATCAGGGATGGTCCATAGTACATCAGTGATGATCCATAGTACACCAGTGATGATCCATAGTACACCAGTGATGGTCCATAGTACATCAGTGATGAACTATAGTACATCAGTGATGATCCACAGTACATCAGTGATGATCCACAGTACATCAGGGATGGTCCATAGTACACCAGTGATGATCCACAGTACACCAGTGATGATCCATAGTACACCAGTGATGGTCCATAGTACATCAGTGATGATCTATAGTACATCAGTGATGGTCCATAGTACATCAGTGATGATCTATAGTACATCAGTGATGATCCACAGTACATCAGTTATGATACACAGTACATCAGTGATGATCCACAGTACATCAGTGATGATCCACAATACTTCAGTGATGATCCACAGTACATCAGTGATGATCCACAGTACATCAGGGATGGTCCACAGTATATCAGAGATTATCCATAGTACATCAGTGATGGTCCATAGTACACCAGTGATGATCTATAGTACACCAGTGATGGCCCATAGTACACCAGTGATGGCCCATAGTACATCAGTGATGATCCATAGTACATCAGTGATGATCCACAGTACATCAGTGATGATCCACAGTACATCAGGGATGGTCCATAGTACATCAGTGATGATCCATAGTACACCAGTGATGGCCCATAGTACATCAGTGATGAACTATAGTACATCAGTGATGATCCACAGTACATCAGGGATGGTCCTTAGTACATCAGTGATGATCCATAGTACACCAGTGATGATCCATAGTACACCAGTGATGGCCCATAGTACATCAGTGATGAACTATAGTACATCAGTGATGATCCACAGTACATCAGTGATGATCCATAGTACATCAGTGATGATCCACAGTATATCAGTGATGATCCACAGTACATCAGGGATGGTCCATAGTACATCAGTGATGATCCATAGTACACCAGTGATGATCCATAGTACACCAGTGATGGCCCATAGTACATCAGTGATGAACTATAGTACATCAGTGATGATCCACAGTACATCAGTGATGATCCACAGTACACCAGTGATGATCCACAGTACACCAGTGATGATCCATAGTACACCAGTGATGGTCCATAGTACATCAGTGATGATCTATAGTACATCAGTGATGGTCCATAGTACATCAGTGATGAGCTATAGTACATGAGTGATGATCTATAGTACATCAGTGATGATCCATAGTACACCAGTGATGATCCATAGTACACCAGTGATGGCCCATAGTACATCAGTGATGAACTATAGTACATCAGTGATGATCCACAGTACATCAGGGATGGTCCATAGTACATCAGTGATGATCCATAGTACACCAGTGATGGCCCATAGTACATCAGTGATGAACTATAGTACATCAGTGATGATCCACAGTACATCAGTGATGATCCACAGTACATCAGGGATGGTCCATAGTACACCAGTGATGATCCACAGTACACCAGTGATGATCCATAGTACACCAGTGATGGCCCATAGTACATCAGTGATGAACTATAGTACATCAGTGATGATCCACAGTACATCAGTGATGATCCATAGTACATCAGTGATGATCCACAGTATATCAGTGATGATCCACAGTACATCAGGCATGGTCCATAGTACATCAGTGATGATCCATAGTACACCAGTGATGATCCATAGTACACCAGTGATGGCCCATAGTACATCAGTGATGAACTATAGTACATCAGTGATGATCCACAGTACATCAGTGATGATCCACAGTACATCAGGGATGGTCCATAGTACACCAGTGATGATCCACAGTACACCAGTGATGATCCATAGTACACCAGTGATGGTCCATAGTACATCAGTGATGATCTATAGTACATCAGTGATGGTCCATAGTACATCAGTGATGAGCTATAGTACATCAGTGATGATCTATAGTACATCAGTGATGATCCATAGTACACCAGTGATGATCCATAGTACACCAGTGATGGCCCATAGTACATCAGTGATGAACTATAGTACATCAGTGATGATCCACAGTACATCAGGGATGGTCCATAGTACATCAGTGATGATCCATAGTACATCAGTGATGATCCATAGTACACCAGTGATGGCCCATAGTACATCAGTGATGAACTATAGTACATCAGTGATGATCCACAGTACATCAGTGATGATCCATAGTACATCAGTGATGATCCACAGTACATCAGTGATGATCCACAGTACATCAGGGATGGTCCATAGTACATCAGTGATGATCCATAGTACACCAGTGATGATCCATAGTACACCAGTGATGGCCCATAGTACATCAGTGATGAACTATAGTACATCAGTGATGATCCACAGTACATCAGTGATGATCCACAGTACATCAGGGATGGTCCATAGTACACCAGTGATGATCCACAGTACACCAGTGATGATCCATAGTACACCAGTGATGGTCCATAGTACATCAGTGATGATCTATAGTACATCAGTGATGGTCCATAGTACATCAGTGATGATCTATAGTACATCAGTGATGATCTATAGTACATCAGTGATGATCCATAGTACATCAGTGATGACCCACAGTACATCAGTGATGGTCCACAGTACATCAGGGATGGTCCACAGTACATCGGTGATGATCCATAGTACACCAGTGATGGCCCATAGTACATCAGTGATGGTCCATAGTACATCAGTGATGATCCATAGTAGATCAGTGATGATTCTGAGTACACCAGTGATGGCCCATAGTACACCAGTGATGGCCCATAGTACATCAGTGATGATCCACAGTACATCAGTGATGATCCATAGTACATCAGTGATGATCCACAGTACATCAGTGATGATCCACAGTACATCAGGGATGGTCCATAGTACATCAGTGATGATCCATAGTACACCAGTGATGATCCATAGTACACCAGCGATGGCCCATAGTACATCAGTGATGAACTATAGTACATCAGTGATGATCCACAGTACATCAGTGATGATCCACAGTACATCAGGGATGGTCCATAGTACACCAGTGATGATCCACAGTACATCAGTGATGATCTATAGTACATCAGTGATGGTCCATAGTACATCAGTGATGATCTATAGTACATCAGTGATGATCTATAGTACATCAGTGATGATCCACAGTACATCAGTTATGATACACAGTACATCAGTGATGATCCACAGTACATCAGTGATGATCCACAATATTTCAGTGATGATCCACAGTACATCAGTGATGATCCACAGTACATCAGGGATGGTCCACAGTATATCAGTGATGATCCATAGTACATCAGTGATGGTCCATAGTACATCAGTGATGGTCCATAGTACACCAGTGATGATCCATAGTACACCAGTGATGATCCATAGTACACCAGTGATGATCCATAGTACACCAGTGATGGCCCATAGTACACCAGTGATGGCCCATAGTACATCAGTGATGATCCACAGTACATCAGTGATGATCCACAGTACATCAGTGATGATCCACAGTACATCAGGGATGGTCCATAGTACATCAGTGATGATCCATAGTACACCAGTGATGATCCATAGTACACCAGTGATGGCCCATAGTACATCAGTGATGAACTATAGTACATCAGTGATGATCCACAGTACATCAGGGATGGTCCATAGTACATCAGTGATGATCCATAGTACACCAGTGATGATCCATAGTACACCAGTGATGGCCCATAGTACATCAGTGATGAACTATAGTACATCAGTGATGATCCACAGTACATCAGTGATGATCCATAGTACATCAGTGATGATCCACAGTACATCAGTGATGATCCACAGTACATCAGGGATGGTCCATAGTACATCAGTGATGATCCATAGTACACCAGTGATGATCCATAGTACACCAATGATGGCCCATAGTACATCAGTGATGAACTATAGTACATCAGTGATGATCCACAGTACATCAGTGATGATCCACAGTACATCAGGGATGGTCCATAGTACACCAGTGATGATCCACAGTACACCAGTGATGATCCATAGTACACCAGTGATGGTCCATAGTACATCAGGGATGGTCCATAGTACATCAGTGATGATCCATAGTACACCAGTGATGATCCATAGTACACCAGTGATGGCCCATAGTACATCAGTGATGATCCACAGTACATCAGTGATGATCCACAGTACATCAGGGATGGTCCATAGTACACCAGTGATGATCCACAGTACACCAGTGATGATCCATAGTACACCAGTGATGGTCCATAGTACATCAGTGATGATCTATAGTACATCAGTGATGGTCCATAGTACATCAGTGATGATCCACAGTACATCAGTTATGATACACAGTACATCAGCGATGATCCACAGTACATCAGTGATGATCCACAATACTTCAGTGATGATCCACAGTACATCAGTGATGATCCACAGTACATCAGGGATGGTCCACAGTATATCAGTGATGATCCATAGTACATCAGTGATGGTCCATAGTACATCAGTGATGGTCCATAGTACACCAGTGATGATCCATGGTACACCAGTGATGGCCCATAGTACACCAGTGATGGCCCATAGTACATCAGTGATGAACTATAGTACATCAGTGATGATCCACAGTACATCAGGGATGGTCCATAGTACATCAGTGATGATCCATAGTACACCAGTGATGATCCATAGTACACCAGTGATGATCCATAGTACACCAGTGATGGCCCATAGTACATCAGTGATGAACTATAGTACATCAGTGATGATCCACAGTACATCAGTGATGATCCATAGTACATCAGTGATGATCCACAGTACATCAGTGATGATCCACAGTACATCAGGGATGGTCCATAGTACATCAGTGATGATCCATAGTACACCAGTGATGATCCATAGTACACCAGTGATGGCCCATAGTACATCAGTGATGAACTATAGTACATCAGTGATGATCCACAGTACATCAGTGATGATCCACAGTACATCAGGGATGGTCCATAGTACACCAGTGATGATCCACAGTACACCAGTGATGATCCATAGTACACCAGTGATGGTCCATAGTACATCAGTGATGATCTATAGTACATCAGTGATGGTCCATAGTACATCTGTGATGAGCTATAGTACATCAGTGATGATCCATAGTACACCAGTGATGGCCCATAGTACATCAGTGATGATCCATAGTACACCAGTGATGATCCATAGTACACCAGTGATGGCCCATAGTACATCAGTGATGAACTATAGTACATCAGTGATGATCCACAGTACATCAGTGATGATCCATAGTACATCAGTGATGATCCACAGTACATCAGTGATGATCCACAGTACATCAGGGATGGTCCATAGTACATCAGTGATGATCCATAGTACACCAGTGATGATCCATAGTACACCAGTGATGGCCCACAGTATATCAGTGATGAACTATAGTACATCAGTGATGATCCACAGTACATCAGTGATGATCCACAGTACATCAGGGATGGTCCATAGTACATCAGTGATGATCCATAGTACACCAGTGATGATCCATAGTACACCAGTGATGGCCCATAGTACATCAGTGATGAACTATAGTACATCAGTGATGATCCACAGTACATCAGTGATGATCCATAGTACATCAGTGATGATCCACAGTACATCAGTGATGATCCACAGTACATCAGGGATGGTCCATAGTACATCAGTGATGATCCATAGTACACCAGTGATGATCCATAGTACAATAGTGATGGCCCATAGTTCATCAGTGATGAACTATAGTACATCAGTGATGATCCACAGTACATCAGTGATGATCCACAGTACATCAGGGATGGTCCATAGTACATCAGTGATGATCCACAGTACACCAGTGATGATCCATAGTACACCAGTGATGGTCCATAGTACATCAGGGATGGTCCATAGTACATCAGTGATGATCCATAGTACACCAGTGATGATCCATAGTACACCAGTGATGGCCCATAGTACATCAGTGATGAACTATAGTACATCAGTGATGATCCACAGTACATCAGTGATGATCCACAGTACATCAGGGATGGTCCATAGTACACCAGTGATGATCCACAGTACATCAGTGATGATCCACAGTACATCAGGGATGGTCCATAGTACATCAGTGATGATCCATAGTACACCAGTGATGATCCATAGTACACCAGTGATGGCCCATAGTACATCAGTGATGAACTATAGTACATCAGTGATGATCCACAGTACATCAGTGATGATCCACAGTACATCAGGGATGGTCCATAGTACACCAGTGATGATCCACAGTACACCAGTGATGATCCATAGTACACCAGTGATGGTCCATAGTACATCAGTGATGATCTATAGTACATCAGTGATGGTCCATAGTACATCTGTGATGAGCTATAGTACATCAGTGATGATCCATAGTACACCAGTGATGGCCCATAGTACATCAGTGATGATCCATAGTACACCAGTGATGATCCATAGTACACCAGTGATGGCCCATAGTACATCAGTGATGAACTATAGTACATCAGTGATGATCCACAGTACATCAGTGATGATCCATAGTACATCAGTGATGATCCACAGTACATCAGTGATGATCCACAGTACATCAGGGATGGTCCATAGTACATCAGTGATGATCCATAGTACACCAGTGATGATCCATAGTACACCAGTGATGGCCCACAGTATATCAGTGATGAACTATAGTACATCAGTGATGATCCACAGTACATCAGTGATGATCCACAGTACATCAGGGATGGTCCATAGTACATCAGTGATGATCCATAGTACACCAGTGATGATCCATAGTACACCAGTGATGGCCCATAGTACATCAGTGATGAACTATAGTACATCAGTGATGATCCACAGTACATCAGTGATGATCCATAGTACATCAGTGATGATCCACAGTACATCAGTGATGATCCACAGTACATCAGGGATGGTCCATAGTACATCAGTGATGATCCATAGTACACCAGTGATGATCCATAGTACACCAGTGATGGCCCATAGTTCATCAGTGATGAACTATAGTACATCAGTGATGATCCACAGTACATCAGTGATGATCCACAGTACATCAGGGATGGTCCATAGTACATCAGTGATGATCCACAGTACACCAGTGATGATCCATAGTACACCAGTGATGGTCCATAGTACATCAGGGATGGTCCATAGTACATCAGTGATGATCCATAGTACACCAGTGATGATCCATAGTACACCAGTGATGGCCCATAGTACATCAGTGATGAACTATAGTACATCAGTGATGATCCACAGTACATCAGTGATGATCCACAGTACATCAGGGATGGTCCATAGTACACCAGTGATGATCCACAGTACACCAGTGATGATCCATAGTACACCAGTGATGGTCAATAGTAAATCAGTGATGATCTATAGTACATCAGTGATGGTCCATAGTACATCAGTGATGATCTATAGTACATCAGTGATGATCTATAGTACATCAGTGATGATCCACAGTACATCAGTTATGATACACAGTACATCAGTGATGATCCACAGTACATCAGTGATGATCCACAATACTTCAGTGATGATCCACAGTACATCAGTGATGATCCACAGTACATCAGGGATGGTCCACAGTATATCAGTGATGATCCATAGTACATCAGTGATGGTCCATAGTACATCAGTGATGGTCCATAGTACACCAGTGATGATCCATAGTACACTAGTGATGGCCCATAGTACACCAGTGATGGCCCATAGTACATCAGTGATGAACTATAGTACATCAGTGATGATCCACAGTACATCAGGGATGGTCCATAGTACATCAGTGATGATCCATAGTACACCAGTGATGATCCATAGTACACCAGTGATGATCCATAGTACACCAGTGATGGCCCATAGTACATCAGTGATGAACTATAGTACATCAGTGATGATCCACAGTACATCAGTGATGATCCATAGTACATCAGTGATGAACTATAGTACATCAGTGATGATCCACAGTACATCAGGGATGGCCCATAGTACATCAGTGATGAACTATAGTACATCAGTGATGATCCACAGTACATCAGTGATGATCCATAGTACATCAGTGATGATCCACAGTACATCAGGGATGGTCCATAGTACATCAGTGATGATCCATAGTACACCAGTGATGATCCATAGTACACCAGTGATGGCCCATAGTACATCAGTGATGAACTATAGTACATCAGTGATGATCCACAGTACATCAGTGATGATCCACAGTACACCAGGGATGGTCCATAGCACACCAGTGATGATCCACAGTACACCAGTGATGATCCATAGTACACCAGTGATGGTCCATAGTACATCAGTGATGATCTATAGTACATCAGTGATGGTCCATAGTACATCAGTGATGAGCTATAGTACATCAGTGATGATCCATAGTACACCAGTGATGGCCCATAGTACATCAGTGATGATCCATAGTACACCAGTGATGATCCATAGTACACCAGTGATGGCCCATAGTACATCAGTGATGAACTATAGTACATCAGTGATGATCCACAGTACATCAGTGATGATCCATAGTACATCAGTGATGGTCCACAGTACATCAGTGATGATCCACAGTACATCAGGGATGGTCCATAGTACATCAGTGATGATCCATAGTACACCAGTGATGATCCATAGTACACCAGTGATGGCCCACAGTATATCAGTGATGAACTATAGTACATCAGTGATGATCCACAGTACATCAGTGATGATCCACAGTACATCAGGGATGGTCCATAGTACACCAGTGATGATCCACAGTACACCAGTGATGATCCATAGTACACCAGTGATGGTCCATAGTACATCAGTGATGATCTATAGTACATCAGTGATGGTCCATAGTACATCAGTGATGTTCTATAGTACATCAGTGATGATCTATAGTACATCAGTGATGATCCATAGTACATCAGTGATGATCCACAGTACATCAGTGATGGTCCACAGTACATCAGGGATGGTCCACAGTACATCGGTGATGATCCATAGTACACCAGTGATGGCCCATAGTACATCAGTGATGGTCCATAGTACATCAGTGATGATCCATAGTACATCAGTGATGATCCATAGTACACCAGTGATGGCCCATAGTACATCAGTGATGATCCACAGTACATCAGTGATGATCCACAGTACATCAGTGATGATCCACAGTACATCAGGGATGGTCCATAGTACATCAGTGATGATCCATAGTACACCAGTGATGATCCATAGTACACCAGTGATGGCCCATAGTACATCAGTGATGAACTATAGTACATCAGTGATGATCCACAGTACATCAGTGATGATCCACAGTACATCAGGGATGGTCCATAGTACACCAGTGATGATCCACAGTACATCAGTTATGATCCACAGTACATTAGTGATGATCCACAGTACATCAGTGATGATCCACAGTACATCAGTGATGATCCACAATACTTCAGTGATGATCCACAGTACATCAGGGATGGTCCACAGTACATCAGGGATGGTCCACAGTATATCAGTGATGATCCATAGTACATCAGTGATGGTCCATAGTACATCAGTGATGGTCCATAGTACACCAGTGATGATCCATAGTACACCAGTGATGGCCCATAGTACACCAGTGATGGCCCATAGTACATCAGTGATGATCCATAGTACATCAGTGATGATCCACAGTACATCAGTGATGATCCATAGTACATCAGTGATGATCCATAGTACACCAGTGATGATCCATAGTACACCAGTGATGATCCATAGTACACCAGTGATGGCCCATAGTACATCAGTGATGAACTATAGTACATCAGAGATGATCCACAGTACATCAGGGATGGTCCATAGTACATCAGTCATGATCCATAGTACACCAGTGATGATCCATAGTACACCAGTGATGGCCCATAGTACATCAGTGATGAACTATAGTACATCAGTGTTGATCCACAGTACATCAGTGATGATCCATAGTACATCAGTGATGATCCATAGTACACCAGTGATGGCCCATAGTACACCAGTGATGGCCCATAGTACATCAGTGATGATCCACAGTACATCAGTGATGATCCACAGTACATCAGTGATGATCCACAGTACATCAGGGATGGTCCATAGTACATCAGTGATGATCCATAGTACACCAGTGATGATCCATAGTACACCAGTGATGGCCCATAGTACATCAGTGATGAACTATAGTACATCAGTGATGATCCACAGTACATCAGGGATGGTCCATAGTACATCAGTGATGATCCATAGTACACCAGTGATGATCCATAGTACACCAGTGATGGCCCATAGTACATCAGTGATGAACTATAGTACATCAGTGATGATCCACAGTACATCAGTGATGATCCATAGTACATCAGTGATGATCCACAGTACATCAGTGATGATCCACAGTACATCAGGGATGGTCCATAGTACATCAGTGATGATCCATAGTACACCAGTGATGATCCATAGTACACCAGTGATGGCCCATAGTACATCAGTGATGAACTATAGTACATCAGTGATGATCCACAGTACATCAGTGATGATCCACAGTACATCAGGGATGGTCCATAGTACACCAGTGATGATCCACAGTACACCAGTGATGATCCATAGTACACCAGTGATGGTCCAAAGTACATCAGGGATGGTCCATAGTACATCAGTGATGATCCATAGTACACCAGTGATGATCCATAGTACACCAGTGATGGCCCATAGTACATCAGTGATGAACTATAGTACATCAGTGATGATCCACAGTACATCAGTGATGATCCACAGTACATCAGGGATGGTCCATAGTACACCAGTGATGATCCACAGTACACCAGTGATGATCCATAGTACACCAGTGATGGTCCATAGTACATCAGTGATGATCTATAGTACATCAGTGATGGTCCATAGTACATCAGTGATGATCTATAGTACATCAGTGATGATCTATAGTACATCAGTGATGATCCACAGTACATCAGTTATGATACACAGTACATCAGTGATGATCCACAGTACATCAGTGATGATCCACAATACTTCAGTGATGATCCACAGTACATCAGTGATGATCCACAGTACATCAGGGATGGTCCACAGTATATCAGTGATGATCCATAGTACATCAGTGATGGTCCATAGTACACCAGTGATGGCCCATAGTACACCAGTGATGGCCCATAGTACATCAGTGATGAACTATAGTACATCAGTGATGATCCACAGTACATCAGGGATGGTCCATAGTACATCAGTGATGATCCATAGTACACCAGTGATGATCCATAGTACACCAGTGATGGCCCATAGTACATCAGTGATGAACTATAGTACATCAGTGATGATCCACAGTACATCAGTGATGATCCATAGTACATCAGTGATGATCCACAGTACATCAGTGATGATCCACAGTACATCAGGGATGGTCCATAGTACATCAGTGATGATCCATAGTACACCAGTGATGATCCATAGTACACCAGTGATGGCCCATAGTACATCAGTGATGAACTATAGTACATCAGTGATGATCCACAGTACATCAGTGATGATCCACAGTACATCAGGGATGGTCCATAGTACACCAGTGATGATCCACAGTACACCAGTGATGATCCATAGTACATCAGTGATGATCCACAGTACATCAGTGATGATCCACAGTACATCAGTGATGATCCACAGTACATAAGGGATGGTCCATAGTACATCAGTGATGATCCATAGTACACCAGTGATGATCCATAGTACACCAGTGATGGCCAATAGTACATCAGTGATGAACTATAGTACATCAGTGATGATCCACAGTACATCTGGGATGGTCCATAGTACATCAGTGATGATCCATAGTACACCAGTGATGATCCATAGTACACCAGTGATGGCCCATAGTACATCAGTGATGAACTATAGTACATCAGTGATGATCCACAGTACATCAGTGATGATCCATAGTACATCAGTGATGATCCACAGTACATCAGTGATGATCCACAGTACATCAGGGATGGTCCATAGTACATCAGTGATGATCCATAGTACACCAGTGATGATCCATAGTACACCAGTGATGGCCCATAGTACATCAGTGATGAACTATAGTACATCAGTGATGATCCACAGTACATCAGTGATGATCCACAGTACATCAGGGATGGTCCACAGTACACCAGTGATGATCCACAGTACACCAGTGATGATCCATAGTACACCAGTGATGGTCCATAGTACATCAGGGATGGTCCATAGTACATCAGTGATGATCCATAGTACACCAGTGATGATCCATAGTACACCAGTGATGGCCCATAGTACATCAGTGATGAACTATAGTACATCAGTGATGATCCACAGTACATCAGTGATGATCCACAGTACATCAGGGATGGTCCATAGTACACCAGTGATGATCCACAGTACACCAGTGATGATCCATAGTACACCAGTGATGGTCCATAGTACATCAGTGATGATCTATAGTACATCAGTGATGGTCCATAGTACATCAGTGATGATCTATAGTACATCAGTGATGATCTATAGTACATCAGTGATGATCCACAGTACATCAGTTATGATACACAGTACATCAGTGATGATCCACAGTACATCAGTGATGATCCACAATACTTCAGTGATGATCCACAGTACATCAGTGATGATCCACAGTACATCAGGGATGGTCCACAGTATATCAGTGATGATCCATAGTACATCAGTGATGGTCCATAGTACATCAGTGATGGTCCATAGTACACCAGTGATGATCCATAGTACACCAGTGATGGCCCATAGTACACCAGTGATGGCCCATAGTACATCAGTGATGAACTATAGTACATCAGTGATGATCCACAGTACATCAGGGATGGTCCATAGTACATCAGTGATGATCCATAGTACACCAGTGATGATCCATAGTACACCAGTGATGGCCCATAGTACATCAGTGATGAACTATAGTACATCAGTGATGATCCACAGTACATCAGTGATGATCCATAGTACATCAGTGATGATCCACAGTACATCAGTGATGATCCACAGTACATCAGGGATGGTCCATAGTACATCAGTGATGATCCATAGTACACCAGTGATGATCCATAGTACACCAGTGATGGTCCATAGTACATCAGTGATGATCTATAGTACATCAGTGATGGTCCATAGTACATCAGTGATGATCCATAGTACACCAGTGATGGCCCATAGTACATCAGTGATGATCCATAGTACACCAGTGATGATCCATAGTACACCAGTGATGGCCCATAGTACATCAGTGATGAACTATAGTACATCAGTGATGATCCACAGTACATCAGTGATGATCCACAGTACATCAGTGATGATCCACAGTACATCAGTGATGATCCACAGTACATCAGGGATGGTACATTGTACATCAGTGATGATCCATAGTACACCAGTGATGGTCCATAGTACACCAGTGATGGCCCACAGTATATCAGTGATGAACTATAGTACATCAGTGATGATCCACAGTACATCAGTGATGATCCACAGTACATCAGGGATGGTCCATAGTACATCAGTGATGATCCATAGTACACCAGTGATGATCCATAGTACACCAGTGATGGCCCATAGTACATCAGTGATGAACTATAGTACATCAGTGATGATCCACAGTACATCAGTGATGATCCATAGTACATCAGTGATGATCCACAGTACATCAGTGATGATCCACAGTACATCAGGGATGGTCCATAGTACATCAGTGATGATCCATAGTACACCAGTGATGATCCATAGTACACCAGTGATGTCCCATAGTACATCAGTGATGAACTATAGTACATCAGTGATGATCCACAGTACATCAGTGATGATCCACAGTACATCAGGGATGGTCCATAGTACACCAGTGATGATCCACAGTACACCAGTGATGATCCATAGTACACCAGTGATGGTCCATAGTACATCAGGGATGGTCCATAGTACATCAGTGATGATCCATAGTACACCAGTGATGATCCATAGTACACCAGTGATGGCCCATAGTACATCAGTGATGAACTATAGTACATCAGTGATGATCCACAGTACATCAGTGATGATCCACAGTACATCAGGGATGGTCCATAGTACACCAGTGATGATCCACAGTACACCAGTGATGATCCATAGTACACCAGTGATGGTCAATAGTACATCAGTGATGATCTATAGTACATCAGTGATGGTCCATAGTACATCAGTGATGATCTATAGTACATCAGTGATGATCTATAGTACATCAGTGATGATCCACAGTACATCAGTTATGATACACAGTACATCAGTGATGATCCACAATACTTCAGTGATGATCTACAGTACATCAGTGATGATCCACAGTACATCAGTGATGATCCACAGTACATCAGGGATGGTCCACAGTATATCAGTGATGATCCATAGTACATCAGTGATGGTCCATAGTACATCAGTGATGGTCCATAGTACATCAGTGATGGTCCATAGTACACCAGTGATGATCCATAGTACACCAGTGATGGCCCATAGTACACCAGTGATGGCCCATAGTACATAAGTGATGAACTATAGTACATCAGTGATGATCCACAGTACATCAGGGATGGTCCATAGTACATCAGTGATGATCCATAGTACACCAGTGATGATCCATAGTACACCAGTGATGGCCCATAGTACATCAGTGATGAACTATAGTACATCAGTGAGGATCCACAGTACATCAGTGATGATCCACAGTACATCAGGGATGGTCCATAGTACATCAGTGATGATCCATAGTACACCAGTGATGATCCATAGTACACCAGTGATGGCCCATAGTACATCAGTGATGAACTATAGTACATCAGTGATGATCCACAGTACATCAGGGATGGTCCATAGTACATCAGTGATGATCCATAGTACACCAGTGATGATCCATAGTACACCAGTGATGGCCCATAGTACATCAGTGATGAACTATAGTACATCAGTGATGATCCACAGTACATCAGTGATGATCCACAGTACATCAGGGATGGTCCATAGTACACCAGTGATGATCCACAGTACACCAGTGATGATCCATAGTACACCAGTGATGGTCCATAGTACATCAGTGATGATCTATAGTACATCAGTGATGGTCCATAGTACATCAGTGATGAGCTATAGTACACCAGTGATGGCCCATAGTACATCAGTGATGATCCATAGTACACCAGTGATGATCCATAGTACACCAGTGATGGCCCATAGTACATCAGTGATGAACTATAGTACATCAGTGATGATCCACAGTACATCAGTGATGATCCATAGTACATCAGTGATGATCCACAGTACATCAGTGATGATCCACAGTACATCAGGGATGGTCCATAGTACATCAGTGATGATCCATAGTACACCAGTGATGATCCATAGTACACCAGTGATGGCCCATAGTTCATCAGTGATGAACTATAGTACATCAGTGATGATCCACAGTACATCAGTGATGATCCACAGTACATCAGGGATGGTCCATAGTACATCAGTGATGATCCACAGTACACCAGTGATGATCCATAGTACACCAGTGATGGTCCATAGTACATCAGGGATGGTCCATAGTACATCAGTGATGATCCATAGTACACCAGTGATGATCCATAGTACACCAGTGATGGCCCATAGTACATCAGTGATGAACTATAGTACATCAGTGATGATCCACAGTACATCAGTGATGATCCACAGTACATCAGGGATGGTCCATAGTACACCAGTGATGATCCACAGTACACCAGTGATGATCCATAGTACACCAGTGATGGTCAATAGTAAATCAGTGATGATCTATAGTACATCAGTGATGGTCCATAGTACATCAGTGATGATCTATAGTACATCAGTGATGATCTATAGTACATCAGTGATGATCCACAGTACATCAGTTATGATACACAGTACATCAGTGATGATCCACAGTACATCAGTGATGATCCACAATACTTCAGTGATGATCCACAGTACATCAGTGATGTTCCACAGTACATCAGGGATGGTCCACAGTATATCAGTGATGATCCATAGTACATCAGTGATGGTCCATAGTACATCAGTGATGGTCCATAGTACACCAGTGATGATCCATAGTACACTAGTGATGGCCCATAGTACACCAGTGATGGCCCATAGTACATCAGTGATGAACTATAGTACATCAGTGATGATCCACAGTACATCAGGGATGGTCCATAGTACATCAGTGATGATCCATAGTACATCAGTGATGATCCATAGTACACCAGTGATGATCCATAGTACATCAGTGATGAACTATAGTACATCAGTGATGATCCACAGTACATCAGTGATGATCCATAGTACATCAGTGATGAACTATAGTACATCAGTGATGATCCACAGTACATCAGGGATGGCCCATAGTACATCAGTGATGAACTATAGTACATCAGTGATGATCCACAGTACATCAGTGATGATCCATAGTACATCAGTGATGATCCACAGTACATCAGTGATGATCCACAGTACATCAGGGATGGTCCATAGTACATCAGTGATGATCCATAGTACACCAGTGATGATCCATAGTACACCAGTGATGGCCCATAGTACATCAGTGATGAACTATAGTACATCAGTGATGATCCACAGTACATCAGTGATGATCCACAGTACACCAGGGATGGTCCATAGCACACCAGTGATGATCCACAGTACACCAGTGATGATCCATAGTACACCAGTGATGGTCCATAGTACATCAGTGATGATCTATAGTACATCAGTGATGGTCCATAGTACATCAGTGATGAGCTATAGTACATCAGTGATGATCCATAGTACACCAGTGATGGCCCATAGTACATCAGTGATGATCCATAGTACACCAGTGATGATCCATAGTACACCAGTGATGGCCCATAGTACATCAGTGATGAACTATAGTACATCAGTGATGATCCACAGTACATCAGTGATGATCCATAGTACATCAGTGATGGTCCACAGTACATCAGTGATGATCCACAGTACATCAGGGATGGTCCATAGTACATCAGTGATGATCCATAGTACACCAGTGATGATCCATAGTACACCAGTGATGGCCCACAGTATATCAGTGATGAACTATAGTACATCAGTGATGATCCACAGTACATCAGTGATGATCCACAGTACATCAGGGATGGTCCATAGTACACCAGTGATGATCCACAGTACACCAGTGATGATCCATAGTACACCAGTGATGGTCCATAGTACATCAGTGATGATCTATAGTACATCAGTGATGGTCCATAGTACATCAGTGATGTTCTATAGTACATCAGTGATGATCTATAGTACATCAGTGATGATCCATAGTACATCAGTGATGATCCATAGTACATCAGTGATGATCCACAGTACATCAGTGATGGTCCACAGTACATCAGGGATGGTCCACAGTACATCGGTGATGATCCATAGTACACCAGTGATGGCCCATAGTACATCAGTGATGGTCCATAGTACATCAGTGATGATCCATAGTACACCAGTGATGGCCCATAGTACATCAGTGATGATCCATAGTACATCAGTGATGATCCACAGTACATCAGTGATGATCCACAGTACATCAGGGATGGTCCATAGTACATCAGTGATGATCCATAGTACACCAGTGATGATCCATAGTACACCAGTGATGGCCCATAGTACATCAGTGATGAACTATAGTACATCAGTGATGATCCACAGTACATCAGTGATGATCCACAGTACATCAGGGATGGTCCATAGTACACCAGTGATGATCCACAGTACATCAGTTATGATCCACAGTACATTAGTGATGATCCACAGTACATCAGTGATGATCCACAGTACATCAGTGATGATCCACAATACTTCAGTGATGATCCACAGTACATCAGGGATGGTCCACAGTACATCAGTGATGGTCCACAGTATATCAGTGATGATCCATAGTACATCAGTGATGGTCCATAGTACATCAGTGATGGTCCATAGTACACCAGTGATGATCCATAGTACACCAGTGATGGCCCATAGTACACCAGTGATGGCCCATAGTACATCAGTGATGATCCATAGTACATCAGTGATGATCCACAGTACATCAGTGATGATCCACAGTACATCAGGGATGGTCCATAGTACATCAGTGATGATCCATAGTACACCAGTGATGATCCATAGTACACCAGTGATGGCCCATAGTACATCAGTGATGAACTATAGTACATCAGAGATGATCCACAGTACATCAGGGATGGTCCATAGTACATCAGTCATGATCCATAGTACACCAGTGATGATCCATAGTACACCAGTGATGGCCCATAGTACATCAGTGATGAACTATAGTACATCAGTGATGATCCACAGTACATCAGTGATGATCCATAGTACACCAGTGATGATCCATAGTACACCAGTGATGGCCCATAGTACACCAGTGATGGCCCATAGTACATCAGTGATGATCCACAGTACATCAGTGATGATCCACAGTACATCAGTGATGATCCACAGTACATCAGGGATGGTCCATAGTACATCAGTGATGATCCATAGTACACCAGTGATGATCCATAGTACACCAGTGATGGCCCATAGTACATCAGTGATGAACTATAGTACATCAGTGATGATCCACAGTACATCAGTGATGATCCACAGTACATCAGGGATGGTCCATAGTACACCAGTGATGATCCACAGTACACCAGTGATGATCCATAGTACATCAGTGATGATCCACAGTACATCAGTGATGATCCACAGTACATCAGTGATGATCCACAGTACAACAGGGATGGTCCATAGTACATCAGTGATGATCCATAGTACACCAGTGATGATCCATAGTACACCAGTGATGGCCCATAGTACATCAGTGATGAACTATAGTACATCAGTGATGATCCACAGTACATCAGTGATGATCCATAGTACATCAGTGATGATCCACAGTACATCAGTGATGATCCACAGTACATCAGGGATGGTCCATAGTACATCAGTGATGATCCATAGTACACCAGTGATGATCCATAGTACACCAGTGATGGCCCATAGTACATCAGTGATGAACTATAGTACATCAGTGATGATCCACAGTACATCAGTGATGATCCACAGTACATCAGGGATGGTCCACAGTACACCAGTGATGATCCACAGTACACCAGTGATGATCCATATTACACCAGTGATGGTCCATAGTACATCAGGGAAGGTCCATAGTACATCAGTGATGATCCATAGTACACCAGTGATGATCCATAGTACACCAGTGATGGCCCATAGTACATCAGTGATGAACTATAGTACATCAGTGATGATCCACAGTACATCAGTGATGATCCACAGTACATCAGGGATGGTCCATAGTACACCAGTGATGATCCACAGTACACCAGTGATGATCCATAGTACACCAGTGATGGTCCATAGTACATCAGTGATGATCTATAGTACATCAGTGATGGTCCATAGTACATCAGTGATGATCTATAGTACATCAGTGATGATCTATAGTACATCAGTGATGATCCACAGTACATCAGTTATGATACACAGTACATCAGTGATGATCCACAGTACATCAGTGATGATCCACAATACTTCAGTGATGATCCACAGTACATTAGTGATGATCCACAGTACATCAGGGATGGTCCACAGTATATCAGTGATGATCCATAGTACATCAGTGATGGTCCATAGTACATCAGTGATGGTCCATAGTACACCAGTGATGATCCATAGTACACCAGTGATGGCCCATAGTACACCAGTGATGGCCCATAGTACATCAGTGATGAACTATAGTACATCAGTGATGATCCACAGTACATCAGGGATGGTCCATAGTACATCAGTGATGATCCATAGTACACCAGTGATGATCCATAGTACACCAGTGATGGCCCATAGTACATCAGTGATGAACTATAGTACATCAGTGATGATCCACAGTACATCAGTGATGATCCATAGTACATCAGTGATGATCCACAGTACATCAGTGATGATCCACAGTACATCAGGGATGGTCCATAGTACATCAGTGATGATCCATAGTACACCAGTGATGATCCATAGTACACCAGTGATGGCCCATAGTACATCAGTGATGAACTATAGTACATCAGTGATGGTCCACAGTACATCAGTGATGATCCACAGTACATCAGGGATGGTCCATAGTACACCAGTGATGATCCACAGTACACCAGTGATGATCCATAGTACACCAGTGATGGTCCATAGTACATCAGTGATGATCTATAGTACATCAGTGATGGTCCATAGTACATCAGTGATGATCCATAGTACACCAGTGATGGCCCATAGTACATCAGTGATGATCCATAGTACACCAGTGATGATCCATAGTACACCAGTGATGGCCCATAGTACATCAGCGATGAACTATAGTACATCAGTGATGATCCACAGTACATCAGTGATGATCCATAGTACATCAGTGATGATCCACAGTACATCAGTGATGATCCACAGTACATCAGGGATGGTCCATAGTACATCAGTGATGATCCATAGTACACCAGTGATGATCCATAGTACACCAGTGATGGCCCACAGTATATCAGTGATGAACTATAGTACATCAGTGATGATCCACAGTACATCAGTGATGATCCACAGTACATCAGGGATGGTCCATAGTACATCAGTGATGATCCATAGTACATCAGTGATGATCCACAATACTTCAGTGATGATCCACAGTACATCAGTGATGATCCACAGTACATCAGGGATGGTCCACAGTATATCAGTGATGATCCATAGTACATCAGTGATGGTCCATAGTACATCAGTGATGGTCCATAGTACACCAGTGATGATCCATAGTACACCAGTGATGGCCCATAGTACACCAGTGATGGCCCATAGTACATCAGTGATGAACTATAGTACATCAGTGATGATCCACAGTACATCAGGGATGGTCCATAGTACATCAGTGATGATCCATAGTACACCAGTGATGATCCATAGTACACCAGTGATGGCCCATAGTACATCAGTGATGAACTATAGTACATCAGTGATGATCCACAGTACATCAGTGATGATCCATAGTACATCAGTGATGATCCACAGTACATCAGTGATGATCCACAGTACATCAGGGATGGTCCATAGTACATCAGTGATGATCCATAGTACACCAGTGATGATCCATAGTACACCAGTGATGGCCCATAGTACATCAGTGATGAACTATAGTACATCAGTGATGGTCCACAGTACATCAGTGATGATCCACAGTACATCAGGGATGGTCCATAGTACACCAGTGATGATCCACAGTACACCAGTGATGATCCATAGTACACCAGTGATGGTCCATAGTACATCAGTGATGATCTATAGTACATCAGTGATGGTCCATAGTACATCAGTGATGATCCATAGTACACCAGTGATGGCCCATAGTACATTAGTGATGATCCATAGTACACCAGTGATGATCCATAGTACACCAGTGATGGCCCATAGTACATCAGCGATGAACTATAGTACATCAGTGATGATCCACAGTACATCAGTGATGATCCATAGTACATCAGTGATGATCCACAGTACATCAGTGATGATCCACAGTACATCAGGGATGGTCCATAGTACATCAGTGATGATCCATAGTACACCAGTGATGATCCATAGTACACCAGTGATGGCCCACAGTATATCAGTGATGAACTATAGTACATCAGTGATGATCCACAGTACATCAGTGATGATCCACAGTACATCAGGGATGGTCCATAGTACATCAGTGATGATCCATAGTACACCAGTGATGATCCATAGTACACCAGTGATGGCCCATAGTACATCAGTGATGAACTATAGTACATCAGTGATGATCCACAGTACATCAGTGATGATCCATAGTACATCAGTGATGATCCACAGTACATCAGTGATGATCCACAGTACATCAGGGATGGTCCATAGTACATCAGTGATGATCCATAGTACACCAGTGATGATCCATAGTACACCAGTGATGGCCCATAGTACATCAGTGATGAACTATAGTACATCAGTGATGATCCACAGTACATCAGTGATGATCCACAGTACATCAGGGATGGTCCATAGTACACCAGTGATGATCCACAGTACACCAGTGATGATCCATAGTACACCAGTGATGGTCCATAGTACATCAGGGATGGTCCATAGTACATCAGTGATGATCCATAGTACACCAGTGATGATCCATAGTACACCAGTGATGGCCCATAGTACATCAGTGATGAACTATAGTACATCAGTGATGATCCACAGTACATCAGTGATAATCCACAGTACATCAGGGATGGTCCATAGTACACCAGTGATGATCCACAGTACACCAGTGATGATCCATAGTACACCAGTGATGGTCAATAGTACATCAGTGATGATCTATAGTACATCAGTGATGGTCCATAGTACATCAGTGATGATCTATAGTACATCAGTGATGATTTATAGTACATCAGTGATGATCCACAGTACATCAGTTATGATACACAGTACATCAGTGATGATCCACAGTACATCAGTGATGATCCACAATACTTCAGTGATGATCCACAGTACATCAGTGATGATCCACAGTACATCAGTGATGATCCACAGTACATCAGGGATGGTCCACAGTATATCAGTGATAATCCATAGTACATCAGTGATGGTCCATAGTACATCAGTGATGGTCCATAGTACACCAGTGATGATCCATAGTACACCAGTGATGGCCCATAGTACACCAGTGATGGCCCATAGTACATCAGTGATGAACTATAGTACATCAGTGATGATTAGTGATGAGCCGAACACCCCCGGGTTCGGTTCGCACCAGAACCCGCGAACGGACCGAAAGTTCGAACGAACATTAGAACCCTATTAAATACAATGGATGCGAACGTTCGAATTCTAAAGTGCTAATTATAACAACTATTATGCATGTTATTGTCCTAAAAAGGGTTTGGGAACCCGGGTTCTGCACCAGGGGACATGTATCAATGCAAAAAGAAGTTTTAAAAACGGTCGTTTTTCGGGAGCAGTCATTTTAATGATGCATAAAGTGAAAAAAAAAAAGTCAAATATTCCTTTAAATATCGTACCTGGGGGGTGTCTAAAGTATGCCTGTGAAGTGCCACGTGTTTCCCGTGTTTAGAACTGTCCCTGCACAAAATGACACTTCTAAAGGAAAAAAAAGCCATTTAAAACTGCTTGCGGCTTTAATGTAATGTCTGGTCCCGGTAATATGGATGAAATTCTTTAAGAAAAATGGCATAGCTACCCCATGACCCCCCCCCCTACCCCAGCCCATTACCAGCCCCTTTGGGTCTTGTATGGATATTAAGGGGAACCCCGCACATAAAATAAAAAAGGCCCTATATACTCTGAACAGCCCTATACAGGCGGTGCATACAAGACAGGGACTGTAGGTTTGTTCTTATGTAGAGTCTGTTTGTAATTTTGAACAGGTACATTGTTGAAGTGTAGCTCCAGACCAAAAATCTATTTTTAAACTTTTTGGAAAACATAGGTAAGGGTTATCACCCCTGTAACATTTGTTTTGCTGTCTGTGCCCCTGTTCAGAACATTTCACCTCACTTTCCGTCCCAATGACAACTCTTTTTGAAATGTGGTCTTTTTCTTGAAACAAGGATTGCTGATAAAGCATCAGTACAGAGGAGACACCTTTCTCCCATATTTATTCTTACAGGAGAGAATTTTCCTTCCTAGTGGTAGATTTCCTCTCACTTCCTGTTGTCTTCTTGCGTTTGCAAGTAGGAGTCGTTTGTAAGTTGGATGTTTGAAAGTAGGGACCTGCCGTATATACTCTGCAGAAATAGGCCCCTTAGTTGTTGGTGTTGGCACAACACTGTAAGCACTCACAGTTACTCTTGGTTGGTGCTGGAACGCCCTGCTGTCAACTATTATATCAGGAATTTTAATTACATATAATTGTTGAACAGTGGTAGTAAAAATTGGGCCTTTGATGGTGGTGCTGGTGCCACAACACTGTAAGCCCTGACAGTTACTCTTGGTGGGTGCAGCAATGGGCCCTGCTGTGAATTATTAGATCAAGAATTGTAATTACATGCCCCTGTTGAACAGGGGCTGAAAAATTGGGCCTTAGGCACTGGTGGCACAACACTGCAACCCCTCACAGATACTGTACTTGGAGCACAGCAATGAGCCCTGTTGCAAAGTATTGCTTCAAAAATTGTAATGACACGCCCCTGTTAAACAGGGGCTGAAAAATTGGGCCTTAGGCACTGGTGGCACAACACTGCAACTCCTCACAGATACTGTACTTGGAGCACAGCAATGAGCCCTGTTGCAAAGTATTGCTTCAAAAATTGTAATGACACGCCCCTGTTAAACAGGGGCTGAAAAATTGGGCCTTAGGCACTGGTGGCACAACACTGCAACTCCTCACAGATACTGTACTTGGAGCACAGCAATGAGCCCTGTTGCAAAGTATTGCTTCAAAAATTGTAATTACACGCCCCTGTTAAACAGGGGCTGAAAAATTGGGTGTTAGGCACTGGTGGCGGCACCCATAAACAAAAATGATCTTACAAGCTATCATCATCAATCGTATCATTGAGGACTCGGAGGAGGAGGATAGCCAGTCAACATAACAGCACAGGCACTCAGCATCAGCATCAGTCTTAAAGGGATGTGACATGTTAAAATCAATTAGTCTGTTATATCAGCATCAGGTGTGTGGTAGCTGGTGGTGATCCAAGACTGGTTCATCTTGATGAAAGTCAGTCGATCAACCGAGTCGGTGGACAGGCGCACCCTGTGATCCGTGACAAATCCTCCAGCAGCACTGAATGTGCGTTCCGAAAGAACGCTGGATGCAGGACAGGCCAGTAGCTCAATTGCATACTGTGCAAGCTCTGGCCAGTGATCCATCCTCAAGACCCAGTAAGCCAGAGGATTTTCGGTGGGGAAGGTGTCCAAGTCTGACCTTGCCCCTAGATATTCCTGCACCATGTTTATCAGACGCTGGCGATGGTTGCTGGAACCGATCATACTTTGGGGCTGCGGACTAAAGAATTGTCTGAACGCATCGGTCAGACGGCCACCTTCCCCACCGCTCCTTCTTTGACTGGCCGAAGCCTCAGCAACTCGTTGTCCAGGACCAGGAGTTTGCAACCTCCCAGTCTCTGGGAACGCGTTGCACAGACCTTTCTGCAAGGCCTCCCGGAGTTGTCTCATCCTCTGCTCCCTCTGCGACGGTAACATAAGGTCCGCAACCTTACCCTTGTACCGTGGATCAAGGAGAGTGGCCAGCCAGTAATGGTCCCTCTCCTTGATCCGAAGAATACGAGGATCCTTCCGCAGACTTTGCAGGATCAGGGAGGCCATGCAGCGTAGGTTTGCTGAGGCATTCGCTCCGGAGTCCTCTGGGTCACTAAGGACGACATGATCCGCAGCCACCTCCTCCCAGCCACGTACAAGTCCACTGGTTTCTTGGGACTGTAAATCATCCCTAAAAGACTGCTGCTGATGATGCTGAGTGCCAGCCTCCACCTCCATGCTGACACAATCCTCCTCCTCCTCCTCCTCCTCCTCTTCCTGTGCGATGGGTGGGACAGAAGGAACACTGTCTGGGTAAAGGGGGCCTTGAGAGGCAAGGAAGTCCTCCTCTTCCTGCCTCTGTTCTGCCTCAAGTGCCCTGTCCATTATTCCACGCAGCGTGTGCTCCAACAGGTGGACAAGAGGTACAGTGTCACTGATGCATGCACTGTCACTGCTCACCATCCTCGTGGCCTCCTCAAATGGTGCCAGGACAGTGCATGCATCCCTGATCATGCCCCACTGGCGTGGAGAAAAAAAACCAAGCTCCCCTGACCCTGTCCTGGTGCCGTAGTCGCACAGGTACTCATTGATGGCCCTCTGCTGCGTGTGCAGCCGCTGCAGCATGGCCAACGTTGAGTTCCACCTGGTGGGCATGTCACATATAAGGCGGTTCTTGGGCAGGTTCAACTCCTTTTGCAGCTCAGCCAGGCGAGCACTGGCATTATAAGATCTGCGGAAATGCACACAGACTTTCCTGGCCTGCCTCAGGACATCCTGTAAGCCCGGGTACCTGCCCAAGAAGCGCTGCACCACCAGGTTAAGGACGTGAGCCACACAGGGCACATGGGTCAGTTGTCCCTGTCGGAGGGCGGAGAGGAGGTTGGTGCCATTGTCGCAAACCACCATTCCTGGCTTAAGCTGGCGTGGCGTCAACCACCTCTCGGCCTGGCCCTGCAGAGCAGACAGGACCTCTGCCCCAGTGTGGCTTCTGTCCCCCAAACACACCAGCGCAAGCACGGCATGGCATCTTTTTGCCTGCGTACTTGCGTAGCCCCGTGAACGGCTACGGAGCACCGCTGGTTCATAGGACAAACCACAGGAAGAGGCCATGGAGGAAGAAGAAGAGGAGGGGGTGGAGGAGAGAGGTGTGTCACAACCAGTAGTAGCATTTTGGAGGCGTGGCGGTGGGACAACCTCCAACACTACTGCACCTTGTCCTGAATCCTTCCCAGCTGCCAAAAGAGTGACCCAATGGGCCGTGAAAGAAAGGTAACGTCCCTGTCCATGCCTGCTGGACCATGAGTCAGCGGTAATATGCACCTTACCGCTGACCGCCCTGTCCAGCGAGGCCAAGACATTGCCTTCCACATGCCGGTAGAGAGCCGGAATAGCCTTCCGTGAGAAAAAGTGGCGTTTGGGAACCTGCCACTGAGGAACCGCACATTGCACAAACTCACGGAAGGGGGCCGAGTCTACCAACTGAAAAGGCAGCAGTTGAAGCGCTAGCAATTTAGCCAAGCTAGCATTCAACCGCTGGGCATGTGGATGGCTGGGAGTGAACTTCTTTCGACGGTCCAGCAGCTGGGGCAGGGAAATTTGCCTGCTAGAATCGGACGTCGGTGTACTGCTAGCAGAGTGGGCGCAAGTACTTGGCTGTGACACACCTAATTCTACACCTTCATTGCTCTCAGTGCATGTTTCAGAGAGGACTGAAGTTATAGTGGGGTTGGAGATCCCAGCTGATGCGGTGCAAGGAGAGGTCCGCTTTGTTCTTTGGTGTGGGTCTTTGAGGTAGGCTTGCCAACGAGCTGCATGGCAGGTCAACATATGTCTGGTCAGGCATGTGGTACCCAAGCGGCTGATGTTTTGGCCACGCGATATACGCTTGAGACATATGTTGCAAACAGCAGCTGTGCGATCTGATGCACTAGCCTCAAAAAAGGCCCACACCAAAGAACTTTTTGAATGACGGGCAGAGGCAGCGCCCTGCACAGGCGGAGCTCTGCGGTGTGATTCCGTCGGTGTACTGCCCTTACGCTGGCCACCAAAGGGCATCCTGCCTCGTTGGAGATGTGCCTCCTCCTCATCCTCCTCCTCCTCCTCTCTCCTATTAGGCACCCACGTGGAGTCATTGACCTCATCATCCCCTCCCTCCTCATCACTGGAGCCAATCTGGCAGTATGCTGCAGCTGCTGGAACATGACTGCCAGATTGGTGTCCTTCTTGAGCATCCCCTCTGTCTGCTCTCACGCTACTGCCTTCCTCTAGCTGGGTTTCATCATCAGACCCTTCGAAACGCTGGGCATCCTCCTGGAGCATGTACCCAACACTGTGCTGAAACAGTTCGGGGGACTCCTCAGGAGGAGGACATGGTGGGTCTAGGGAAGGAGTGACTGATGATTTGTCTGACATTGATACCAGGGAAGACGACGCTTTGGCAGCTGCTTTTCCAGTACCCTGAGCCTGGGTGAGAGAGGATGAGGAGGAGGAGGAGGGCTTGGTCATCCACTCTACCAAGTCTTCGGCATGATGTGGCTCAACATGTCCAGCTGCCGAAAAGAAGGACAAGCGTGTCCCATGGCCATGTGCTGATGACAATGCACCGCGTCCACGACCAGCACTGTTGCCCCCAGACACAGAGCCTGCTTGCCCTCTTTTATTGCCTCCTGACTGTCTGCCTCTCCTTGTTTGCCTTCCAGACATTCTAATAGATGGCCTGCAGGGAGATGGGAAAAAAGCAATAAGGGCTACCTTCAGGTGTCCTTCTCTGTCCCTTGAAACAAGGACTTTCACAGTGAAAGAAACTGACACTCTCCCTACCTACAGTTTTCTGTCCCTAGAAAAAATATTTTTTTTAAGCACAATATAGCACAAGGACAATTCACTCACTGTCCTTACAGGTCTCTGGAAACAAGGACTTGCAGAGTGAAAGAAAAAAAACACTCTCCCTACCTACAGTTTTCTGTCCCTAGAAAAAATATTTTTTTTAAGCACAATATAGCACAAGGACAATTCACTCACTGTCCTTACAGGTCCCTGGAAACAAGGACTTGCAGAGTGAAAGAAAAAAAACACTCTCCCTACCTACAGTTTTCTGTCCCTAGAAAAAATGTTTTTTTTAATCACAATATAGCACAAGGACAATTCACTCACTGTCCTTCCAGGTCCCTGGAAACAAGGACTTGCAGAGTGAAATAAACTGACACTCTCCCTACCTACAGTTTTCTGTCCCTAGAATAAATGTTTTTTTTAAGCACAATATAGCACAAGGAGAATTCACTCACTGTCCTTCCAGGTCCCTGGAAACAAGGACTTGCAGAGTGAAAGAAAAAAAACACTCTCCCTACCTACAGTTTTCTGTCCCTAGAAAAAATGTTTTTTTTAATCACAATATAGCACAAGGACAATTCACTCACTGTCCTTCCAGGTCCCTGGAAACAAGGACTTGCAGAGTGAAATAAACTGACACTCTCCCTACCTACAGTTTTCTGTCCCTAGAATAAATGTTTTTTTTAAGCACAATATAGCACAAGGACAATTCACTCACTGTCCTTACAGGTCCCTGGAAACAAGGACTTGCAGAGTGAAAGAAAAAAAACACTCTCCCTACCTACAGTTTTCTGTCCCTAGAAAAAATGTTTTTTTTAATCACAATATAGCACATGGACAATTCACTCACTGTCCTTACAGGTCCCTGGAAACAAGGACTTGCAGAGTGAAATAAACTGACACTCTCCCTACCTACAGTTTTCTGTCCCTAGAATAAATGTTTTTTTTAAGCACAATATAGCACAAGGAGAATTCACTCACTGTCCTTCCAGGTCCCTGGAAACAAGGACTTGCAGAGTGAAATAAACTGACACTCTCCCTACCTACAGTTTTCTGTCCCTAGAATAAATGTTTTTTTTAAGCACAATATAGCACAAGGACAATTCACTCACTGTCCTTACAGGTCCCTGGAAACAAGGACTTGCAGAGTGAAAGAAAAAAAACACTCTCCCTACCTACAGTTTTCTGTCCCTAGAAAAAATTTTTTTTTAATCACAATATAGCACAAGGACAATTCACTCACTGTCCTTACAGGTCCCTGGAAACAAGGACTTGCAGAGTGAAATAAACTGACACTCTCCCTACCTACAGTTTTCTGTCCCTAGAATAAATGTTTTTTTTAAGCACAATATAGCACAAGGAGAATTCACTCACTGTCCTTCCAGGTCCCTGGAAACAAGGACTTGCAGAGTGAAATAAACTGACACTCTCCCTACCTACAGTTTTCTGTCCCTAGAATAAATGTTTTTTTTAAGCACAATATAGCACAAGGACAATTCACTCACTGTCCTTACAGGTCCCTGGAAACAAGGACTTGCAGAGTGAAAGAAAAAAAACACTCTCCCTACCTACAGTTTTCTGTCCCTAGAAAAAATGTTTTTTTTAATCACAATATAGCACAAGGACAATTCACTCACTGTCCTTGCAGGTCCCTGGAAACAAGGACTTGCAGAGTGAAAGAAAAAAAACACTCTCCCTACCTACAGTTTTCTGTCCCTAGAAAAAATGTTTTTTTTAATCACAATATAGCACAAGGACAATTCACTCACTGTCCTTCCAGGTCCCTGGAAACAAGGACTTGCAGAGTGAAAGAAACTGACACTGTCCCTACCTACAGTTTTCTGTCCCTAGAATAAATGTTTTTTTTAAGCACACTATAGCACAAGGACAATTCACTCACTGTCCTTACAGGTCCCTGGAAACAAGGACTTGCAGAGTGAAAGAAAAAAAACACTCTCCCTACCTACAGTTTTCTGTCCCTAGAAAAAATGTTTTTTTTAATCACAATATAGCACAAGGACAATTCACTCACTGTCCTTACAGGTCCCTGGAAACAAGGACTTGCAGAGTGAAAGAAAAAAAAACACTCTCCCTACCTACAGTTTTCTGTCCCTAGAAAAAATGTTTTTTTTAATCACAATATAGCACAAGGACAATTCACTCACTGTCCTTACAGGTCCCTGGAAACAAGGACTTGCAGAGTGAAATAAACTGACACTCTCCCTACCTACAGTTTTCTGTCCCTAGAATAAATGTTTTTTTTAAGCACAATATAGCACAAGGACAATTCACTCACTGTCCTTACAGGTCCCTGGAAACAAGGACTTGCAGAGTGAAAGAAAAAAAACACTCTCCCTACCTACAGTTTTCTGTCCCTAGAAAAAATGTTTTTTTTAATCACAATATAGCACAAGGACAATTCACTCACTGTCCTTCCAGGTCCCTGGAAACAAGGACTTGCAGAGTGAAATAAACTGACACTCTCCCTACCTACAGTTTTCTGTCCCTAGAATAAATGTTTTTTTTAAGCACAATATAGCACAAGGACAATTCACTCACTGTCCTTACAGGTCCCTGGAAACAAGGACTTGCAGAGTGAAAGAAAAAAAACACTCTCCCTACCTACAGTTTTCTGTCCCTAGAAAAAATGTTTTTTTTAATCACAATATAGCACAAGGACAATTCACTCACTGTCCTTACAGGTCCCTGGAAACAAGGACTTGCAGAGTGAAATAAACTGACACTCTCCCTACCTACAGTTTTCTGTCCCTAGAATAAATGTTTTTTTTAAGCACAATATAGCACAAGGAGAATTCACTCACTGTCCTTCCAGGTCCCTGGAAACAAGGACTTGCAGAGTGAAATAAACTGACACTCTCCCTACCTACAGTTTTCTGTCCCTAGAATAAATGTTTTTTTTAAGCACAATATAGCACAAGGAGAATTCACTCACTGTCCTTCCAGGTCCCTGGAAACAAGGACTTGCAGAGTGAAAGAAAAAAAACACTCTCCCTACCTACAGTTTTCTGTCCCTAGAAAAAATGTTTTTTTTAATCACAATATAGCACAAGGACAATTCACTCACTGTCCTTCCAGGTCCCTGGAAACAAGGACTTGCAGAGTGAAATAAACTGACACTCTCCCTACCTACAGTTTTCTGTCCCTAGAATAAATGTTTTTTTTAAGCACAATATAGCACAAGGACAATTCACTCACTGTCCTTCCAGGTCCCTGGAAACAAGGACTTGCAGAGTGAAATAAACTGACACTCTCCCTACCTACAGTTTTCTGTCCCTAGAATAAATGTTTTTTTTAAGCACAATATAGCACAAGGAGAATTCACTCACTGTCCTTCCAGGTCCCTGGAAACAAGGACTTGCAGAGTGAAATAAACTGACACTCTCCCTACCTACAGTTTTCTGTCCCTAGAATAAATGTTTTTTTTAAGCACAATATAGCACAAGGACAATTCACTCACTGTCCTTAGAGGTCCCTGGAAACAAGGACTTGCAGAGTGAAAGAAAATAAACACTCTCCCTACCTACAGTTTTCTGTCCCTAGAAAAAATGTTTTTTTTTAAGCACAATATAGCACAAGGACAATTCACTCACTGTCCTTCCAGGTCCCTGGAAACAAGGACTTGCAGAGTGAAAGAAAAAAAACACTCTCCCTACCTACAGTTTTCTGTCCCTAGAAAAAATGTTTTTTTTAATCACAATATAGCACAAGGACAATTCACTCACTGTCCTTCCAGGTCCCTGGAAACAAGGACTTGCAGAGTGAAATAAACTGACACTCTCCCTACCTACAGTTTTCTGTCCCTAGAATAAATGTTTTTTTTAAGCACAATATAGCACAAGGACAATTCACTCACTGTCCTTCCAGGTCCCTGGAAACAAGGACTTGCAGAGTGAAAGAAAAAAAACACTCTCCCTACCTACAGTTTTCTGTCCCTAGAAAAAATGTTTTTTTTAATCACAATATAGCACAAGGACAATTCACTCACTGTCCTTACAGGTCCCTGGAAACAAGGACTTGCAGAGTGAAAGAAACTGACACTCTCCCTACCTACAGTTTTCTGTCCCTAGAATAAATGTTTTTTTAAGCACAATATAGCACAAGGACAATTCACTCACTGTCCTTCCAGGTCCCTGGAAACAAGGACTTGCAGAGTGAAAGAAACTGACACTGTCCCTACCTACAGTTTTCTGTCCCTAGAATAAATGTTTTTTTTAAGCACACTATAGCACAAGCACAAAACACACTGACACTCTCCCTACCTATCCTTCTCTTTCCCTAAACTAAAGGAATCCAGGTTAAGCAAGAAAGAAATAACAGTCACTGTCCCTGCCTATGCTGCTCTATCCCTGCTCCGGAACACACTACACTAGGCCGCCGTGCTGGCGGCCTTTTATAGTGTGGGGCGTGTACTAAACACCCTCAGCAATAATTGGCCACAGGCATCCTGCCTGTGGCCAATCATTGCTCTCCTCGCTGCCGGCGCTGTGATTGGCCAAGCATGCGGGGTCACAGTGCATGCTTGGCCAATCACAGCGCCTGGATGACACTGCGATGGCGTAGTGCATTGTGGGCCGTTCGCGTCACTCGAATTTGGCGCGAACGGCCCAAATCGTTCGATCTTCGTCGAACGATCGAACAGCCGATGTTCGAGTCGAACGTATGTTCGACTCGAACACGAAGCTCATCCCTAGTGATGATCCACAGTACATCAGGGATGGTCCATAGTACATCAGTGATGATCCATAGTACACCAGTGATGATCCATAGTACACCAGTGATGGCCCATAGTACATCAGTGATGAACTATAGTACATCAGTGAGGATCCACAGTACATCAGTGATGATCCATAGTACATCAGTGATGATCCACAGTACATCAGTGATGATCCACAGTACATCAGGGATGGTCCATAGTACATCAGTGATGATCCATAGTACACCAGTGATGATCCATAGTACACCAGTGATGGCCCATAGTACATCAGTGATGAACTATAGTACATCAGTGATGATCCACAGTACATCAGTGATGATCCACAGTACATCAGGGATGGTCCATAGTACACCAGTGATGATCCACAGTACACCAGTGATGATCCATAGTACACCAGTGATGGTCCATAGTACATCAGTGATGATCTATAGTACATCAGTGATGGTCCATAGTACATCAGTGATGAGCTATAGTACACCAGTGATGGCCCATAGTACATCAGTGATGATCCATAGTACACCAGTGATGATCCATAGTACACCAGTGATGGCCCATAGTACCTCAGTGATGAACTATAGTACATCAGTGATGATCCACAGTACATCAGTGATGATCCATAGTACATCAGTGATGATCCACAGTACATCAGTGATGATCCACAGTACATCAGTGATGATCCACAGTACATCAGGGATGGTCCATAGTACATCAGTGATGATCCATAGTACACCAGTGATGATCCATAGTACACCAGTGATGGCCCACAGTATATCAGTGATGAACTATAGTACATCAGTGATGATCCACAGTACATCAGTGATGATCCACAGTACATCAGGGATGCTCCATAGTACACCAGTGATGATCCACAGTACACCAGTGATGATCCATAGTACACCAGTGATGGTCCATAGTACATCAGTGATGATCTATAGTACATCAGTGATGGTCCATAGTACATCAGTGATGATCTATAGTACATGAGTGATGATCTATAGTACATCAGTGATGATCCATAGTACATCAGTGATGATCCACAGTACATCAGTGATGGTCCACAGTACATCAGGGATGGTCCACAGTACATTGGTGATGATCCATAGTACACCAGTGATGGCCCATAGTACACCAGTGATGATCCACAGTACACCAGTGATGATCCATAGTACACCAGTGATGGTCCATAGTACATCAGTGATGATCTATAGTACATCAGTGATGGTCCATAGTACATCAGTGATGATCCATAGTACACCAGTGATGATCCATAGTACACCAGTGATGGCCCATAGTACATCAGTGATGAACTATAGTACATCAGTGATGATCCACAGTACATCAGTGATGATCCATAGTACATCAGTGATGATCCACAGTACATCAGTGATGATCCACAGTACATCAGGGATGGTCCATAGTACATCAGTGATGATCCATAGTACACCAGTGATGATCCATAGTACACCAGTGATGGCCCACAGTATATCAGTGATGAACTATAGTACATCAGTGATGATCCACAGTACATCAGTGATGATCCACAGTACATCAGGGATGGTCCATAGTACATCAGTGATGATCCATAGTACACCAGTGATGATCCATAGTACACCAGTGATGGCCCATAGTACATCAGTGATGAACTATAGTACATCAGTGATGATCCACAGTACATCAGTGATGATCCATAGTACATCAGTGATGATCCACAGTACATCAGTGATGATCCACAGTACATCAGGGATGGTCCATAGTACATTAGTGATGATCCATAGTACACCAGTGATGATCCATAGTACACCAGTGATGGCCCATAGTACATCAGTGATGAACTATAGTACATCAGTGATGATCCACAGTACATCAGTGATGATCCACAGTACATCAGGGATGGTCCATAGTACACCAGTGATGATCCACAGTACACCAGTGATGATCCATAGTACACCAGTGATGGTCCATAGTACATCAGGGATGGTCCATAGTACATCAGTGATGATCCATAGTACACCAGTGATGATCCATAGTACACCAGTGATGGCCCATAGTACATCAGTGATGAACTATAGTACATCAGTGATGATCCACAGTACATCAGTGATGATCCACAGTACATCAGGGATGGTCCATAGTACACCAGTGATGATCCACAGTACACCAGTGATGATCCATAGTACACCAGTGATGGTCAATAGTAAATCAGTGATGATCTATAGTACATCAGTGATGGTCCATAGTACATCAGTGATGATCTATAGTACATAAGTGATGATCTATAGTACATCAGTGATGATCCACAGTACATCAGTTATGATACACAGTACATCAGTGATGATCCACAGTACATCAGTGATGATCCACAATACTTCAGTGATGATCCACAGTACATCAGTGATGATCCACAGTACATCAGGGATGGTCCACAGTATATCAGTGATGATCCATAGTACATCAGTGATGGTCCATAGTACATCAGTGATGGTCCATAGTACACCAGTGATGATCCATAGTACACTAGTGATGGCCCATAGTACACCAGTGATGGCCCATAGTACATCAGTGATGAACTATAGTACATCAGTGATGATCCACAGTACATCAGGGATGGTCCATAGTACATCAGTGATGATCCATAGTACACCAGTGATGATCCATAGTACACCAGTAGGGATGGGCCCGGTGCTCGATTCGAACCCATGTTCGAATCGAGCACCGGGCGTTCGCTCGCTCGTCGAGCCCAGAACTATTTGGGCCGTTCGCATCACATTCGTGTGATGCGAGCGGCCCCGCAATGCATTGCGGCCGGCGCGGCCGGCGCAGTGCATTGCTGGCTGATGATTGGCCAAGCATGCACTGTGACCCCGCATGCTTGGCCAATCACAGCGCCCGAAACTCGGAGAGCAATAATTGGCTACAGGCAGGACGCCTGTAGCCAATTACAGCTCAGGGGCTTTAGTACATACCCCACCATTTAAAAGGCCGCCACGCCATCGGCCCCGGTCACATGAGTTCCGGCTTTAGGAGAGATCAGTCTGCTGATTCTGTCTTTGCTTGATACTGAAAGATTTGCTCTTCTTTGCTAAACCATTGGCTATTTCTTTGCTAAACCATTGCTACCTAAGTCATTGATCGTTCATTGCTGCTGATTGCACAGTTAGCGTGTTATTAGCTGCTGCTGGGGATTAGTCTGGTGCGTGCTTACTGTTAGTACAGTATTGCAGTAGTACCAACCGCAGTGCTGTTAGCACAGCATTGCACCCCAACAGCACCCATAGGACTTCTAGTGTGTTAGTGGCAGCAAACAGAGCTCCTATATTTTCTTCTCAGCAGCACCCATAGGACTTCTAGTGTGTTAGTGGCAGCAAACAGAGCTCCTATATTTTCTTCTCAGCAGCACCCATAGGACTTCTAGTGTGTTAGTGGCATCACACAGAGCTCCTATATTTTCTTCTCAGCAGCACCCATAGGACTTCTAGTGTGTTAGTGGCAGCAAACAGAGCTCCTATATTTTCTTCTCAGCAGCACCCATAGGACTTCTAGTGTGTTAGTGGCAGCAAACAGAGCTCCTATATTTTCTTCTCAGCAGCACCCATAGGACTTCTAGTGTGTTAGTGGCATCACACAGAGCTCCTATATTTTCTTCTCAGAAGCACCCATAGGACTTCTAGTGTGTTAGTGGCAGCAAACAGAGCTCCTATATTTTCTTCTTAGCAGCACCCATAGGACTTCTAATGTGTTAGTGGCATCACACAGAGTTCCTATATTTTCATCTCAGAAGCACCCATAGGACTTCTAGTGTGTTAGTGGCATCACACAGAGCTCCTATATTTTCTTCTCAGAAGCACCCATAGGACTTCTAGTGTGTTAGTGGCAGCAAACAGAGCTCCTATATTTTCTTCTCAGCAGCACCCATAGGACTTCTAATGTGTTAGTGGCATCACACAGAGTTCCTATATTTTCATCTCAGAAGCACCCATAGGACTTCTAGTGTGTTAGTGGCATCACACAGAGCTCCTATATTTTCTTCTCAGAAGCACCCATAGGACTTCTAGTGTGTTAGTGGCAGCAAACAGAGCTCCTATATTTTCTTCTTAGCAGCACCCATAGGACTTCTAATGTGTTAGTGGCATCACACAGAGTTCCTATATTTTCATCTCAGAAGCACCCATAGGACTTCTAGTGTGTTAGTGGCATCACACAGAGCTCCTATATTTTCTTCTCAGAAGCACCCATAGGACTTCTAGTGTGTTATTGGCAGCAAACAGAGCTCCTATATTTTCTTCTCAGCAGCACCCATAGGACTTCTAGTGTGTTAGTGGCATCACACAGAGTTCCTATATTTTCATCTCAGAAGCACCCATAGGACTTCTAGTGTGTTAGTGGCATCACACAGAGCTCCTATATTTTCTTCTCAGCAGCACCCATAGGACTTCTAGTGTGTTAGTGGCATCACACAGAGCTCCTATATTTTCATCTCAGAAGCACCCATAGGACTTCTAGTGTGTTAGTGGCATCACACAGAGCTCCTATATTTTCTTCTCAGCAGCACCCATAGGACTTCTAGTGTGTTAGTGGCAGCAAACAGAGCTCCTATATTTTCTTCTCAGCAGCACCCATAGGACTTCTAGTGTGTTAGTGGCATCACACAGAGCTCCTATATTTTCTTCTCAGCAGCACCCATAGGACTTCTAGTGTGTTAGTGGCAGCAAACAGAGCTCCTATATTTTCTTCTCAGCAGCACCCATAGGACTTCTAGTGTGTTAGTGGCATCACACAGAGTTCCTATATTTTCATCTCAGAAGCACCCATAGGACTTCTAGTGTGTTAGTGGCATCACACAGAGCTCCTATATTTTCTTCTCAGCAGCACCCATAGGACTTCTAGTGTGTTAGTGGCAGCAAACAGAGCTCCTATATTTTCTTCTCAGCAGCACCCATAGGACTTCTAGTGTGTTAGTGGCATCACACAGAGCTCCTATATTTTCTTCTCAGAAGCACCCATAGGACTTTTAATGTGTTAGTGACAGCAAACAGAGCTCCTATATTTTCTTCTCAGCAGCACCCATAGGACTTCTAGTGTGTTAGTGGCATCACACAGAGTTCCTATATTTTCATCTCAGAAGCACCCATAGGACTTCTAGTGTGTTAGTGGCATCACACAGAGCTCCTATATTTTCTTCTCAGCAGCACCCATAGGACTTCTAGTGTGTTAGTGGCAGCAAACAGAGCTCCTATATTTTCTTCTCAGCAGCACCCATAGGACTTCTAGTGTGTTAGTGGCATCACACAGAGCTCCTATATTTTCTTCTCAGCAGCACCCATAGGACTTCTAGTGTGTTAGTGGCAGCAAACAGAGCTCCTATATTTTCTTCTCAGCAGCACCCATAGGACTTCTAGTGTGTTAGTGGCATCACACAGAGTTCCTATATTTTCATCTCAGAAGCACCCATAGGACTTCTAGTGTGTTAGTGGCATCACACAGAGCTCCTATATTTTCTTCTCAGCAGCACCCATAGGACTTCTAGTGTGTTAGTGGCAGCAAACAGAGCTCCTATATTTTCTTCTCAGCAGCACCCATAGGACTTCTAGTGTGTTAGTGGCATCACACAGAGCTCCTATATTTTCTTCTCAGAAGCACCCATAGGACTTCTAGTGTGTTAGTGGCAGCAAACAGAGCTCCTATATTTTCTTCTCAGCAGCACCCATAGGACTTCTAGTGTGTTAGTGGCATCACACAGAGTTCCTATATTTTCATCTCAGAAGCACCCATAGGACTTCTAGTGTGTTAGTGGCATCACACAGAGCTCCTATATTTTCTTCTCAGCAGCACCCATAGGACTTCTAGTGTGTTAGTGGCATCACACAGAGCTCCTATATTTTCATCTCAGAATCACCCATAGGACTTCTAGTGTGTTAGTGGCATCACACAGAGCTCCTATATTTTCTTCTCAGCAGCACCCATAGGACTTCTAGTGTGTTAGTGGCAGCAAACAGAGCTCCTATATTTTCTTCTCAGCAGCACCCATAGGACTTCTAGTGTGTTAGTGGCATCACACAGAGCTCCTATATTTTCTTCTCAGCAGCACCCATAGGACTTCTAGTGTGTTAGTGGCAGCAAACAGAGCTCCTATATTTTCTTCTCAGCAGCACCCATAGGACTTCTAGTGTGTTAGTGGCATCACACAGAGCTCCTATATTTTCATCTCAGAAGCACCCATAGGACTTCTAGTGTGTTAGTGGCATCACACAGAGCTCCTATATTTTCTTCTCAGCAGCACCCATAGGACTTCTAGTGTGTTAGTGGCAGCAAACAGAGCTCCTATATTTTCATCTCAGAAGCACCCATAGGACTTCTAGTGTGTTAGTGGCATCACACAGAGCTCCTATATTTTCATCTCAGAAGCACCCATAGGACTTCTAGTGTGTTAGTGGCATCACACATAGCTCCTATATTTTCTTCTCAGCAGCACCCATAGGACTTCTAGTGTGTTAGTGGCATCACACAGAGCTCCTATATTTTCATCTCAGAAGCACCCATAGGACTTCTAGTGTGTTAGTGGCATCACACAGAGCTCCTATATTTTCTTCTCAGCAGCACCCATAGGACTTCTAGTGTGTTAGTGGCAGCAAACAGAGCTCCTATATTTTCTTCTCAGAAGCACCCATAGGACTTCTAGTGTGTTAGTGGTATCACACAGAGTTCCTATATTTTCATCTCAGAAGCACCCATAGGACTTCTAGTGTGTTAGTGGCATCACACAGAGCTCCTATATTTTCTTCTCAGCAGCACCCATAGGACTTCTAGTGTGTTAGTGGCATCACACAGAGCTCCTATATTTTCATCTCAGAAGCACCAATAGGACTTCTAGTGTGTTAGTGGCAGCAAACAGAGCTCCTATATTTTCTTGTCAGCAGCACACATAGTAACTATAGTGTGTTAGTGTCAGCACCCATAGGACCTACAGTGTGTTGTGAGCACACATAGGAGTTCTATTTTTTATACTATATACACTACCGACTACAATGGCTGGAAGACCGCCAAGGAGAGGCAGAGCGTGCCGAGGCAAGAACACAGGGCAGGCAGGCTCTGTTTCTAGAGACAACAGTGCTGGCCGTGGACGTGGTCGTGCATCGTCATCAGCACGTGGCCATGGGACACGCTTGTCTTTGTTTTCGGCAGCTGGACATGTGGAGCCGCATCATGCCGAAGGCTTGGTAGAATGGATGACCAAGCCCTCCTCATCCTCCTCATCCTCTCTCACCCAGGCTCAGGGTACTGGCAGAGCAGCTGCCAACGCGTACTCAAGGGCATCATCAGCCACCCCTTCCCTAGACCCACCATGTCCTCCTGAGGAGTCCCCCGAACTGTTTGAGCACAGTGTTGGGTACATGCTCCAGGAGGATGCCCAACGATTCGAAGGCTCGGATGATGATACCCAGCTTGAGGAAGTCAGTAGTGTGCGCGCAGAGAGAGGGGATGCTGAAGGACAGCAATCTGGCAGTAGTGTTCCACCAGCTGCAGCTTACTGCCAGGTTTGCTCTAGTGGTGAAGAGGGAGGGGATGATGAGGTCACTGACTCCACGTGGGTGCCTGAAGGGAGAGAGGAGGAGGAGGATGCAGCGTCACATGTCCAACGAGGCAGGATGCCCCCTGGAGGCCAGCTAGAGGCCAGCACAGCAACTGTACCACACCGCAGAGCTCCGCCTGTGCAGGGCGCTGCCTCTGCACGTTATCACAAAAGTTCTTTGGTGTGGGCCTTTTTTGAGACGAGTGCATCAGATCGCACCACTGCTATTTGCAATATTTGTCTCAAGCGTATCTCGCGTGGCCAAAACATCAGCCGCTTGGGCACCACAAGCATGAGCAGACATATGTCGACCTGCCATGCAGCTCGTTGGCAAGCACACATAAAAGACCCACACCAAAGAACAAAGCGGACCTCTCCTTGCTCCTCATCAGCTGGGATCTCCATCCCCACTATATCTTCAGTCCTCTCTGAAAGCTGCTCTGAGAGGACTGAAGGTGTAGAATTAGGTGTGTCACAACCAAGTACTTGCAGTACACCGACGTCCGATTGTAGCAGGCAAATTTCCCTGCCCCAGCTGCTGGACCGTCGAAAGAAGTATACTCCCAGCCATCCACATGCCCAGCGGTTGAATGCTAGCTTGGCTAAATTGCTAGCACTTCAACTGCTGCCTTTTCAGTTGATAGACTCGGCCCCCTTCCGTGAGTTTGTTCAATGTGCGGTTCCTCAGTGGCAGGTTCCCAAACGCCACTTTTTCTCACGGAAGGCGATTCCGTCTCTCTACTGGCATGTGGAAGGCAATGTCCATGCCTCGCTGGACAGGGTGGTCAGCGGTAAGGTGCATATTACCGCTGACTCATGGTCCAGCAGGCATGGACAGGGACGTTATCTTTCTTTCACGGCCCATTGGGTCACTCTATTGGCAGCTGGGAGGGATGCAGGACAAGGTGCAGTAGTGTTGGAGGTTGTTCCGCCACCACGCCTCCAAAATGCTACTACTGGTTGTGACACACCTCTCTCCTCCACCCCCTCCTCTTCTTCTTCCTCCATGTCCTCTTCGAGTGCTCTGTCCTCGGAACCAGCGGTGCTCCGTAGGCGTACAAGGGGCTACGCGAGTACGCAGGCAAAAAGATGCCATGCCGTGCTTGCGCTGGTGTGTTTGGGGGACAGGAGCCACACTGGGCCAGAGGTTCTGGCAGCTCTGCAGGGGCAGGCCGAGAGGTGGTTGACGCCACGCCAGCTTAAGCCAGGAATGGTCGTTTCTGATAATGGCACCAACCTCCTCTCCGCCCTGCGACAGGGGCAGCTCACCCATGTGCCCTGTATGGCTCACGTCCTCAACCTGGTGGTGCAGCGGTTCTTGGGCAGGTTCCCAGGCTTACAGGATGTCCTGAGGCAGGCCAGGAAAGTCTGTGTGCATTTCCGCCGATCTTATAATGCCAGTGCTCGGCTGACTGAGCTGCAAAAGGAGCCGAACCTGCCCAAGAACCGCCTAATATGTGACATGCCCACCAGGTGGAACTCAACGTTGGCCATGCTGCAGCGACTGCACACGCAGCAGAGGGCCATCAATGAGTACCTTTGCGACTACGGCACCAGGACAGGGTCAGGGGAGCTTGGCTTTTTTTCCCCACGCCAGTGGAGCATGATCAGGGATGCATGCACTGTCCTCTCACCATTTGAGGAGGCCACGAGGATGGTGAGCAGTGACAGTGCATGCATCAGTGACATTGTACCTCTTGTCCACCTGTTGGAGCATACGCTGCGTGGGATAATGGACAGGGCACTTGAGGCAGAACAGAGGCAGGAAGAGGAGGACTTCCTTGTCTCTCAAGGCCCCCTTTATCCAGACAATGTTCCTTCTGTCCCACCCATCACACAGGAAGAGGAGGAGGAGGAGGAGGAGGATTGTGTGAGCATGGAGGTGGAGCCTGGCACTCAGCATCAGCAGCAGCAGTCTTTTAGGGATGATGTACAGTCCCAACAAACCAGTGGACTTGTACGTGGCTGGGAGGAGGTGGCTGGCGATCATGTCATCCTCAGTGACCCAGAAGACTCCGGACCGAATGCCTCAGCTAACCTACGCTGCATGGCCTCCCTGATCCTGCAAAGCCTGCGGAAGGATCCTCGTGTTCTTCGGATCAAGGAGAGTGACCATTACTGGCTGGCCACTCTCCTTGATCCACGGTACAAGGGTAAGGTTGCGGACCTTATCTTGCCGTCGCAGAGGGAGCAGAGGATGAGACATCTCAGGGAGGCCTTGCAGAAAGGTCTGTGCAACGCGTTCCCAGAAACTGGGAGGTTACAAACTCCTGGTCCTGGACGACAAGTTGCTGAGGCTTCGGTCAGTAGCAGAAGGAGCGGTGGGGAAGGTGGACGTCTGACCGATGCGTTCAGACAATTTTTTAGTCCGCAGCCCCAAGGTATGATCGGTTCCAGCAACCATCGCCAGCGTCTGATATACATGGTGCAGGAATACCTAGGGGCAAGGTCAGACTTGGACACCTTTCCCACCGAAAATCCTCTGGCTTACTGGGTCCTGAGGATGGATCACTGGCCAGAGCTTGCACAGTATGCAATTGAGCTACTGGCCTGTCCTGCATCCAGCGTTCTTTCCGAACGCACATTCAGTGCTGCTGGAGGATTTGTCACCGATCATAGGGTGCGCCTGTCCACCGACTCGGTTGATCGACTGACCTTCATAAAAATGAATCAGTCTTGGATCACCACCAGCTACCAGACACCTGAAGCGGATATAACGGAATAATTTATAATGTCACATCCCTTCAAGACTGCCTATGCTGATGCTGAGTGACTGTCCTGTTATGTTCACTGACTATCCTCTTCCTCCTCCTCAATGATCCATGCCACCACACCAGTGCCTAAGGCACAATTTTTCAGCCCCTGTATAACAGGGGCGTGTAATTACAATTTTTTAAAAAGATGCTTCGCAACAGGTGTGACTGCTGTGCTCAGAGTACAGTATCTGTGAGGGGTTGCAGTGTTGTGGCACCAGCACCAGTGCCTAAGGCACAATTTTTCAGCCCCTGTTGGGGCGTGTAATTACAATTTTTAGGCAATGTTTTGCAACAGGTCTCATTGCTGTGCTCAGAGTACAGTATCTGTGAGGGGTTGCAGTGTTGTGGCACCAGCACCAGTGCCTAAGGCACAATTTTTCAGCCCCTGTATAACAGGGGCGTGTAATTACAATTTTTTAAAAAGATGCTTCGCAACAGGTGTGACTGCTGTGCTCCAAGTACAGTATCTGTGAGGGGTTGCAGTGTTGTGGCACCAGCACCAATGCCTAAGGCACAATTTTTCAGCCCCTGTTTAACAGGGGCGTGTAATTACAAATCTTGATCTAATAGTTCACAGCAGGGCCCATTCCTGCGCCCACCAAGAGTAACTATGAGGGCCTACAGTCTTGTGGCAACACCGTCCACCACCACCACCACCACCAAAGGCCCAATTTTTCTGCCCTGTTCAACAGGTGCATGCAATTACAAATCTTGATCTAATAACTCACAGCAGGGCCCATTCCTGCACCCACCAAGAGTAACTGTGAGGGCTTACAGTCTTGTGGCAACACCGTCCACCACCACCACCACCACCACCAAAGGCCCAATTTTTCTGCCCGGTTCAACAGGTGCATGCAAGTACAAATCTTGATCTATTAACTCACAGCAGGGCCCATTCCTGTGCCCACCAGTCTTGTGGCTACACCAACATCTAATAGGGCAAATTTCTGCAGAGTATATACGGCAGGCCCCTACTTTCAAACATCCAACTTACAAACGACTCCTACTTGCAAACGGCAAGAGAAAACAGGAAGTGAGAGGAAATCTACCCCTAGGAAGGAAAATTCTATCCTGTTAGATTTAATTTGGGAAAAAGGTATCTCCTCTCTACTGATGCTTTATCACCAATCCTTGTTTCAATTAAAACCCCACTTTTCCAAAAACATTTGTCATTGGGACGGAAAGTGAGGTGACATGTTCTGAACAGATGTGCAAAGACAGCAAATGTTACAGGGGTGATAACCCCTCCCTATGTTCTCCAAAAAGCTTAAAAATTGATTTTTTTGGGATGTAGCTACACTTCATAATGTACCTGTTCAGATTCTACTTAAGAACAAACCTACAGTCCATGTCTTGTTTGCACCACCTATATACTGCTGTTCAGAGTATATAGGGTTGTAGGTATAGGGTTTTATTTTGGGTGCGGGGTCCCCCTTAGTATCCATACAAGACCCAAAGGGGCTGGGGTGGGGGGGGGGTGATGGGGTAGCCATGCCATTTTTCTCAAGGATTTTCAGCCATATGGCGGCCAGGACAAGACATGACATTAAAGCCGCAAGTGGTTTTAAATGGCTTCTTTTTTTCCTTTACAAATGTCATTTTGTGCAAGGACAGTTCTAAACACGGGAAACACATGCCACTTCACAGGCATACTTTAGACACCCCCCAGGTACCATATTTAAAGGAAAATTTCACTTTTTTTTTTCACTTTATGCATCATTAAAATGACTGCTCCCGAAAAAACTTTAGTTTTTAAAATTTCTTTTTGCATTGATATATGTCCCCTGGGGCAGGACCCGGGTCCCCAAACCTGTTTTATGACATTAACATGCATATTGGCCGTTGTAATTAGCAATTTTGATTTCGAACGTTCGCGTCCATTATAACGAATAGGGTTCGAAAATTCGCGCGAACTTTCGGTCCGTTCGAAGGTTCTGGTGCGAACCGAACCCGGGGGTGTTCGGCTCATCCCTATACACCAGTGATGGCCCATAGTACATCAGTGATGAACTATAGTACATCAGTGATGATCCACAGTACATCAGTGATGATCCATAGTACATCAGTGATGAACTATAGTACATCAGTGATGATCCACAGTACATCAGGGATGGCCCATAGTACATCAGTGATGAACTATAGTACATCAGTGATGATCCACAGTACATCAGTGATGATCCATAGTACATCAGTGATGATCCACAGTACATCAGTGATGATCCACAGTACATCAGGGATGGTCCATAGTACATCAGTGATGATCCATAGTACACCAGTGATGATCCATAGTACACCAGTGATGGCCCATAGTACATCAGTGATGAACTATAGTACATCAGTGATGATCCACAGTACATCAGTGATGATCCACAGTACATCAGGGATGGTCCATAGCACACCAGTGATGATCCACAGTACACCAGTGATGATCCATAGTACACCAATGATGGTCCATAGTACATCAGTGATGATCTATAGTACATCAGTGATGGTCCATAGTACATCAGTGATGAGCTATAGTACATCAGTGATGATCCATAGTACACCAGTGATGGCCCATAGTACATCAGTGATGATCCATAGTACACCAGTGATGATCCATAGTACACCAGTGATGGCCCATAGTACATCAGTGATGAACTATAGTACATCAGTGATGATCCACAGTACATCAGTGATGATCCATAGTACATCAGTGATGGTCCACAGTACATCAGTGATGATCCACAGTACATCAGGGATGGTCCATAGTACATCAGTGATGATCCATAGTACACCAGTGATGATCCATAGTACATCAGTGATGAACTATAGTACATCAGTGATGATCCACAGTACATCAGTGATGATCCACAGTACATCAGGGATGGTCCATAGTACACCAGTGATGATCCACAGTACACCAGTGATGGTCCATAGTACATCAGTGATGATCTATAGTACATCAGTGATGATCTATAGTACATCAGTGATGATCCACAGTACATCAGTTATGATACACAGTACATCAGTGATGATCCACAGTACATCAGTGATGATCCACAATACTTCAGTGATGATCCACAGTACATCAGTGATGATCCACAGTACATCAGGGATGGTCCACAGTATATCAGTGATTAGGGATGAGCTTCGTGTTCGAGTCGAACATACGTTCGACTCGAACATCGGCTGTTCGATCGTTCGCCGAAGATCGAACGATTTGGGCCGTTCGTGCCAAATTCGAGTGACGCGAACGGCCCACAATGCACTACGCCATCGCAGTGTCATCCAGGCGCTGTGATTGGCCAAGCATGCACTGTGACCCCGCATGCTTGGCCAATCACAGCGCCGGCAGCGAGGAGAGCAATGATTGGCCACAGGCAGGATGCCTGTGGCCAATTATTGCTGAGGGTGTTTAGTACACGCCCCACACTATAAAAGGCCGCCAGCACGGCGGCCTAGTGTAGTGTGTTCCGGAGCAGGGAAAGAGAAGCATAGGCAGGGACAGTGACATTTATTTTTTCTTGCTTAACCTGGATTCCTTTAGTTTAGGGAAAGAGAAGGATAGGTAGGGAGAGTGTCAGTGTGTTTTACTGTGCGAATCCTTGTTTCTAGGGACAGGGAAGGACAGTGAGGGAATTCTCCTTGTGCTATAGTGTGCTTTAAAAACCATTTTTTCTAGGGACAGAAAACTATAGGTAGGGAGAGTGTCAGTGTGTTTTACTGTGCGAATCCTTGTTTCTAGGGACAGGGAAGGACAGTGAGGGAAATTCTCCTTGTGCTATAGTGTGCTTTAAAAAAACATTTTTTCTAGGGACAGAAAACTATAGGTAGGGAGAGTGTCAGTGTGTTTTACTGTGCGAATCCTTGTTTCTAGGGACAGGGAAGGACAGTGAGGGAATTCTCCTTGTGCTATAGTGTGCTTTAAAAAAACATTTTTTCTAGGGACAGAAAACTATAGGTAGGGAGAGTGTCAGTGTGTTTTACTGTGCGAATCCTTGTTTCTAGGGACAGGGAAGGACAGTGAGGGAATTCTCCTTGTGCTATAGTGTGCTTTAAAAAAACATTTTTTCTAGGGACAGAAAACTATAGGTAGGGAGAGTGTCAGTGTGTTTTACTGTGCGAATCCTTGTTTCTAGGGACAGGGAAGGACAGTGAAGGAATTCTCCTTGTGCTATAGTCTGCTTTAAAAAAACATTTTTTCTAGGGACAGAAAACTATAGGTAGGGAGAGTGTCAGTGTGTTTTACTGTGCGAATCCTTGTTTCTAGGGACAGGGAAGGACAGTGAGGGAAATTCTCCTTGTGCTATAGTGTGCTTTAAAAAAACATTTTTTCTAGGGACAGAAAACTATAGGTAGGGAGAGTGTCAGTGTGTTTTACTGTGCGAATCCTTGTTTCTAGGGACAGGGAAGGACAGTGAGGGAATTCTCCTTGTGCTATAGTGTGCTTTAAAAAAACATTTTTTCTAGGGACAGAAAACTATAGGTAGGGAGAGTGTCAGTGTGTTTTACTGTGCGAATCCTTGTTTCTAGGGACAGGGAAGGACAGTGAGGGAAATTCTCCTTGTGCTATAGTGTGCTTTAAAAAAACATTTTTCTAGGGACAGAAAACTATAGGTAGGGAGAGTGTCAGTGTGTTTTACTGTGTGAATCCTTGTTTCTAGGGACAGGGAAGGACAGTGAGGGAAATTCTCCTTGTGCTATAGTGTGCTTTAAAAAAACATTTTTTCTAGGGACAGAAAACTATAGGTAGGGAGAGTGTCAGTGTGTTTTACTGTGCGAATCCTTGTTTCTAGGGACAGGGAAGGACAGTGAAGGAATTCTCCTTGTGCTATAGTCTGCTTTAAAAAAACATTTTTTCTAGGGACAGAAAACTATAGGTAGGGAGAGTGTCAGTGTGTTTTACTGTGCGAATCCTTGTTTCTAGGGACAGGGAAGGACAGTGAGGGAAATTCTCCTTGTGCTATAGTGTGCTTTAAAAAAACATTTTTTCTAGGGACAGAAAACTATAGGTAGGGAGAGTGTCAGTGTGTTTTACTGTGCGAATCCTTGTTTCTAGGGACAGGGAAGGACAGTGAGGGAAATTCTCCTTGTGCTATAGTGTGCTTTAAAAAAACATTTTTCTAGGGACAGAAAACTATAGGTAGGGAGAGTGTCAGTGTGTTTTACTGTGTGAATCCTTGTTTCTAGGGACAGGGAAGGACAGTGAGGGAAATTCTCCTTGTGCTATAGTGTGCTTTAAAAAAACATTTTTTCTAGGGACAGAAAACTATAGGTAGGGAGAGTGTCAGTGTGTTTTACTATGCGAATCCTTGTTTCTAGGGACAGGGAAGGACAGTGAAGGAATTCTCCTTGTGCTATAGTCTGCTTTAAAAAAACATTTTTTCTAGGGACAGAAAACTATAGGTAGGGAGAGTGTCAGTGTGTTTTACTGTGCGAATCCTTGTTTCTAGGGACAGGGAAGGACAGTGAGGGAAATTCTCCTTGTGCTATAGTGTGCTTTAAAAAAACATTTTTTCTAGGGACAGAAAACTATAGGTAGGGAGAGTGTCAGTGTGTTTTACTGTGCGAATCCTTGTTTCTAGGGACAGGGAAGGACAGTGAGGGAAATTCTCCTTGTGCTATAGTGTGCTTTAAAAAAACATTTTTTCTAGGGACAGAAAACTATAGGTAGGGAGAGTGTCAGTGTGTTTTACTGTGCGAATCCTTGTTTCTAGGGACAGGGAAGGACAGTGAGGGAATTCTCCTTGTGCTATAGTGTGCTTTAAAAAAAAAAATTTTCTAGGGACAGAAAACTATAGGTAGGGAGAGTGTCAGTGTGTTTTACTGTGCGAATCCTTGTTTCTAGGGACAGGGAAGGACAGTGAGGGAAATTCTCCTTGTGCTATAGTGTGCTTTAAAAAAACATTTTTCTAGGGACAGAAAACTATAGGTAGTGTGACAGCAGGAAGGTAAAGTCACCTGGTTGCATCCAGGGGGGTAGATATATTTCTCCCAGATTCAGGCTTTATGCCGACTTATACAACTAGGGAGTTGATGAAGCCCAGCTGAGGCTAGTGGGCTCATGAATGACTCATACCTCTAGGGAGAGTGCTGGGCGTCGTGAGGCAGGGAGTTGATGAGACCAGCTGAAGCTTGTCAGCTCATTTAGGCCTCTATAAGAACTCCCAGATTCATTAGGTGTTAGCTCATGCCTGGAACCAGACCTGTGTGGACTGTCTAGGGAGAGTGAACCCCTGTGCGGTGAGGCAAAGCCTGTGTGGCTATTTGTTTGGACTTTTACTAAACCAGGGACTTAGGGACTAGGACAGCACCAGGCTGATCCCAGTTGTTAGTTTAGGAAACCTGCATGTTTAGTCAGAGGTCAAACTGACCAGGATTTATTTTGTTTATGTTTCTTTTTGGCTTTGCTGTGTTTTTGTCACTGTACATAGAGAAATAAACCGCACCTTTTGATTTTGAAAACCACAACCTCCGTCTGCTGGCCCTGTTTTTGTGTGGGGAGCCCAACCAGGGGGTCACACACACCCGCTACCGAGTTAACCCCCTCACAGTTGGTGGAGAATACAGGCAATGTGACTTTCTGATGGACAGACGTCAGTCGCTGTGTGCGACAGTCGCATGCACTGCCATTCGGGGAACTGAGAAACATTTATGCAAAATGTGTATTAATGGTAGAAATGTTGTGGTATTACTGGATTCAGGTAGCCTTGTGACCCTGATAAAGGCTGAATTAGTTAAAACAGAGGTTCACAGGGAAAATTTTGCCACAGAACAGTTAAAAGACCCCGCCCTAATAAAGGCACGGGAAAACGTAGTGGAAATAGATGGCGAGTTAGTGAACCCAGATAATACCTGCACTTACCCATACTTCAGCGTAGAGAAGGACCTACTGTATCGGGTGGCAAAAAGGGCAGAAGAAACCGTTGAGCAGCTTGTGGTGCCCAAACCTTACAGGAAGTTGGTGTTGGAGTTGGCCCATGGGCACATTCTTGGAGGTCATCTGGGGACAGAGAAAACCCGAGAGAGGGTATTACAGAGATTCTATTGGCCTGGGGTGATGAAGGACATAGAAAATTATTGTTCCTCCTGCCCTGTGTGTCAGAGGTCGGCCCCGATGCCACATTTCCGTAGCCCGCTGGTCCCTCTACCCATCATTGAGGTCCCGTTTGAGAGAATCGCAATGGATTTGGTAGGTCCTATAATCAAGTCCGCTAGGGGGCACCAGTACATATTGGTTATAATGGACTATGCCACCCGTTATCCAGAAGCGATCCCTCTCAGAAATACCTCGGCCAAAACCATAGCCAAAGAGCTATCTCTTGTTTTTAGCCGGGTGGGTATTTGTAAAGAACTGCTTACGGACCAAGGTACACCCTTTATGTCCCGGGTTATGAAAGAGCTGTGTAAATTGCTCAAAGTGACGCAATTGCGTACATCTGTGTATCACCCCCAAACCGATGGGCTGGTTGAAAGATTCCACAAAACCCTAAAACAAATGTTGAAGAAAGTGGTGGATAGAGATGGAAAGGATTGGGACTGTCTACTTCCTTATTTGATGTTTGCTATTAGGGAGGTGCCCCAATCCTCTACGGGATTCTCCCCCTTTGAGTTACTGTATGGGAGACACCCAAGAGGGCTGTTGGATATTGCCAAGGAAACTTGGGAAAGTGAGAGTTCTCCCCACAGGAGTGTGATTGAGCATGTCGCCCTGATGCAAGATCGAATTGCACAGGTAATGCCCATCGTGAAGGAACATTTGGCCCAAGCGCAGTTGGCACAGCAGAGAGTGTACAACCGTGGAGCAAAGACCCGTACCTTTTCCCCGGGGGATAGGATATTGGTACTTGTCCCTACGGTTGAAAGTAAATTCCTTGCCAAATGGCAAGGCCCCTACGAGATAATGGAAAAAGTGAGCGAAGTGAATTACAAGGTCAGACAACCAGGAAGGCGAAAGCCCGAACAGATATATCACGTTAATCTGTTGAAAGCCTGGAGGGATAGAGAGTCCCTAGTCGCAGAAACTTGGTCACCAGCTCAAACTGGTTGCGTGATTCCGGAGGTTGGAATAGCAGCCACCTTGTCACAACCCCAACAACAGGAGGTTAAGGAGTTTGTGCTTCGCAACAAGGAGGTGTTCTCTGAGCTGCCGGGACAAACATCTGGGGTAGAGCATGATATTATTACCCCGCCCGGTGAAAGGGTGAAGTTAAAACCCTATCGGATCCCAGAGGCCCGACGGGAGGCAATACGGGAGGAAGTACAGAAAATGCTGAACTTAGGGGTGATAGAGGAGTCCCAAAGTGATTGGTCTAGTCCCATTGTGTTGGTGCCTAAACCGGATGGGAGCTGGCGATTTTGTAACGATTTTCGTCAGTTGAACAAAGTTACAAAATTTGACACCTACCCCATGCCACGTATAGATGAGTTGATCGACCGGCTGGGAACAGCCCGATACATGACGACTCTTGACCTCACAAAAGGGTATTGGCAAATTCCCCTGGCCAAGTCGGCCAAAGAGAAAACCGCATTTGTAACCCCAGACGGGGCGTTCCAATATAAGAGAATGCTGTTCGGGTTACAGAATGCGCCGGCCACATTCCAGCGGAAAATGGACCAGATACTGAGGCCCCATCGGAAGTATGCTGCGGCTTACCTGGATGACGTAATTGTCCATAGCACAGATTGGGCCTCACATCTGCCAAAAGTGCAAGCAGTCCTAGACTCTATCCGGGAAGCGGGGTTTACGGCTAACCCCAAGAAGTGTACCATTGGGCAGGAGGAGGCCAAATATCTTGGGTACACCATTGGCAGGGGAGTAATAAAACCCCAACTCAACAAAGTCGAGGCCATCCAGAGTTGGCCACGTCCCAACAGCAAGAAGCAGGTACGAGCCTTTCTGGGAATCGCGGGTTATTATCGGCGCTTCATTCCCCACTTTGCTTCTAAGGCTGTGCCCCTAACCAACCTGACGAAAGGGAAAGGGTCGGTCATGATTAAATGGACCCCCGAGGCGGAGGCAGCATTCCAATTCTTGAAACAAGCCTTATGTAGCCAGCCAGTGTTGTACTCACCCGACTTCTCTAAAGACTTTGTCGTACAAAGTGATGCGTCAGATGTGGGGTTAGGAGCAGTATTGTCCCAGGTCTGGAACGGGGAAGAGCACCCAGTCATTTACCTCAGCAGGAAGTTGAAGTCCCATGAGGTAAATTACGCCACGGTTGAAAAGGAGTGTTTAGCGGTGAAGTGGGCTCTAGATTCCCTTCGGTACTATCTGCTAGGTAGGCACTTTGACATGGTTACGGATCACGCTCCGTTAAAGTGGATGGCTCAAAACAAGGAGACAAATAGAAGAGTGAATAGGTGGTTCCTGGCCCTACAGGAATTCAACTTCACAGTAAAGCATCGCCCTGGCGTTCAAATGGGGAATGTGGATGCTTTGTCTCGAGTACATGAATGCCTGATTGCTGGTGTTCCAACCCCAAGGTTAAAACAAGAGGGGGGGGGTATGTGACAGCAGGAAGGTAAAGTCACCTGGTTGCATCCAGGGGGGTAGATATATTTCTCCCAGATTCAGGCTTTATGCCGACTTATACAACTAGGGAGTTGATGAAGCCCAGCTGAGGCTAGTGGGCTCATGAATGACTCATACCTCTAGGGAGAGTGCTGGGCGTCGTGAGGCAGGGAGTTGATGAGACCAGCTGAAGCTTGTCAGCTCATTTAGGCCTCTATAAGAACTCCCAGATTCATTAGGTGTTAGCTCATGCCTGGAACCAGACCTGTGTGGACTGTCTAGGGAGAGTGAACCCCTGTGCGGTGAGGCAAAGCCTGTGTGGCTATTTGTTTGGACTTTTACTAAACCAGGGACTTAGGGACTAGGACAGCACCAGGCTGATCCCAGTTGTTAGTTTAGGAAACCTGCATGTTTAGTCAGAGGTCAAACTGACCAGGATTTATTTTGTTTATGTTTCTTTTTGGCTTTGCTGTGTTTTTGTCACTGTACATAGAGAAATAAACCGCACCTTTTGATTTTGAAAACCACAACCTCCGTCTGCTGGCCCTGTTTTTGTGTGGGGAGCCCAACCAGGGGGTCACACACACCCGCTACCGAGTTAACCCCCTCACAGTAGGGAGAGTGTCAGTGTGTTTTACTGTGCGAATCCTTGTTTCTAGGGACAGGGAAGGACAGTGAGGGAAATTCTCCTTGTGCTATAGTGTGCTTTAAAAAAACATTTTTTCTAGGGACAGAAAACTATAGGTAGGGAGAGTGTCAGTGTGTTTTACTGTGCGAATCCTTGTTTCTAGGGACAGGGAAGGACAGTGAAGGAATTCTCCTTGTGCTATAGTCTGCTTTAAAAAAACAGTTTTTCTAGGGACAGAAAACTATATGTAGGGAGAGTGTCAGTGTGTTTTACTGTGCGAATCCTTGTTTCTAGGGACAGGGAAGGACAGTGAGGGAATTCTCCTTGTGCTATAGTGTGCTTTAAAAAAACATTTTTTCTAGGGACAGAAAACTATAGGTAGGGAGAGTGTCAGTGTGTTTTACTGTGCGAATCCTTGTTTCTAGGGACAGGGAAGGATAGTGAGGGAAATTCTCCTTGTGCTATAGTGTGCTAAAGCATTCCTCATCAACCATCTTTGAAATCCTTGTTTTTTGGACAGTCAGGGAAATTGTCGTTGTACTATTCTGTGCAAAAGCAATCATCCTCAACCATATTTAGAAATCCTTAAGTAAAGGGACAGAGAAGGACACCTGAAGGTAGCCCTTATTGCTTTTTTCCCATCTATCTGCAGGCCATCTATTAGAATGTCTGGAAGGCAAACAAGGAGAGGCAGACAGTCAGGAGGCAATAAAAGAGGGCAAGCAGGCTCTGTGTCTGGGGGCAACAGTGCTGGTCGTGGACGCGGTGCATTGTCATCAGCACATGGCCATGGGACATGCTTGTCCTTCTTTTCGGCAGCTGGACATGTTGAGCCACATCATGCCGAAGACTTGGTAGAGTGGATGACCAAGCCCTCCTCCTCCTCCTCATCCTCTCTCACCCAGGCTCAGGGTACTGGCAAAGCAGCTGCCAAAGCGTCCTCTTCCCTGGTATCAATGTCAGACTCATCATCAGTCACTCCTTCCCTAGACCCACCATGTCCTCCTCCTGAGGAGTCCCCCGAACTGTTTGAGCACAGTGTTGGGTACATGCTCCAGGAGGATGCCCAGCGTTTCGAAGGGTCTGATGATGAAACCCAGCTACAGGAAGGCAGTAGCGTGAGAGCAGACAGAGGGGATGCTCAAGAAGGACACCAATCTGGCAGTCAGGTTCCAGCAGCTGCAGCATACTGCCAGATTGGCTCCAGTGATGAGGAGGGAGGGGATGATGAGGTCACTGACTCCACGTGGGTGCCTAATAGGAGAGAGGAGGAGGAGGAGGATGAGGAGGAGGCACATCTCCAACGAGGCAGGATGCCCTTTGGTGGCCAGCGTAAGGGCAGTACACCGATGGAATCACACCGCAGAGCTCCGCCTGTGCAGGGCGCTGCCTCTGCCCGTCATTCAAAAAGTTCTTTGGTGTGGGCCTTTTTTGAGGCTAGTGCATCAGATCGCACAGCTGCTGTTTGCAACATATGTCTCAAGCGTATATCGCGTGGCCAAAACATCAGCCGCTTGGGTACCACATGCCTGACCAGACATATGTTGACCTGCCATGCAGCTCGTTGGCAAGCCTACCTCAAAGACCCACACCAAAGAACAAAGCGGACCTCTCCTTGCACCGCATCAGCTGGGATCTCCAACCCCACTATAACTTCAGTCCTCTCTGAAACATGCACTGAGAGGAATGAAGGTGTAGAATTAGGTGTGTCACAGCCAAGTACTTGCGGCCACTCTGCTAGCAGTACACCGACGTCCGATTCTAGCAGGCAAATTTCCCTGCCCCAGCTGCTGGACCGTCGAAAGAAGTTCACTCCCAGCCATCCACATGCCCAGCGGTTGAATGCTAGCTTGGCTAAATTGCTAGCGCTTCAACTGCTGCCTTTTCAGTTGGTAGACTCGGCCCCCTTCCGTGAGTTTGTGCAATGTGCGGTTCCTCAGTGGCAGGTTCCCAAACGCCACTTTTTCTCACGGAAGGCTATTCCGGCTCTCTACCGGCATGTGGAAGGCAATGTCTTGGCCTCGCTGGACAGGGCGGTCAGCGGTAAGGTGCATATTACCGCTGACTCATGGTCCAGCAGGCATGGACATGGACGTTACTTTTCTTTCACGGCCCATTGGGTCACTCTTTTGGCAGCTGGGAAGGATGCAGGACAAGGTGCAGTAGTGTTGGAGGTTGTTCCACCGCCACGCCTCCAAAATGCTACTACTGGTTGTGACACACCTCTCTCCTCCACCCCCTCCTCTTCTTCTTCCTCCATGGCCTCTTCCTGTGGTTTGTCCTATGAACCAGCGGTGCTCTGTAGCCGTTCAAGGGGCTACGCAAGTACGCAGGCAAAAAGATGCCATGCCGTGCTTGCGCTGGTGTGTTTGGGGGACAGAAGCCACACTGGGGCAGAGGTCCTGTCTGCTCTGCAGGGCCAGGCCGAGAGGTGGTTGACGCCACGCCAGCTTAAGCCAGGAATGGTGGTTTGCGACAATGGCACCAACCTCCTCTCCGCCCTCCGACAGGGACAACTGACCCATGTGCCCTGTGTGGCTCGCGTCCTTAACCTGGTGGTGCAGCGGTTCTTGGGCAGGTACCCGGGCTTACAGGATGTCCTGAGGCAGGCCAGGAAAGTCTGTGTGCATTTCCGCAGATCTTATAATGCCAGTGCTCGCCTGGCTGAGCTGCAAAAGGAGTTGAACCTGCCCAAGAACCGCCTTATATGTGACATGCCCACCAGGTGGAACTCAACGTTGGCCATGCTGCAGCGGCTGCACACGCAGCAGAGGGCCATCAATGAGTACCTGTGCGACTACGGCACCAGGACAGGGTCAGGGGAGCTTGTTTTTTTTTCTCCACGCCAGTGGGGCATGATCAGGGATGCATGCACTGTCCTGGCACCATTTGAGGAGGCCACGAGGATGGTGAGCAGTGACAGTGCATGCATCAGTGACACTGTACCTCTTGTCCTCCTGTTGGAGCACACGCTGCGTGGAATAATGGACAGGGCACTTGAGGCAGAACAGAGGCAGGAAGAGGAGGACTTCCTTGCCTCTCAAGGCCCCCTTTACCCAGACAGTGTTCCTTCTGTCCCACCCATCGCACAGGAAGGGGACGAGGAGGAGGAGGAGGAGGAGGAGGATTGTGTCAGCATGGAGGTGGAGGCTGGCACTCAGCATCATCAGCAGCAGTCTTTTAGGGATGATTTACAGTCCCAAGAAACCAGTGGACTTGTACGTGGCTGGGAGGAGGTGGCTGCGGATCATGTCGTCCTTAGTGACCCAGAGGACTCCGGAGCGAATGCCTCAGCAAACCTACGCTGCATGGCCTCCCTGATCCTGCAAAGTCTGCGGAAGGATCCTCGTATTCTTCGGATCAAGGAGAGGGACCATTACTGGCTGGCCACTCTCCTTGATCCACGGTACAAGGGTAAGGTTGCGGACCTTATGTTACCGTCGCAGAGGGAGCAGAGGATGAGACAACTCCGGGAGGCCTTGCAGAAAGGTCTGTGCAACGCGTTCCCAGAGACTGGGAGGTTACAAACTCCTGGTCCTGGACAACGAGTTGCTGAGGCTTCGGCCAGTCAAAGAAGGAGCGGTGGGGAAGGTGGCCGTCTGACCGATGCGTTCAGACAATTCTTTAGTCCGCAGCCCCAAAGTATGATCGGTTCCAGCAACCATCGCCAGCGTCTGATAAACATGGTGCAGGAATATCTAGGGGCAAGGTCAGACTTGGACACCTTCCCCACCGAAAATCCTCTGGCTTACTGGGTCTTGAGGATGGATCACTGGCCAGAGCTTGCACAGTATGCAATTGAGCTACTGGCCTGTCCTGCATCCAGCGTTCTTTCGGAACGCACATTCAGTGCTGCTGGAGGATTTGTCACGGATCACAGGGTGCGCCTGTCCACCGACTCGGTTGATCGACTGACTTTCATCAAGATGAACCAGTCTTGGATCACCACCAGCTACCACACACCTGATGCTGATATAACAGACTAATTGATTTTAACATGTCACATCCCTTCAAGACTGTTGCTGATGCTGAGTGCCTGTGCTGTTATGTTGACTGGCTATCCTCCTCCTCCGAGTCCTCAATGATACGATTGATGATGATAGCTTGGAAGATCATTTTTGTTTATGGGTGCCGCCACCAGTGGCTAAGGCCCAATTTTTCAGCCCCTGTTTTACAGGGGCGTGTAATTACAATTTTTTTAGCAATAATTTGCCATAGGGCTCATTGCTGTGCTCCAAGTACAGTATCTGTGAGGGGTTGGAGTGTTGTGGCACCAGTGCCTAAGGCCCAATTTTTCAGCCCCTGTTTAACAGGGGCGTGTCATTACAATTTTTGAAGCAATACTTTGCAACAGGGCTCATTGCTGTGCTCCAAGTACAGTATCTGTGAGGGGTTGTAGTGTTGTGCCACCAGTGCCTAAGGCCCAATTTTTCAGCCCCTGTTCAACAGGGGCATGCAATTACAATTCTTGATCTAATAATTCACAGCAGGGCCCATTGCTGCACCCACCAAGAGTAACTCTGAGGGCTTACAGTGTTGTGGCAACGCCACCACCACCACCACCACGAAAGGCCCAATTTTTCAGCCCCTGTTCAAAAGGGGCATGTAATTACAATTCTTGATCTAATAATTCACAGCAGGGCCCATTCCTGCACCCACCAAGAGTAACTCTGAGGGCTTACAGTGTTGTGGCAACGCCACCACCACCACCACCACGAAAGGCCCAATTTTTTAGCCCCTGTTCAACAGGGGCATGCAATTACAATTCTTGATCTAATAATTCACAGCAGGGCCCATTGCTGCACCCACCAAGAGTAACTGTCAGGGCTTACAGTGTTGTGGCACCAGCACCACCATCAAAGGCCCAATTTTTACTACCACTGTTCAACAATTATATGTAATTAAAATTCCTGATATAATAGTTGACAGCAGGGCGTTCCAGCACCAACCAAGAGTAACTGTGAGTGCTTACAGTGTTGTGCCAACACCAACAACTAAGGGGCCTATTTCTGCAGAGTATATACAGCAGGTCCCTACTTTCAAAAATCCAACTTACAAACGACTCCTACTTGCAAACGCAAGAAGACAACAGGAAGTGAGAGGAAATCTACCCCTAGGAAGGAAAATTCTCTCCTGTAAGAATATATATGGGAGAAAGGTGTCTCCTCTGTACTGATGCTTTATCACCAATCCTTGTTTCAAGAAAAACACCACATTTCAAAAACAGTTGTCATTGGGACGGAAAGTGAGGCGAAATGTTCTGAACAGGGGCACAGACAGCAAAACAAATGTTACAGGGGTGATAACCCTTACCTATGTTTTCCAAAAAGTTTAAAAATAGATTTTTGGGCTGGAGCTACACTTAAACAATGTACCTGTTCAAAATTACAAACACATTCTACATAAGAACAAACCTACAGTCCCTGTCTTGTATGCACCGCCTGTATACGGCTGTTCAGAGTATATAGGGCCTTTTTTATTTTATGTGCGGGGTTCCCCTTAATATCCATACAAGACCCAAAGGGACTGGTAATGGGCTGGGGTATGGGGGGGGGTCATGGGGTAGCTATGCCATTTTCCTTAAAGATTTTCATCCATATTACCGGGACCAGACATTACATTAAAGCCGCAAGCAGTTTTAAATGGCTTTTTTTTCCTTTAGAAGTGTCATTTTGTGCAGGGACAGTTCTAAACACGGGAAACACGTGGCACTTCACAGGCATACTTTAGACACCCCCCAGGTACGATATTTAAAGGAATATTTGACTTTTTTTTCACTTTATGCATCATTAAAATGACTGCTCCCGAAAAACGACCGTTTTTAAAACTTCTTTTTGCATTGATACATGTCCCCTGGTGCACAACCCGGGTTCCCAAACCCTTTTTAGGACAATAACATGCATAATAGTTGTTATAATTAGCAGTTTAGAATTCGAACATTCGCATCCATTGTATTTAATAGGGTTCTAATGTTCGTACGAACTTTCGGTCCGTTCGCGGGTTCTGGTGCGAACCGAACCCGGGGGTGTTCGGCTCATCACTATCAGTGATGATCCATAGTACATCAGTGATGGACCATAGTACATCAGTGATGGTCCATAGTACACCAGTGATGATCCATAGTACACCAGTGATGGCCCATAGTACACCAGTGATGGCCCATAGTACATCAGTGATGATCCATAGTACATCAGTGATGATCCACAGTACATCAGTGATGATCCACAGTACATCAGGGGTGGTCCATAGTACATCAGTGATGATCCATAGTACACCAGTGATGATCCATAGTACACCAGTGATGGCCCATAGTACATCAGTGATGAACTATAGTACATCAGTGATGATCCACAGTACATCAGCGATGGTCCACAGTACATCAGTGATGATCCATAGTACATCAGTGATGGCCCATAGTACATCAGTGATGATCCATATTACACCAGTGATGATCCATAGTACACCAGGGATGACCCACAGTACATCAGTGATGATCCACAGTACATCAGTGATGGTCCATAGTAAATCAGTGATGGTCCATAGTACACCAGTGATGATCCATAGTTCACCAGTGATGGCCCATAGTACACCAGTGATGATCCATAGTACACCAGAGATGGCCCATAGTATACCAGTGATGTCCCATAGTACATCAGTGATGATCCACAGTACATCAGTGATGATCCATAGTACACCAGGGATGGCCCATAGTACATCAGTGATGGCTCATAGTACATCAGTGATGATCCATAGTACATCAGTGATGATCCATAGTACACCAGTGATGATCCATTTTACATCAGTGATGGCTCATAGTACATCAGTGATGATCCATAGTACATCAGTGATGATCCATAGTACACCAGTGATGATCCATAGTACATCAGTGATGGCTCATAGTACATCAGTGATGATCCATAATACATCAGTGATGATCCATAGTACACCAGTGATGGCCCATAGTACTTCAGTGATGATCTATAGTACATCAGTGATGATCCACAGTACATCAGTGATGATCCACAGTACATCAGTGATGATCCACGGTACATCAGTGATGATCCATAGTACATCAGTGATGATCCTCAGTACATCAATGATGATCCACAGTACATCAGTGATGATCCACAGTACATCAGTGATGATCCACAGTACATCAGTGATGATCCACGGTACATCAGTGATGATCCATAGTACATCAGTGATGATCCTCAGTACATCAATGATGATCCACAGTACATCAGTGATGATCCACAGTACATCAGTGATGATCCACAGTACATCAGTGATGATCCACAGTACATCAGTGATGATCCATAGTACATCAGTGATGATCCATAGTACACCAGTGATGGCCCATAGTACACCAGTGATGATCCATAGTACACCAGTGATGGCCCATAGTACTTCAGTGATGATCTATAGTACATCAGTGATGATCCACAGTACATCAGTGATGATCCACAATACATCAGGGATGGTCCACAGTATATCAGTGATGATCCATAGTACATCAGTGATGATCCACAGTACATCAGGGATGGTCCACAGTACATCAGTGATGATCCATAGTACACCAGTGATGGCCCAAAGCACATCAGTGATGGTCCATAGTACACCAGGGATGATCCATTGCAATCCAGTGATGATCCATAGTACACAAGTGATGGGCCATAGTACACCAGTGATGGCCCATAGTACATCAGTGATGATCCACAGTACATCAGTGATGATCTATAGTACATCAGGGATGGTCCACAGTACATCAGTGATGATCCATAGTACACCAGTGATGATCCATAGTACATCAGTGATGCTCCATAGTACACCTGTGATGGCCCACAGTACACCTGTGATGGCCCACAGTAGATCAGTGATGATCCACAGTACATCAGGGATGATCCACAGTATATCAGGGATGGTCCACAGTATATCAGTGATGAGCCATAGTACATCAGTGATGGTCCATAGTACACCAGTGATGATCCATAGTACACCAGTGATGGCCGATAGTACACCAGTGATGGCCCATAGTACACCAGTGATGGCCCATAGTACATCAGTGATGATCCACAGTACATCAGTGATGATCCATAGTACACCAGGGATGGCCCATAGTACATCAGTGATGGCTCATAGTACATCAGTGATGATCCATAGTACATCAGTGATGATCCATAGTACACCAGTGATGATCCATAGTACATCAGTGATGGCTCTTAGTACATCAGTGATGATCCATAATACACCAGTGATGATCCATAGTACATCAGTGATGGCTCACAGTACATCAGTGATGATCCATAATACATCAGTGATGATCCATAGTACATCAGTGATGATCCATAGTACACCAGTGATGGCCCATAGTACTTCAGTGATAATTAATAGTACATCAGTGATGATCCACAGTACATCAGTGATGATCCACAATACATCAGGGATGGTCCACAGTATATCAGTGATGATCCATAGTACATCAGTGATGGCCCACAGTACATCAGTGATGATCCACAGTACATCAGTGATGATCCATAGTACACCAGTGATGGCCCATAGTACATCAGTGATGGTCCATAGTACATCAGTGATGATCCATAGTACATCAGTGATGATCCATAGTACACCAGTGATGATCCACAGTACATCAGTTATGATCCACAGTACATCAGTGATGATCCACAGTACATCAGTGATGATCCACAATACTTCAGTGATGATCCACAGTACATCAGTGATGATCCACAGTACATCAGGGATGGTCCACAGTATATCAGTGATGATCCATAGTACATCAGTGATGGCCCATAGTACATCAGTGATGATCCATAGTACACCAGTGATGATCCATAGTACACCAGTAATGTTCCATAGTACACCAGGGATGATCCACAGTACATCAGTGATGATCCACAGTACATCAGTGGTGGTCCACAGTACATCAGTGATGGTCCATAGTACACCAGTGATGATCCATAGTACACCAGTGATGATCCATAGTACACCAGTGATGGCCCGTAGTACACCAGTGATGGCCCATAGTACATCAGTGATGATCCATAGTACATCAATGATGATCCACAGTACATCAGTGATGATCCACAGTACATCAGGGATGGTCCATAGTACATCAGTGATGATCCATAGTACACCAGTGATGATCCATAGTACACCAGTGATGGCCCATAGTACATCAGTGATGAACTATAGTACATCAGTGATGATCCACAGTACATCAGGGATGGTCCATAGTACATCAGTGATGATCCATAGTACACCAGTGATGATCCATAGTACACCAGTGATGGCCCATAGTACATCAGTGATGAACTATAGTACATCAGTGATGATCCACAGTACATCAGTGATGATCCACAGTACATCAGGGATGGTCCATAGTACACCAGTGATGATCCACAGTACACCAGTGATGATCCATAGTACACCAGTGATGGTCCATAGTACATCAGTGATGATCTATAGTACATCAGTGATGGTCCATAGTACATCAGTGATGATCTATATACATAGTACACCAGTGATGATCTATAGTACATCAGTGATGATCTACAGTACATCAGTTATGATCCACAGTACATTAGTGATGATCCACAGTACATAAGTGATGATCCACAATACTTCAGTGATGATCCACAGTACATCAGTGATGATCCACAGTACATCAGGGATGGTCCACAGTATATCAGTGATGATCCATAGTACATCAGTGATGGTCCATAGTACATCAGTGATGGTCCATAGTACACCAGTGATGATCCATAGTATACCAGTGATGATCCATAGTACACCAGTGATGGCCCATAGTACACCAGTGATGGCCCATAGTACATCAGTGATGATCCATAGTACATCAGTGATGATCCACAGTACATCAGTGATGATCCACAGTACATCAGGGATGGTCCATAGTACATCAGTGATGATCCATAGTACACCAGTGATGATCCATAGTACACCAGTGATGGCCCATAGTACATCAGTGATGAACTATAGTACATCAGTGATGATCCACAGTACATCAGGGATGGTCCATAGTACATCAGTGATGATCCATAGTACACCAGTGATGATCCATAGTACACCAGTGATGTCCCATAGTACATCAGTGATGAACAATAGTACATCAGTGATGAACAATAGTACATCAGTGATGATCCACAGTACATCAGTGATGATCCATAGTACATCAGTGATGATCCACAGTACATCAGTGATGATCCACAGTACATCAGGGATGGTCCATAGTACATCAGTGATGATCCATAGTACACCAGTGATGATCCATAGTACACCAGTGATGGCCCATAGTACATCAGTGATGAACTATAGTACATCAGTGATGATCCACAGTACATCAGTGATGATCCACAGTACATCAGGGATGGTCCATAGTACACCAGTGATGATCCACAGTACACCAGTGATGATCCATAGTACACCAGTGATGGTCCATAGTACATCAGTGATGATCTATAGTACATCAGTGATGGTCCATAGTACATCAGTGATGATCTATAGTACATCAGTGATGATCCACAGTACATCAGTTATGATACACAGTACATCAGTGATGATCCACAGTACATCAGTGATGATCCACAATACTTCAGTGATGATCCACAGTACATCAGTGATGATCCACAGTACATCAGGAATGGTCCACAGTATATCAGTGATGATCCATAGTACATCAGTGATGGTCCATAGTACACCAGTGATGATCTATAGTACACCAGTGATGACCCATAGTACACCAGTGATGGCCCATAGTACATCAGTGATGATCCATAGTACATCAGTGATGATCCACAGTACATCAGTGATGATCCACAGTACATCAGGGATGGTCCATAGTACATCAGTGATGATCCATAGTACACCAGTGATGATCCATAGTACACCAGTGATGGCCCATAGTACATCAGTGATGAACTATAGTACATCAGTGATGATCCACAGTACATCAGGGATGGTCCATAGTACATCAGTGATGATCCATAGTACACCAGTGATGATCCATAGTACACCAGTGATGGCCCATAGTACATCAGTGATGAACTATAGTACATCAGTGATGATCCACAGTACATCAGTGATGATCCATAGTACATCAGTGATGATCCACAGTATATCAGTGATGATCCACAGTACATCAGGGATGGTCCATAGTACATCAGTGATGATCCATAGTACACCAGTGATGATCCATAGTACACCAGTGATGGCCCATAGTACATCAGTGATGAACTATAGTACATCAGTGATGATCCACAGTACATCAGTGATGATCCACAGTACACCAGTGATGATCCACAGTACACCAGTGATGATCCATAGTACACCAGTGATGGTCCATAGTACATCAGTGATGATCTATAGTACATCAGTGATGGTCCATAGTACATCAGTGATGAGCTATAGTACATGAGTGATGATCTATAGTACATCAGTGATGATCCATAGTACACCAGTGATGATCCATAGTACACCAGTGATGGCCCATAGTACATCAGTGATGAACTATAGTACATCAGTGATGATCCACAGTACATCAGGGATGGTCCATAGTACATCAGTGATGATCCATAGTACACCAGTGATGGCCCATAGTACATCAGTGATGAACTATAGTACATCAGTGATGATCCACAGTACATCAGTGATGATCCACAGTACATCAGGGATGGTCCATAGTACACCAGTGATGATCCACAGTACACCAGTGATGATCCATAGTACACCAGTGATGGCCCATAGTACATCAGTGATTAACTATAGTACATCAGTGATGATCCACAGTACATCAGTGAGATCCATAGTACATCAGTGATGATCCACAGTATATCAGTGATGATCCACAGTACATCAGGGATGGTCCATAGTACATCAGTGATGATCCATAGTACACCAGTGATGATCCATAGTACACCAGTGATGGCCCATAGTACATCAGTGATGAACTATAGTACATCAGTGATGATCCACAGTACATCAGTGATGATCCACAGTACATCAGGGATGGTCCATAGTACACCAGTGATGATCCACAGTACACCAGTGATGATCCATAGTACACCAGTGATGGTCCATAGTACATCAGTGATGATCTATAGTACATCAGTGATGGTCCATAGTACATCAGTGATGAACTATAGTACATCAGTGATGATCTATAGTACATCAGTGATGATCCATAGTACACCAGTGATGATCCATAGTACACCAGTGATGGCCCATAGTACATCAGTGATGAACTATAGTACATCAGTGATGATCCACAGTACATCAGGGATGGTCCATAGTACATCAGTGATGATCCATAGTACATCAGTGATGATCCATAGTACACCAGTGATGGCCCATAGTACATCAGTGATGAACTATAGTACATCAGTGATGATCCACAGTACATCAGTGATGATCCATAGTACATCAGTGATGATCCACAGTACATCAGTGATGATCCACAGTACATCAGGGATGGTCCATAGTACACCAGTGATGATCCACAGTACACCAGTGATGATCCATAGTACACCAGTGATGGTCCATAGTACATCAGTGATGATCTATAGTACATCAGTGATGGTCCATAGTACATCAGTGATGATCTATAGTACATCAGTGATGATCTATAGTACATCAGTGATGATCCATAGTACATCAGTGATGACCCACAGTACATCAGTGATGGTCCACAGTACATCAGGGATGGTCCACAGTACATCGGTGATGATCCATAGTACACCAGTGATGGCCCATAGTACATCAGTGATGGTCCATAGTACATCAGTGATGATCCATAGTAGATCAGTGATGATTCTGAGTACACCAGTGATGGCCCATAGTACACCAGTGATGGCCCATAGTACATCAGTGATGATCCACAGTACATCAGTGATGATCCATAGTACATCAGTGATGATCCACAGTACATCAGTGATGATCCACAGTACATCAGGGATGGTCCATAGTACATCAGTGACGATCCATAGTACACCAGTGATGATCCATAGTACACCAGCAATGGCCCATAGTACATCAGTGATGAACTATAGTACATCAGTGATGATCCACAGTACATCAGTGATGATCCACAGTACATCAGGGATGGTCCATAGTACACCAGTGATGATCCACAGTACATCAGTGATGATCTATAGTACATCAGTGATGGTCCATAGTACATCAGTGATGATCTATAGTACATCAGTGATGATCTATAGTACATCAGTGATGATCCACAGTACATCAGTTATGATACACAGTACATCAGTGATGATCCACAGTACATCAGTGATGATCCACAATACTTCTGTGATGATCCACAGTACATCAGTGATGATCCACAGTACATCAGGGATGGTCCACAGTATATCAGTGATGATCCATAGTACATCAGTGATGGTCCATAGTACATCAGTGATGGTCCATAGTACACCAGTGATGATCCATAGTACACCAGTGATGATCCATAGTACAACAGTGATGGCCCATAGTACATCAGTGATGATCCACAGTACATCAGTGATGATCCACAGTACATCAGTGATGATCCACAGTACATCAGGGATGGTCCATAGTACATCAGTGATGATCCATAGTACACCAGTGATGATCCATAGTACACCAGTGATGGCCCATAGTACATCAGTGATGAACTATAGTACATCAGTGATGATCCACAGTACATCAGGGATGGTCCATAGTACATCAGTGATGATCCATAGTACACCAGTGATGATCCATAGTACACCAGTGATGGCCCATAGTACATCAGTGATGAACTATAGTACATCAGTGATGATCCACAGTACGTCAGTGATGATCCATAGTACATCAGTGATGATCCACAGTACATCAGTGATGATCCACAGTACATCAGGGATGGTCCATAGTACATCAGTGATGATCCATAGTACACCAGTGATGATCCATAGTACACCAGTGATGGCCCATAGTACATCAGTGATGAACTATAGTACATCAGTGATGATCCACAGTACATCAGTGATGATCCACAGTACATCAGGGATGGTCCATAGTACACCAGTGATGATCCACAGTACACCAGTGATGATCCATAGTACACCAGTGATGGTCCATAGTACATCAGGGATGGTCCATAGTACATCAGTGATGATCCATAGTACACCAGTGATGATCCATAGTACACCAGTGATGGCCCATAGTACATCAGTGATGAACTATAGTACATCAGTGATGATCCACAGTACATCAGTGATGATCCACAGTACATCAGGGATGGTCCATAGTACACCAGTGATGATCCACAGTACACCAGTGATGATCCATAGTACACCAGTGATGGTCCATAGTACATCAGTGATGATCTATAGTACATCAGTGATGGTCCATAGTACATCAGTGATGATCTATAGTACATCAGTGATGATCTATAGTACATCAGTGATGATCCACAGTACATCAGTGATGATACACAGTACATCAGTGATGATCCACAGTACATCAGTGATGATCCACAATACTTCAGTGATGATCCACAGTACATCAGTGATGATCCACAGTACATCAGGGATGGTCCACAGTATATCAGTGATGATCCATAGTACATCAGTGATGGTCCATAGTACATCAGTGATGGTCCATAGTACACCAGTGATGATCCATAGTACACCAGTGATGGCCCATAGTACACCAGTGATGGCCCATAGTACATCAGTGATGAACTATAGTACATAAGTGATGATCCACAGTACATCAGGGATGGTCCATAGTACATCAGTGATGATCCATAGTACACCAGTGATGATCCATAGTACACCAGTGATGGCCCATAGTACATCAGTGATGAACTATAGTACATCAGTGATGATCCACAGTACATCAGTGATGATCCATAGTACATCAGTGATGATCCACAGTACATCAGTGATGATCCACAGTACATCAGGGATGGTCCATAGTACATCAGTGATGATCCATAGTACACCAGTGATGATCCATAGTACACCAGTGATGGCCCATAGTACATCAGTGATGAACTATAGTACATCAGTGATGATCCACAGTACATCAGTGATGATCCACAGTACATCAGGGATGGTCCATAGTACACCAGTGATGATCCACAGTACACCAGTGATGATCCATAGTACACCAGTGATGGTCCATAGTACATCAGGGATGATCTATAGTACATCAGTGATGGTCCATAGTACATCAGTGATGAGCTATAGTACATCAGTGATGATCCATAGTACACCAGTGATGGCCCATAGTACATCAGTGATGATCCATAGTACACCAGTGATGATCCATAGTACACCAGTGATGGCCCATAGTACATCAGTGATGAACTATAGTACATCAGTGATGATCCACAGTACATCAGTGATGATCCATAGTACATCAGTGATGATCCACAGTACATCAGTGATGATCCACAATACATCAGGGATGGTCCATAGTACATCAGTGATGATCCATAGTACACCAGTGATGATCCATAGTACACCAGTGATGGCCCACAGTATATCAGTGATGAACTATAGTACATCAGTGATGATCCACAGTACATCAGTGATGATCCACAGTACATCAGGGATGGTCCATAGTACATCAGTGATGATCCATAGTACACCAGTGATGATCCATAGTACACCAGTGATGGCCCATAGTACATCAGTGATGAACTATAGTACATCAGTGATGATCCACAGTACATCAGTGATGATCCATAGTACATCAGTGATGATCCACAGTACATCAGTGATGATCCACAGTACATCAGGGATGGTCCATAGTACATCAGTGATGATCCATAGTACACCAGTGATGATCCATAGTAGACCAGTGATGGCCCATAGTACATCAGTGATGAACTATAGTACATCAGTGATGATCCACAGTACATCAGTGATGATCCACAGTACATCAGGGATGGTCCATAGTACACCAGTGATGATCCACACTACACCAGTGATGATCCATAGTACACCAGTGATGGTCCATAGTACATCAGGGATGGTCCATAGTACATCAGTGATGATCCATAGTACACCAGTGATGATCCATAGTACACCAGTGATGGCCCATAGTACATCAGTGATGAACTATAGTACATCAGTGATGATCCACAGTACATCAGTGATGATCCAGAGTACATCAGGGATGGTCCATAGTACACCAGTGATGATCCACAGTACACCAGTGATGATCCATAGTACACCAGTGATGGTCCATAGTACATCAGTGATGATCTATAGTACATCAGTGATGGTCCATAGTACATCAGTGATGATCTATAGTACATCAGTGATGATCTATAGTACATCAGTGATGATCCACAGTACATCAGTTATGATACACAGTACATCAGTGATGATCCACAGTACATCAGTGATGATCCACAATACTTCAGTGATGATCCACAGTACATCAGTGATGATCCACAGTACATCAGGGATGGTCCACAGTATATCAGTGATGATCCATAGTACACCAGTGATGATCCATAGTACACCAGTGATGGCCCATAGTACACCAGTGATGATCCATAGTACACCAGTGATGGCCCATAGTACACCAGTGATGGCCCATAGTACATCAGTGATGAACTATAGTACATCAGTGATGATCCACAGTACATCAGGGATGGTCCATAGTACATCAGTGATGATCCATAGTACACTAGTGATGATCCATAGTACACCAGTGATGGCCCATAGTACATCAGTGATGAACTATTGTACATCAGTGATGATCCACAGTACATCAGTGATGATCCATAGTACATCAGTGATGATCCACAGTACATCAGTGATGATCCACAGTACATCAGGGATGGTCCATAGTACATCAGTGATGATCCATAGTACACCAGTGATGATCCATAGTACACCAGTGATGGCCCATAGTACATCAGTGATGAACTATAGTACATCAGTGATGATCCACAGTACATCAGTGATGATCCAGAGTACATCAGGGATGGTCCATAGTACACCAGTGATGATCCACAGTACACCAGTGATGATCCACAGTACATCAGGGATGGTCCATAGTACACCAGTGATGATCCACACTACAACAGTGATGATCCATAGTACACCAGTGATGGTCCATAGTACATCAGGGATGGTCCATAGTACATCAGTGATGATCCATAGTACACCAGTGATGATCCATAGTACACCAGTGATGGCCCATAGTACATCAGTGATGAACTATAGTACATCAGTGATGATCCACAGTACATCAGTGATGATCCAGAGTACATCAGGGATGGTCCATAGTACACCAGTGATGATCCACAGTACACCAGTGATGATCCATAGTACACCAGTGATGGTCCATAGTACATCAGTGATGATCTATAGTACATCAGTGATGGTCCATAGTACATCAGTGATGATCTATAGTACATCAGTGATGATCTATAGTACATCAGTGATGATCCACAGTACATCAGTTATGATACACAGTACATCAGTGATGATCCACAGTACATCAGTGATGATCCACAATACTTCAGTGATGATCCACAGTACATCAGTGATGATCCACAGTACATCAGGGATGGTCCACAGTATATCAGTGATGATCCATAGTACACCAGTGATGATCCATAGTACACCAGTGATGGCCCATAGTACACCAGTGATGATCCATAGTACACCAGTGATGGCCCATAGTACACCAGTGATGGCCCATAGTACATCAGTGATGAACTATAGTACATCAGTGATGATCCACAGTACATCAGGGATGGTCCATAGTACATCAGTGATGATCCATAGTACACTAGTGATGATCCATAGTACACCAGTGATGGCCCATAGTACATCAGTGATGAACTATAGTACATCAGTGATGATCCACAGTACATCAGTGATGATCCATAGTACATCAGTGATGATCCACAGTACATCAGTGATGATCCACAGTACATCAGGGATGGTCCATAGTACATCAGTGATGATCCATAGTACACCAGTGATGATCCATAGTACACCAGTGATGGCCCATAGTACATCAGTGATGAACTATAGTACATCAGTGATGATCCACAGTACATCAGTGATGATCCACAGTACATCAGGGATGGTCCATAGTACACCAGTGATGATCCACAGTACACCAGTGATGATCCATAGTACACCAGTGATGGTCCATAGTACATCAGGGATGGTCCATAGTACATCAGTGATGATCCATAGTACACCAGTGATGATCCATAGTACACCAGTGATGGCCCATAGTACATCAGTGATGAACTATAGTACATCAGTGATGATCCACAGTACATCAGTGATGATCCACAGTACATCAGGGATGGTCCATAGTACACCAGTGATGATCCACAGTACACCAGTGATGATCCATAGTACACCAGTGATGGTCCATAGTACATCAGTGATGATCTATAGTACATCAGTGATGGTCCATAGTACATCAGTGATGATCTATAGTACATCAGTGATGATCTATAGTACATCAGTGATGATCCACAGTACATCAGTTATGATACACAGTACATCAGTGATGATCCACAGTACATCAGTGATGATCCACAGTACATCAGGGATGGTCCACAGTATATCAGTGATGATCCATAGTACACCAGTGATGATCCATAGTACACCAGTGATGGCCCATAGTACACCAGTGATGATCCATAGTACACCAGTGATGGCCCATAGTACACCAGTGATGGCCCATAGTACATCAGTGATGAACTATAGTACATCAGTGATGATCCACAGTACATCAGGGATGGTCGATAGTACATCAGTGATGATCCATAGTACACCAGTGATGATCCATAGTACACCAGTGATGGCCCATAGTACATCAGTGATGAACTATAGTACATCAGTGATGATCCACAGTACATCAGTGATGATCCATAGTACATCAGTGATGATCCACAGTACATCAGTGATGATCCACAGTACATCAGGGATGGTCCATAGTACATCAGTGATGATCCATAGTACACCAGTGATGATCCATAGTACACCAGTGATGGCCCATAGTACATCAGTGATGAACTATAGTACATCAGTGATGATCCACAGTACATCAGTGATGATCCAGAGTACATCAGGGATGGTCCATAGTACACCAGTGATGATCCACAGTACACCAGTGATGATCCACAGTACATCAGGGATGGTCCATAGTACACCAGTGATGATCCACACTACAACAGTGATGATCCATAGTACACCAGTGATGGTCCATAGTACATCAGGGATGGTCCATAGTACATCAGTGATGATCCATAGTACACCAGTGATGATCCATAGTACACCAGTGATGGCCCATAGTACATCAGTGATGAACTATAGTACATCAGTGATGATCCACAGTACATCAGTGATGATCCAGAGTACATCAGGGATGGTCCATAGTACACCAGTGATGATCCACAGTACACCAGTGATGATCCATAGTACACCAGTGATGGTCCATAGTACATCAGTGATGATCTATAGTACATCAGTGATGGTCCATAGTACATCAGTGATGATCTATAGTACATCAGTGATGATCTATAGTACATCAGTGATGATCCACAGTACATCAGTTATGATACACAGTACATCAGTGATGATCCACAGTACATCAGTGATGATCCACAATACTTCAGTGATGATCCACAGTACATCAGTGATGATCCACAGTACATCAGGGATGGTCCACAGTATATCAGTGATGATCCATAGTACACCAGTGATGATCCATAGTACACCAGTGATGGCCCATAGTACACCAGTGATGATCCATAGTACACCAGTGATGGCCCATAGTACACCAGTGATGGCCCATAGTACATCAGTGATGAACTATAGTACATCAGTGATGATCCACAGTACATCAGGGATGGTCCATAGTACATCAGTGATGATCCATAGTACACTAGTGATGATCCATAGTACACCAGTGATGGCCCATAGTACATCAGTGATGAACTATAGTACATCAGTGATGATCCACAGTACATCAGTGATGATCCATAGTACATCAGTGATGATCCACAGTACATCAGTGATGATCCACAGTACATCAGGGATGGTCCATAGTACATCAGTGATGATCCATAGTACACCAGTGATGATCCATAGTACACCAGTGATGGCCCATAGTACATCAGTGATGAACTATAGTACATCAGTGATGATCCACAGTACATCAGTGATGATCCACAGTACATCAGGGATGGTCCATAGTACACCAGTGATGATCCACAGTACACCAGTGATGATCCATAGTACACCAGTGATGGTCCATAGTACATCAGGGATGGTCCATAGTACATCAGTGATGATCCATAGTACACCAGTGATGATCCATAGTACACCAGTGATGGCCCATAGTACATCAGTGATGAACTATAGTACATCAGTGATGATCCACAGTACATCAGTGATGATCCACAGTACATCAGGGATGGTCCATAGTACACCAGTGATGATCCACAGTACACCAGTGATGATCCATAGTACACCAGTGATGGTCCATAGTACATCAGTGATGATCTATAGTACATCAGTGATGGTCCATAGTACATCAGTGATGATCTATAGTACATCAGTGATGATCTATAGTACATCAGTGATGATCCACAGTACATCAGTTATGATACACAGTACATCAGTGATGATCCACAGTACATCAGTGATGATCCACAGTACATCAGGGATGGTCCACAGTATATCAGTGATGATCCATAGTACACCAGTGATGATCCATAGTACACCAGTGATGGCCCATAGTACACCAGTGATGATCCATAGTACACCAGTGATGGCCCATAGTACACCAGTGATGGCCCATAGTACATCAGTGATGAACTATAGTACATCAGTGATGATCCACAGTACATCAGGGATGGTCGATAGTACATCAGTGATGATCCATAGTACACCAGTGATGATCCATAGTACACCAGTGATGGCCCATAGTACATCAGTGATGAACTATAGTACATCAGTGATGATCCACAGTACATCAGTGATGATCCATAGTACATCAGTGATGATCCACAGTACATCAGTGATGATCCACAGTACATCAGGGATGGTCCATAGTACATCAGTGATGATCCATAGTACACCAGTGATGATCCATAGTACACCAGTGATGGCCCATAGTACATCAGTGATGAACTATAGTACATCAGTGATGATCCACAGTACATCAGTGATGATCCACAGTACATCAGGGATGGTCCATAGTACACCAGTGATGGTCCATAGTACATCAGTGATGAACTATAGTACATCAGTGATGATCCACAGTACATCAGTGATGATCCACAGTACATCAGGGATGGTCCATAGTACACCAGTGATGATCCACAGTACACCAGTGATGATCCATAGTACACCAGTGATGGTCCATAGTACATCAGTGATGATCTATAGTACATCAGTGATGGTCCATAGTACATCAGTGATGAGCTATAGTACATCAGTGATGATCCACAGTACATCAGTGATGATCCACAGTACATCAGGGATGGTCCATAGTACATCAGTGATGATCCATAGTACACCAGTGATGATCCATAGTACACCAGTGATGGCCCACAGTATATCAGTGATGAACTATAGTACATCAGTGATGATCCACAGTACATCAGTGATGATCCACAGTACATCAGGGATGGTCCATAGTACACCAGTGATGATCCACAGTACACCAGTGATGATCCATAGTACACCAGTGATGGTCCATAGTACATCAGTGATGATCTATAGTACATCAGTGATGGTCCATAGTACATCAGTGATGATCTATAGTACATCAGTGATGATCTATAGTACATCAGTGATGATCTATAGTACATCAGTGATGATCCATAGTACATCAGTGATGATCCACAGTACATCAGTGATGGTCCACAGTACATCAGGGATGGTCCACAGTACATCAGTGATGATCCATAGTACACCAGTGATGGCCCATAGTACATCAGTGATGGTCCATAGTACTTCAGTGATGATCCATAGTACATCAGTGATGATCCATAGTACACCAGTGATGGCCCATAGTACATCAGTGATGATCCATAGTACATCAGTGATGATCCACAGTACATCAGTGATGATCCACAGTACATCAGGGATGGTCCATAGTACATCAGTGATGATCCATAGTACACCACTGATGATCCATAGTACACCAGTGATGGCCCATAGTACTCAAGTGATGAACTATAGCACATCAGTGATGATCCACAGTACATCAGTGATGATCCACAGTACATCAGGGATGGTCCATAGTACACCAGTGATGATCCACAGTACATCAGTTATGATCCACAGTACATTAGTGATGATCCACAGTACATCAGTGATGATCCACAGTACATCAGTGATGATCCACAATACTTCAGTGATGATCCACAGTACATCAGGGATGGTCCACAGTACATCAGTGATGGTCCACAGTATATCAGTGATGATCCATAGTACATCAGTGATGGTCCATAGTACACCAGTGATGATCCATAGTACACCAGTGATGGCCCATAGTACACCAGTGATGGCCCATAGTACATCAGTGATGATCCATAGTACATCAGTGATGATCCACAGTACATCAGTGATGATCCACAGTACATCAGGGATGGTCCATAGTACATCAGTGATGATCCATAGTACACCAGTGATGATCCATAGTACACCAGTGATGGCCCATAGTACATCAGTGATGAACTATAGTACATCAGAGATGATCCACAGTACATCAGTGATGATCCATAGTACACCAGTGATGATCCATAGTACACCAGTGATGGCCCACAGTATATCAGTGATGAACTATAGTACATCAGTGATGATCCACAGTACATCAGTGATGATCCACAGTACATCAGGGATGGTCCATAGTACATCAGTGATGATCCATAGTACACCAGTGATGATCCATAGTACACCAGTGATGGCCCATAGTACATCAGTGATGAACTATAGTACATCAGTGATGATCCACAGTACATCAGTGATGATCCATAGTACATCAGTGATGATCCACAGTACATCAGTGATGATCCACAGTACATCAGGGATGGTCCATAGTACATCAGTGATGATCCATAGTACACCAGTGATGATCCATAGTACACCAGTGATGGCCCATAGTACATCAGTGATGAACTATAGTACATCAGTGATGATCCACAGTACATCAGTGATGATCCACAGTACATCAGGGATGGTCCATAGTACACCAGTGATGATCCACAGTACACCAGTGATGATCCATAGTACACCAGTGATGGTCCATAGTACATCAGGGATGGTCCATAGTACATCAGTGATGATCCATAGTACACCAGTGATGATCCATAGTACACCAGTGATGGCCCATAGTACATCAGTGATGAACTATAGTACATCAGTGATGATCCACAGTACATCAGTGATGATCCAGAGTACATCAGGGATGGTCCATAGTACACCAGTGATGATCCACAGTACACCAGTGATGATCCATAGTACACCAGTGATGGTCCATAGTACATCAGTGATGATCTATAGTACATCAGTGATGGTCCATAGTACATCAGTGATGATCTATAGTACATCAGTGATGATCTATAGTACATCAGTGATGATCCACAGTACATCAGTTATGATACACAGTACATCAGTGATGATCCACAGTACATCAGTGATGATCCACAATACTTCAGTGATGATCCACAGTACATCAGTGATGATCCACAGTACATCAGGGATGGTCCACAGTATATCAGTGATGATCCATAGTACACCAGTGATGATCCATAGTACACCAGTGATGGCCCATAGTACACCAGTGATGATCCATAGTACACCAGTGATGGCCCATAGTACACCAGTGATGGCCCATAGTACATCAGTGATGAACTATAGTACATCAGTGATGATCCACAGTACATCAGGGATGGTCCATAGTACATCAGTGATGATCCATAGTACACTAGTGATGATCCATAGTACACCAGTGATGGCCCATAGTACATCAGTGATGAACTATAGTACATCAGTGATGATCCACAGTACATCAGTGATGATCCATAGTACATCAGTGATGATCCACAGTACATCAGTGATGATCCACAGTACATCAGGGATGGTCCATAGTACATCAGTGATGATCCATAGTACACCAGTGATGATCCATAGTACACCAGTGATGGCCCATAGTACATCAGTGATGAACTATAGTACATCAGTGATGATCCACAGTACATCAGTGATGATCCACAGTACATCAGGGATGGTCCATAGTACACCAGTGATGATCCACAGTACACCAGTGATGATCCATAGTACACCAGTGATGGTCCATAGTACATCAGGGATGGTCCATAGTACATCAGTGATGATCCATAGTACACCAGTGATGATCCATAGTACACCAGTGATGGCCCATAGTACATCAGTGATGAACTATAGTACATCAGTGATGATCCACAGTACATCAGTGATGATCCACAGTACATCAGGGATGGTCCATAGTACACCAGTGATGATCCACAGTACACCAGTGATGATCCATAGTACACCAGTGATGGTCCATAGTACATCAGTGATGATCTATAGTACATCAGTGATGGTCCATAGTACATCAGTGATGATCTATAGTACATCAGTGATGATCTATAGTACATCAGTGATGATCCACAGTACATCAGTTATGATACACAGTACATCAGTGATGATCCACAGTACATCAGTGATGATCCACAATACTTCAGTGATGATCCACAGTACATCAGTGATGATCCACAGTACATCAGGGATGGTCCACAGTATATCAGTGATGATCCATAGTACACCAGTGATGATCCATAGTACACCAGTGATGGCCCATAGTACACCAGTGATGATCCATAGTACACCAGTGATGGCCCATAGTACACCAGTGATGGCCCATAGTACATCAGTGATGAACTATAGTACATCAGTGATGATCCACAGTACATCAGGGATGGTCGATAGTACATCAGTGATGATCCATAGTACACCAGTGATGATCCATAGTACACCAGTGATGGCCCATAGTACATCAGTGATGAACTATAGTACATCAGTGATGATCCACAGTACATCAGTGATGATCCATAGTACATCAGTGATGATCCACAGTACATCAGTGATGATCCACAGTACATCAGGGATGGTCCATAGTACATCAGTGATGATCCATAGTACACCAGTGATGATCCATAGTACACCAGTGATGGCCCATAGTACATCAGTGATGAACTATAGTACATCAGTGATGATCCACAGTACATCAGTGATGATCCACAGTACATCAGGGATGGTCCATAGTACACCAGTGATGATCCACAGTACACCAGTGATGATCCATAGTACACCAGTGATGGTCCATAGTACATCAGTGATGATCTATAGTACATCAGTGATGGTCCATAGTACATCAGTGATGAGCTATAGTACATCAGTGATGATCCACAGTACATCAGTGATGATCCACAGTACATCAGGGATGGTCCATAGTACATCAGTGATGATCCATAGTACACCAGTGATGATCCATAGTACACCAGTGATGGCCCACAGTATATCAGTGATGAACTATAGTACATCAGTGATGATCCACAGTACATCAGTGATGATCCACAGTACATCAGGGATGGTCCATAGTACACCAGTGATGATCCACAGTACACCAGTGATGATCCATAGTACACCAGTGATGGTCCATAGTACATCAGTGATGATCTATAGTACATCAGTGATGGTCCATAGTACATCAGTGATGATCTATAGTACATCAGTGATGATCTATAGTACATCAGTGATGATCCATAGTACATCAGTGATGATCCACAGTACATCAGTGATGGTCCACAGTACATCAGGGATGGTCCACAGTACATCGGTGATGATCCATAGTACACCAGTGATGGCCCATAGTACATCAGTGATGGTCCATAGTACTTCAGTGATGATCCATAGTACATCAGTGATGATCCATAGTACACCAGTGATGGCCCATAGTACATCAGTGATGATCCATAGTACATCAGTGATGATCCACAGTACATCAGTGATGATCCACAGTACATCAGGGATGGTCCATAGTACATCAGTGATGATCCATAGTACACCAGTGATGATCCATAGTACACCAGTGATGGCCCATAGTACATCAGTGATGAACTATAGTACATCAGTGATGATCCACAGTACATCAGTGATGATCCACAGTACATCAGGGATGGTCCATAGTACACCAGTGATGATCCACAGTACATCACTTATGATCCACAGTACATTAGTGATGATCCACAGTACATCAGTGATGATCCACAGTACATCAGTGATGATCCACAATACTTCAGTGATGATCCACAGTACATCAGGGATGGTCCACAGTACATCAGTGATGGTCCACAGTATATCAGTGATGATCCATAGTACATCAGTGATGGTCCATAGTACATCAGTGATGGTCCATAGTACACCAGTGATGATCCATAGTACACCAGTGATGGCCCATAGTACACCAGTGATGGCCCATAGTACATCAGTGATGATCCATAGTACATCAGTGATGATCCACAGTACATCAGTGATGATCCACAGTACATCAGGGATGGTCCATAGTACATCAGTGATGATCCATAGTACACCAGTGATGATCCATAGTACACCAGTGATGGCCCATAGTACATCAGTGATGAACTATAGTACATCAGAGATGATCCACAGTACATCAGGGATGGTCCATAGTACATCAGTCATGATCCATAGTACACCAGTGATGATCCATAGTACACCAGTGATGGCCCATAGTACATCAGTGATGAACTATAGTACATCAGTGATGATCCACAGTACATCAGTGATGATCCATAGTACATCAGTGATGATCCACAGTACATCAGGGATGGTCCATAGTACATCAGTGATGATCCATAGTACACCAGTGATGATCCATAGTACACCAGTGATGGCCCATAGTACATCAGGGATGAACTATAGTACATCAGTGATGATCCACAGTACATCAGTGATGATCCACAGTACATCAGGGATGGTCCATAGTACCAGTGATGATCCACAGTACACCAGTGATGGTCCATAGTACATCAGTGATGATCTATAGTACATCAGTGATGATCTATAGTACATCAGTGATGATCCACAGTACATCAGTTATGATACACAGTACATCAGTGATGATCCACAGTACATCAGTGATGATCCACAATACTTCAGTGATGATCCACAGTACATCAGTGATGATCCACAGTACATCAGGGATGGTCCACAGTATATCAGTGATGATCCATAGTACATCAGTGATGGTCCATAGTACACCAGTGATGGCCCATAGTACACCAGTGATGATCCATAGTACACCAGTGATGGCCCATAGTACACCAGTGATGGCCCATAGTACACCAGTGATGGCCCATAGTACATCAGTGATGAACTATAGTACATCAGTGATGATCCACAGTACATCAGGGATGGTCCATAGAACATCAGTGATGATCCATAGTACACCAGTGATGATCCATAGTACACCAGTGATGGCCCATAGTACATCAGTGATGAACTATAGTACATCAGTGATGATCCACAGTACATCAGTGATGATCCATAGTACATCAGTGATGATCCACAGTACATCAGTGATGATCCACAGTACATCAGGGATGGTCCATAGTACATCAGTGATGATCTATAGTACACCAGTGATGATCCATAATACACCAGTGATGGCCCATAGTACATCAGTGATGAACTATAGTACATCAGTGATGATCCACAGTACATCAGTGATGATCCACAGTACATCAGGGATGGTCCATAGTACACCAGTGATGATCCACAGTACACCAGTGATGATCCATAGTACACCAGTGATGGTCCATAGTACATCAGTGATGATCTATAGTACATCAGTGATGGTCCATAGTACATCAGTGATGAGCTATAGTACATCAGTGATGATCCACAGTACATCAGTGATGATCCACAGTACATCAGGGATGGTCCATAGTACATCAGTGATGATCCATAGTACACCAGTTATGATCCATAGTACACCAGTGATGGCCCACAGTATATCAGTGATGAACTATAGTACATCAGTGATGATCCACAGTACATCAGTGATGATCCACAGTACATCAGGGATGGTCCATAGTACACCAGTGATGATCCACAGTACACCAGTGATGATCCATAGTACACCAGTGATGGTCCATAGTACATCAGTGATGATCTATAGTACATCAGTGATGGTCCATAGTACATCAGTGATGATCTATAGTACATCAGTGATGATCTATAGTACATCAGTGATGATCCATAGTACATCAGTGATGATCCACAGTACATCAGTGATGGTCCACAGTACATCAGGGATGGTCCACAGTACATCGGTGATGATCCATAGTACACCAGTGATGGCCCATAGTACATCAGTGATGGTCCATAGTACTTCAGTGATGATCCATAGTACATCAGTGATGATCCATAGTACACCAGTGATGGCCCATAGTACATCAGTGATGATCCATAGTACATCAGTGATGATCCACAGTACATCAGTGATGATCCACAGTACATCAGGGATGGTCCATAGTACATCAGTGATGATCCATAGTACACCAGTGATGATCCATAGTACACCAGTGATGGCCCATAGTACATCAGTGATGAACTATAGTACATCAGTGATGATCCACAGTACATCAGTGATGATCCACAGTACATCAGGGATGGTCCATAGTACACCAGTGATGATCCACAGTACATCAGTTATGATCCACAGTACATTAGTGATGATCCACAGTACATCAGTGATGATCCACAGTACATCAGTGATGATCCACAATACTTCAGTGATGATCCACAGTACATCAGGGATGGTCCACAGTACATCAGTGATGGTCCACAGTATATCAGTGATGATCCATAGTACATCAGTGATGGTCCATAGTACATCAGTGATGGTCCATAGTACACCAGTGATGATCCATAGTACACCAGTGATGGCCCATAGTACACCAGTGATGGCCCATAGTACATCAGTGATGATCCATAGTACATCAGTGATGATCCACAGTACATCAGTGATGATCCACAGTACATCAGGGATGGTCCATAGTACATCAGTGATGATCCATAGTACACCAGTGATGATCCATAGTACACCAGTGATGGCCCATAGTACATCAGTGATGAACTATAGTACATCAGAGATGATCCACAGTACATCAGGGATGGTCCATAGTACATCAGTCATGATCCATAGTACACCAGTGATGATCCATAGTACACCAGTGATGGCCCATAGTACATCAGTGATGAACTATAGTACATCAGTGATGATCCACAGTACATCAGTGATGATCCATAGTACATCAGTGATGATCCACAGTACATCAGGGATGGTCCATAGTACATCAGTGATGATCCATAGTACACCAGTGATGATCCATAGTACACCAGTGATGGCCCATAGTACATCAGTGATGAACTATAGTACATCAGTGATGATCCACAGTACATCAGTGATGATCCACAGTACATCAGGGATGGTCCATAGTACACCAGTGATGATCCACAGTACACCAGTGATGGTCCATAGTACATCAGTGATGATCTATAGTACATCAGTGATGGTCTATAGTACATCAGTGATGATCCACAGTACATCAGTTATGATACACAGTACATCAGTGATGATCCACAGTACATCAGTGATGATCCACAATACTTCAGTGATGATCCACAGTACATCAGTGATGATCCACAGTACATCAGGGACGGTCCACAGTATATCAGTGATGATCCATAGTACATCAGTGATGGTCCATAGTACATCAGTGATGGTCCATAGTACACCAGTGATGATCCATAGTACACCAGTGATGGCCCATAGTACACCAGTGATGGCCCATAGTACATCAGTGATGATCCATAGTACATCAGTGATGATCCACAGTACATCAGTGATGATCCACAGTACATCAGGGATGGTCCATAGTACATCAGTGATGATCCATAGTACACCAGTGATGATCCATAGTACACCAGTGATGGCCCATAGTACATCAGTGATGAACTATAGTACATCAGTGATGATCCACAGTACATCAGGGATGGTCCATAGTACATCAGTGATGATCCATAGTACACCAGTGATGATCCATAGTACACCAGTGATGGCCCATAGTACATCAGTGATGAACTATAGTACATCAGTGATGATCCACAGTACATCAGTGATGATCCATAGTACATCAGTGATGATCCACAGTACATCAGTGATGATCCACAGTACATCAGGGATGGTCCATAGTACATCAGTGATGATCCATAGTACACCAGTGATGATCCATAGTACACCAGTGATGGCCCATAGTACATCAGTGATGAACTATAGTACATCAGTGATGATCCACAGTACATCAGTGATGATCCACAGTACATCAGGGATGGTCCATAGTACACCAGTGATGATCCACAGTACACCAGTGATGATCCATAGTACACCAGTGATGGTCCATAGTACATCAGTGATGATCTATAGTACATCAGTGATGGTCCATAGTACATCAGTGATGAGCTATAGTACATCAGTGATGATCTATAGTACATCAGTGATGATCCATAGTACACCAGTGATGATCCATAGTACACCAGTGATGGCCCATAGTACATCAGTGATGAACTATAGTACATCAGTGATGATCCACAGTACATCAGGGATGGTCCATAGTACATCAGTGATGATCCATAGTACATCAGTGATGATCCATAGTACACCAGTGATGGCCCATAGTACATCAGTGATGAACTATAGTACATCAGTGATGATCCACAGTACATCAGTGATGATCCATAGTACATCAGTGATGATCCACAGTAACATCAGTGATGATCCACAGTACATCAGGGATGGTCCATAGTACATCAGTGATGATCCATAGTACACCAGTGATGATCCATAGTACACCAGTGATGGCCCATAGTACATCAGTGATGAAATATAGTACATCAGTGATGATCCACAGTACATCAGGGATGGTCCATAGTACACCAGTGATGATCCACAGTACACCAGTGATGATCCGTAGTACACCAGTGATGGTCCATAGTACATCAGTGATGATCTATAGTACATCAGTGATGGTCCATAGTACATCAGTGATGATCCATAGTACATCAGTGATGATCCATAGTACATCAGTGATGATCCACAGTACATCAGTGATGGTCCACAGTACATCAGGGATGGTCCACAGTACATCGGTGATGATCCATAGTACACCAGTGATGGCCCATAGTACATCAGTGATGGTCCATAGTACATCAGTGATGAGCTATAGTACATCAGTGATGATCTATAGTACATCAGTGATGATCCATAGTACACCAGTGATGATCCATAGTACACCAGTGATGGCCCATAGTACATCAGTGATGAACTATAGTACATCAGTGATGATCCACAGTACATCAGGGATGGTCCATAGTACATCAGTGATGATCCATAGTACATCAGTGATGATCCATAGTACACCAGTGATGGCCCATAGTACATCAGTGATGAACTATAGTACATCAGTGATGATCCACAGTACATCAGTGATGATCCATAGTACATCAGTGATGATCCATAGTACATCAGTGATGATCCACAGTACATCAGTGATGATCCACAGTACATCAGGGATGGTCCATAGTACATCAGTGATGATCCATAGTACACCAGTGATGATCCATAGTACACCAGTGATGGCCCATAGTACATCAGTGATGAACTATAGTACATCAGTGATGATCCACAGTACATCAGGGATGGTCCATAGTACACCAGTGATGATCCACAGTACACCAGTGATGATCCATAGTACACCAGTGATGGTCCATAGTACATCAGTGATGATCTATAGTACATCAGTGATGGTCCATAGTACATCAGTGATGATCTATAGTACATCAGTGATGATCTATAGTACATCAGTGATGATCCATAGTACATCAGTGATGATCCACAGTACATCAGTGATGGTCCACAGTACATCAGGGATGGTCCACAGTACATCGGTGATGATCCATAGTACACCAGTGATGGCCCATAGTACATCAGTGATGGTCCATAGTACATCAGTGATGATCCATAGTAGATCAGTGATGATCCATAGTACACCAGTGATGGCCCATAGTACACCAGTGATGGCCCATAGTACATCAGTGATGATCCACAGTACATCAGTGATGATCCATAGTACATCAGTGATGATCCACAGTACATCAGTGATGATCCACAGTACATCAGGGATGGTGCATAGTACATCAGTGATGATCCATAGTACACCAGTGATGATCCATAGTACACCAGTGATGGCCCATAGTACATCAGTGATGAACTATAGTACATCAGTGATGATCCACAGTACATCAGTGATGATCCACAGTACATCAGGGATGGTCCATAGTACACCAATGATGATCCACAGTACACCAGTGATGATCCATAGTACACCAGTGATGGCCCATAGTACATCAGTGATGAACTATAGTACATCAGTGATGATCCACAGTACATCAGTGATGATCCACAGTACATCAGGGATGGTCCATAGTACACCAGTGATGATCCACAGTACACCAGTGATGATCCATAGTACACCAGTGATGGTCCATAGTACATCAGTGATGATCTATAGTACATCAGTGATGGTCCATAGTACATCAGTGATGAGCTATAGTACATCAGTGATGATCTATAGTACATCAGTGATGATCCATAGTACACCAGTGATGATCCATAGTACACCAGTGATGGCCCATAGTACATCAGTGATGAACTATAGTACATCAGTGATGATCCACAGTACATCAGGGATGGTCCATAGTACATCAGTGATGATCCATAGTACATCAGTGATGATCCATAGTACACCAGTGATGGCCCATAGTACATCAGTGATGAACTATAGTACATCAGTGATGATCCACAGTACATCAGTGATGATCCATAGTACATCAGTGATGATCCACAGTACATCAGTGATGATCCACAGTACATCAGGGATGGTCCATAGTACATCAGTGATGATCCATAGTACACCAGTGATGATCCATAGTACACCAGTGATGGCCCATAGTACATCAGTGATGAACTATAGTACATCAGTGATGATCCACAGTACATCAGGGATGGTCCATAGTACACCAGTGATGATCCACAGTACACCAGTGATGATCCGTAGTACACCAGTGATGGTCCATAGTACATCAGTGATGATCTATAGTACATCAGTGATGGTCCATAGTACATCAGTGATGATCTATAGTACATCAGTGATGATCCATAGTACATCAGTGATGATCCACAGTACATCAGTGATGGTCCACAGTACATCAGGGATGGTCCACAGTACATCGGTGATGATCCATAGTACACCAGTGATGGCCCATAGTACATCAGTGATGGTCCATAGTACATCAGTGATGAGCTATAGTACATCAGTGATGATCTATAGTACATCAGTGATGATCCATAGTACACCAGTGATGATCCATAGTACACCAGTGATGGCCCATAGTACATCAGTGATGAACTATAGTACATCAGTGATGATCCACAGTACATCAGGGATGGTCCATAGTACATCAGTGATGATCCATAGTACATCAGTGATGATCCATAGTACACCAGTGATGGCCCATAGTACATCAGTGATGAACTATAGTACATCAGTGATGATCTATAGTACATCAGTGATGATCCATAGTACATCAGTGATGATCCACAGTACATCAGTGATGATCCACAGTACATCAGGGATGGTCCATAGTACATCAGTGATGATCCATAGTACACCAGTGATGATCCATAGTACACCAGTGATGGCCCATAGTACATCAGTGATGAACTATAGTACATCAGTGATGATCCACAGTACATCAGGGATGGTCCATAGTACACCAGTGATGATCCACAGTACACCAGTGATGATCCATAGTACACCAGTGATGGTCCATAGTACATCAGTGATGATCTATAGTACATCAGTGATGGTCCATAGTACATCAGTGATGATCTATAGTACATCAGTGATGATCTATAGTACATCAGTGATGATCCATAGTACATCAGTGATGATCCACAGTACATCAGTGATGGTCCACAGTACATCAGGGATGGTCCACAGTACATCGGTGATGATCCATAGTACACCAGTGATGGCCCATAGTACATCAGTGATGGTCCATAGTACATCAGTGATGATCCATAGTAGATCAGTGATGATCCATAGTACACCAGTGATGGCCCATAGTACACCAGTGATGGCCCATAGTACATCAGTGATGATCCACAGTACATCAGTGATGATCCATAGTACATCAGTGATGATCCACAGTACATCAGTGATGATCCACAGTACATCAGGGATGGTCCATAGTACATCAGTGATGATCCATAGTACACCAGTGATGATCCATAGTACACCAGTGATGGCCCATAGTACATCAGTGATGAACTATAGTACATCAGTGATGATCCACAGTACATCAGTGATGATCCACAGTACATCAGGGATGGTCCATAGTACACCAGTGATGATCCACAGTACACCAGTGATGATCCATAGTACACCAGTGATGGTCCATAGTACATCAGTGATGATCTATAGTACATCAGTGATGGTCCATAGTACATCAGTGATGATCTATAGTACATCAGTGATGATCTATAGTACATCAGTGATGATCCACAGTACATCAGTTATGATACACAGTACATCAGTGATGATCCACAGTACATCAGTGATGATCCACAATACTTCAGTGATGATCCACAGTACATCAGTGATGATCCACAGTACATCAGGGATGGTCCACAGTATATCAGTGATGATCCATAGTACATCAGTGATGGTCCATAGTACATCAGTGATGGTCCATAGTACACCAGTGATGATCCATAGTACACCAGTGATGATCCATAGTACACCAGTGATGGCCCATAGTACACCAGTGATGGCCCATAGTACATCAGTGAGGATCCATAGTACATCAGTGATGATCCACAGTACATCAGTGATGATCCACAGTACATCAGGGATGGTCCATAGTACATCAGTGATGATCCATAGTACACCAGTGATGATCCATAGTACACCAGTGATGGCCCATAGTACATCAGTGATGAACTATAGTACATCAGTGATGATCCACAGTACATCAGGGATGGTCCATAGTACATCAGGGATGGTCCATAGTACATCAGTGATGGTCCATAGTACACCAGTGATGATCCATAGTACACCAGTGATGATCCATAGTACACCAGTGATGGCCCATAGTACATCAGTGATGAACTATAGTACATCAGTGATGATCCACAGTACATCAGGGATGGTCCATAGTACATCAGTGATGATCCATAGTACACCAGTGATGATCCATAGTACACCAGTGATGGCCCATAGTACATCAGTGATGAACTATAGTACATCAGTGATGATCCACAGTACATCAGTGATGATCCATAGTACATCAGTGATGATCCACAGTACATCAGTGATGATCCACAGTACATCAGGGATGGTCCATAGTACATCAGTGATGATCCATAGTACACCAGTGATGATCCATAGTACACCAGTGATGGCCCATAGTACATCAGTGATGAACTATAGTACATCAGTGATGATCCACAGTACATCAGTGATGATCCACAGTACATCAGGGATGGTCCATAGTACACCAGTGATGATCCACAGTACACCAGTGATGATCCATAGTACACCAGTGATGGTCCATAGTACATCAGTGATGATCTATAGTACATCAGTGATGGTCCGTAGTACATCAGTGATGAGCTATAGTACATCAGTGATGATCCATAGCACACCAGTGATGGCCCATAGTACATCAGTGATGATCCATAGTACACCAGTGATGATCCATAGTACACCAGTGATGGCCCATAGTACATCAGTGATGAACTATAGTACATCAGTGATGATCCACAGTACATCAGTGATGATCCATAGTACATCAGTGATGATCCACAATACATCAGGGATGGTCCATAGTACATCAGTGATGATCCATAGTACACCAGTGATGATCCATAGTACACCAGTGATGGCCCACAGTATATCAGTGATGAACTATAGTACATCAGTGATGATCCACAGTACATCAGTGATGATCCACAGTACATCAGGGATGGTCCATAGCACATCAGTGATGATCCATAGTACACCAGTGATGATCCATAGTACACCAGTGATGGCCCATAGTACATCAGTGATGAACTATAGTACATCAGTGATGATCCACAGTACATCAGTGATGATCCATAGTACATCAGTGATGATCCACAGTACATCAGTGATGATCCACAGTACATCAGGGATGGTCCATAGTACATCAGTGATGATCCATAGTACACCAGTGATGATCCATAGTACACCAGTGATGGCCCATAGTACATCAGTGATGAACTATAGTACATCAGTGATGATCCACAGTACATCAGTGATGATCCACAGTACATCAGGGATGGTCCATAGTACACCAGTGATGATCCACAGTACACCAGTGATGATCCATAGTACACCAGTGATGGTCCATAGTACATCAGGGATGGTCCATAGTACATCAGTGATGATCCATAGTACACCAGTGATGATCCATAGTACACCAGTGATGGCCCATAGTACATCAGTGATGAACTATAGTACATCAGTGATGATCCACAGTACATCAGTGATGATCCACAGTACATCAGGGATGGTCCATAGTACACCAGTGATGATCCACAGTACACCAGTGATGATCCATAGTACATCAGTGATGGTCCATAGTACATCAGTGATGATCTATAGTACATCAGTGATGATCTATAGTACATCAGTGATGATCCACAGTACATCAGTTATGATACACAGTACATCAGTGATGATCCACAGTACATCAGTGATGATCCACAATACTTCAGTGATGATCCACAGTACATCAGTGATGATCCACAGTACATCAGGGATGGTCCACAGTATATCAGTGATGATCCATAGTACATCAGTGATGGTCCATAGTACATCAGTGATGGTCCATAGTACACCAGTGATGATCCATAGTACACCAGTGATGGCCCATAGTACACCAGTGATGGCCCATAGTACATCAGTGATGAACTATAGTACATCAGTGATGATCCACAGTACATCAGGGATGGTCCATAGTACATCAGTGATGATCCATAGTACACCAGTGATGATCCATAGTACACCAGTGATGGCCCATAGTACATCAGTGATGAACTATAGTACATCAGTGATGATCCACAGTACATCAGTGATGATCCATAGTACATCAGTGATGATCCACAGTACATCAGTGATGATCCACAGTACATCAGGGATGGTCCATAGTACATCAGTGATGATCCATAGTACACCAGTGATGATCCATAGTACACCAGTGATGGCCCATAGTACATCAGTGATGAACTATAGTACATCAGTGATGATCCACAGTACATCAGTGATGATCCACAGTACATCAGGGATGGTCCATAGTACACCAGTGATGATCCACAGTACACCAGTGATGATCCATAGTACACCAGTGATGGTCCATAGTACATCAGGGATGGTCCATAGTACATCAGTGATGATCCATAGTACACCAGTGATGATCCATAGTACACCAGTGATGGCCCACAGTATATCAGTGATGAACTATAGTACATCAGTGATGATCCACAGTACATCAGTGATGATCCACAGTACATCAGGGATGGTCCATAGTACACCAGTGATGATCCACAGTACACCAGTGATGATCCATAGTACACCAGTGATGGTCCATAGTACATCAGTGATGATCTATAGTACATCAGTGATGGTCCATAGTACATCAGTGATGAGCTATAGTACATCAGTGATGATCCACAGTACATCAGTGATGATCCACAGTACATCAGGGATGGTCCATAGTACATCAGTGATGATCCATAGTACACCAGTGATGATCCATAGTACACCAGTGATGGCCCACAGTATATCAGTGATGAACTATAGTACATCAGTGATGATCCACAGTACATCAGTGATGATCCACAGTACATCAGGGATGGTCCATAGTACACCAGTGATGATCCACAGTACACCAGTGATGATCCATAGTACACCAGTGATGGTCCATAGTACATCAGTGATGATCTATAGTACATCAGTGATGGTCCATAGTACATCAGTGATGATCTATAGTACATCAGTGATGATCTATAGTACATCAGTGATGATCCATAGTACATCAGTGATGATCCACAGTACATCAGTGATGGTCCACAGTACATCAGGGATGGTCCACAGTACATCGGTGATGATCCATAGTACACCAGTGATGGCCCATAGTACATCAGTGATGGTCCATAGTACATCAGTGATGATCCATAGTACATCAGTGATGATCCATAGTACACCAGTGATGGCCCATAGTACATCAGTGATGATCCATAGTACATCAGTGATGATCCACAGTACATCAGTGATGATCCACAGTACATCAGGGATGGTCCATAGTACATCAGTGATGATCCATAGTACACCAGTGATGATCCATAGTACACCAGTGATGGCCCATAGTACATCAGTGATGAACTATAGTACATCAGTGATGATCCACAGTACATCAGTGATGATCCACAGTACATCAGGGATGGTCCATAGTACACCAGTGATGATCCACAGTACATCAGTTATGATCCACAGTACATTAGTGATGATCCACAGTACATCAGTGATGATCCACAGTACATCAGTGATGATCCACAATACTTCAGTGATGATCCACAGTACATCAGGGATGGTCCACAGTACATCAGTAATGGTCCACAGTATATCAGTGATGATCCATAGTACATCAGTGATGGTCCATAGTACATCAGTGATGGTCCATAGTACACCAGTGATGATCCATAGTACACCAGTGATGGCCCATAGTACACCAGTGATGGCCCATAGTACATCAGTGATGATCCATAGTACATCAGTGATGATCCACAGTACATCAGTGATGATCCACAGTACATCAGGGATGGTCCATAGTACATCAGTGATGATCCATAGTACACCAGTGATCTTCCATAGTACACCAGTGATGGCCCATAGTACATCAGTGATGAACTATAGTACATCAGAGATGATCCACAGTACATCAGGGATGGTCCATAGTACATCAGTGATGATCCATAGTACATCAGTGATGGTCCATAGTACATCAGTGATGGTCCATAGTACACCAGTGATGATCCATAGTACACCAGTGATGGCCCATAGTACACCAGTGATGGCCCATAGTACATCAGTGATGATCCATAGTACATCAGTGATGATCCACAGTACATCAGTGATGATCCACAGTACATCAGGGATGGTCCATAGTACATCAGTGATGATCCATAGTACACCAGTGATGATCCATAGTACACCAGTGATGGCCCATAGTACATCAGTGATGAACTATAGTACATCAGTGATGATCCACAGTACATCAGTGATGATCCACAGTACATCAGGGATGGTCCATAGTACACCAGTGATGATCCACAGTACATCAGTTATGATCCACAGTACATTAGTGATGATCCACAGTACATCAGTGATGATCCACAGTACATCAGTGATGATCCACAATACTTCAGTGATGATCCACAGTACATCAGGGATGGTCCACAGTACATCAGTGATGGTCCACAGTATATCAGTGATGATCCATAGTACATCAGTGATGGTCCATAGTACATCAGTGATGGTCCATAGTACACCAGTGATGATCCATAGTACACCAGTGATGGCCCATAGTACACCAGTGATGGCCCATAGTACATCAGTGATGATCCATAGTACATCAGTGATGATCCACAGTACATCAGTGATGATCCACAGTACATCAGGGATGGTCCATAGTACATCAGTGATGATCCATAGTACACCAGTGATCTTCCATAGTACACCAGTGATGGCCCATAGTACATCAGTGATGAACTATAGTACATCAGAGATGATCCACAGTACATCAGGGATGGTCCATAGTACATCAGAGATGATCCATAGTACACCAGTGATGATCCATAGTACACCAGTGATGGCCCATAGTACATCAGTGATGAACTATAGTACATCAGTGATGATCCACAGTACATCAGTGATGATCCATAGTACATCAGTGATGATCCACAGTACATCAGGGATGGTCCATAGTACATCAGTGATGATCCATAGTACACCAGTGATGATCCATAGTACACCAGTGATGGCCCATAGTACATCAGTGATGAACTATAGTACATCAGTGATGATCCACAGTACATCAGTGATGATCCACAGTACATCAGGGATGGTCCATAGTACACCAGTGATGATCCAAAGTACACCAGTGATGGTCCATAGTACATCAGTGATGATCTATAGTACATCAGTGATGATCTATAGTACATCAGTGATGATCCACAGTACATCAGTTATGATACACAGTACATCAGTGATGATCCACAGTACATCAGTGATGATCCACAATACTTCAGTGATGATCCACAGTACATCAGTGATGATCCACAGTACATCAGGGATGGTCCACAGTATATCAGTGATGATCCATAGTACATCAGTGATGGTCCATAGTACATCAGTGATGGTCCATAGTACACCAGTGATGATCCATAGTACACCAGTGATGGCCCATAGTACACCAGTGATGGCCCATAGTACATCAGTGATGATCCATAGTACATCAGTGATGATCCACAGTACATCAGTGATGATCCACAGTACATCAGGGATGGTCCATAGTACATCAGTGATGATCCATAGTACACCAGTGATGATCCATAGTACACCAGTGATGGCCCATAGTACATCAGTGATGAACTATAGTACATCAGTGATGATCCACAGTACATCAGGGATGGTCCATAGTACATCAGTGATGATCCATAGTACACCAGTGATGATCCATAGTACACTAGTGATGGCCCATAGTACATCAGTGATGAACTATAGTACATCAGTGATGATCCACAGTACATCAGTGATGATCCATAGTACATCAGTGATGATCCACAGTACATCAGTGATGATCCACAGTACATCAGGGATGGTCCATAGTACATCAGTGATGATCCATAGTACACCAGTGATGATCCATAGTACATCAGTGATGGCCCATAGTACATCAGTGATGAACTATAGTACATCAGTGATGATCCACAGTACATCAGTGATGATCCACAGTACATCAGGGATGGTCCATAGTACACCAGTGATGATCCACAGTACACCAGTGATGATCCATAGTACACCAGTGATGGTCCATAGTACATCAGTGATGATCTATAGTACATCAGTGATGGTCCATAGTACATCAGTGATGAGCTATAGTACATCAGTGATGATCTATAGTACATCAGTGATGATCCATAGTACACCAGTGATGATCCATAGTACACCAGTGATGGCCCATAGTACATCAGTGATGAACTATAGTACATCAGTGATGATCCACAGTACATCAGGGATGGTCCATAGTACATCAGTGATGATCCATAGTACACCAGTGATGATCCATAGTACACCAGTGATGGCCCATAGTACATCAGTGATGAACTATAGTACATCAGTGATGATCCACAGTACATCAGTGATGATCCACAGTACATCAGGGATGGTCCATAGTACACCAGTGATGATCCACAGTACACCAGTGATGATCCATAGTACACCAGTGATGGTCCATAGTACATCAGTGATGATCTATAGTACATCAGTGATGGTCCATAGTACATCAGTGATGAGCTATAGTACATCAGTGATGATCTATAGTACATCAGTGATGATCCATAGTACACCAGTGATGATCCATAGTACACCAGTGATGGCCCATAGTACATCAGTGATGAACTATAGTACATCAGTGATGATCCACAGTACATCAGGGATGGTCCATAGTACATCAGTGATGATCCATAGTACATCAGTGATGATCCATAGTACACCAGTGATGGCCCATAGTACATCAGTGATGAACTATAGTACATCAGTGATGATCCACAGTACATCAGTGATGATCCATAGTACATCAGTGATGATCCACAGTACATCAGTGATGATCCACAGTACATCAGGGATGGTCCATAGTACATCAGTGATGATCCATAGTACACCAGTGATGATCCATAGTACACCAGTGATGGCCCATAATACATCAGTGATGAACTATAGTACATCAGTGATGATCCACAGTACATCAGTGATGATCCACAGTACATCAGGGATGGTCCATAGTACACCAGTGATGATCCACAGTACACCAGTGATGATCCATAGTACACCAGTGATGGTCCATAGTACATCAGTGATGATCTATAGTACATCAGTGATGGTCCATAGTACATCAGTGATGATCTATAGTACATCAGTGATGATCCATAGTACATCAGTGATGATCCACAGTACATCAGTGATGGTCCACAGTACATCAGGGATGGTCCACAGTACATCGGTGATGATCCATAGTACACCAGTGATGGCCCATAGTACATCAGTGATGGTCCATAGTACATCAGTGATGATCCATAGTAGATCAGTGATGATCCATAGTACACCAGTGATGGCCCATAGTACACCAGTGATGGCCCATAGTACATCAGTGATGATCCACAGTACATCAGTGATGATCCATAGTACATCAGTGATGATCCACAGTACATCAGTGATGATCCACAGTACATCAGGGATGGTCCATAGTACATCAGTGATGATCCATAGTACACCAGTGATGATCCATAGTACACCAGTGATGGCCCATAGTACATCAGAGATGAACTATAGTACATCAGTGATGATCCACAGTACATCAGTGATGATCCACAGTACATCAGGGATGGTCCATAGTACACCAGTGATGATCCACAGTACACCAGTGATGATCCATAGTACACCAGTGATGGTCCATAGTACATCAGTGATGATCTATAGTACATCAGTGATGGTCCATAGTACATCAGTGATGATCTATAGTACATCAGTGATGATCTATAGTACATCAGTGATGATCCACAGTACATCAGTTATGATACACAGTACATCAGTGATGATCCACAGTACATCAGTGATGATCCACAATACTTCAGTGATGATCCACAGTACATCAGTGATGATCCACAGTACATCAGGGATGGTCCACAGTATATCAGTGATGATCCATAGTACATCAGTGATGGTCCATAGTACATCAGTGATGGTCCATAGTACACCAGTGATGATCCATAGTACACCAGTGATGATCCATAGTACACCAGTGATGGCCCATAGTACACCAGTGATGGCCCATAGTACATCAGTGAGGATCCATAGTACATCAGTGATGATCCACAGTACATCAGTGATGATCCACAGTACATCAGGGATGGTCCATAGTACATCAGTGATGATCCATAGTACACCAGTGATGATCCATAGTACACCAGTGATGGCCCATAGTACATCAGTGATGAACTATAGTACATCAGTGATGATCCACAGTACATCAGGGATGGTCCATAGTACATCAGTGATGATCCATAGTACACCAGTGATGATCCATAGTACACCAGTGATGGCCCATAGTACATCAGTGATGAACTATAGTACATCAGTGATGATCCACAGTACATCAGTGATGATCCATAGTACATCAGTGATGATCCACAGTACATCAGTGATGATCCACAGTACATCAGGGATGGTCCATAGTACATCAGTGATGATCCATAGTACACCAGTGATGATCCATAGTACACCAGTGATGGCCCATAGTACATCAGTGATGAACTATAGTACATCAGTGATGATCCACAGTACATCAGTGATGATCCACAGTACATCAGGGATGGTCCATAGTACACCAGTGATGATCCACAGTACACCAGTGATGATCCATAGTAGACCAGTGATGGTCCATAGTACATCAGGGATGGTCCATAGTTCATCAGTGATGATCCATAGTACACCAGTGATGATCCATAGTACACCAGTGATGGCCCATAGTACATCAGTGATGAACTATAGTACATCAGTGATGATCCACAGTACATCAGTGATGATCCACAGTACATCAGGAATGGTCCATAGTACACCAGTGATGATCCACAGTACACCAGTGATGATCCATAGTACACCAGTGATGGTCCATAGTACATCAGTGATGATCTATAGTACATCAGTGATGGTCCATAGTACATCAGTGATGATCTATAGTACATCAGTGATGATCTATAGTACATCAGTGATGATCCACAGTACATCAGTTATGATACACAGTACATCAGTGATGATCCACAGTACATCAGTGATGATCCACAATACTTCAGTGATGATCCACAGTACATCAGTGATGATCCACAGTACATCAGGGATGGTCCACAGTATATCAGTGATGATCCATAGTACATCAGTGATGGTCCATAGTACATCAGTGATGGTCCATAGTACACCAGTGATGATCCATAGTACACCAGTGATGGCCCATAGTACACCAGTGATGGCCCATAGTACATCAGTGATGATCCACAGTACATCAGTGATGATCCACAGTACATCAGTGATGATCCACAGTACATCAGGGATGGTCCATAGTACATCAGTGATGGTCCATAGTACATCAGTGATGATCCATAGTACACCAGTGATGGCCCACAGTACATCAGTGATGATCCACAGTACATCAGGGATGGTCCATAGTACATCAGTGATGATCCATAGTACACCAGTGATGGTCCATAGTACACCAGTGATGGCCCATAGTACATCAGTGATGAACTATAGTACATCAGTGATGATCCACAGTACATCAGTGATGATCCATAGTACATCAGTGATGATCCACAGTACATCACTGATGATCCACAGTACATCAGGGATGGTCCATAGTACATCAGTGATGATCCATAGTACACCAGTGATGATCCATAGTACACCAGTGATGGCCCATAGTACATCAGTGATGAACTATAGTACATCAGTGATGATCCACAGTACATCAGTGATGATACACAGTACATCAGGGATGGTCCATAGTACACCAGTGATGATCCACAGTACACCAGTGATGATCCATAGTACACCAGTGATGGTCCATAGTACATCAGTGATGATCTATAGTACATCAGTGATGGTCCATAGTACATCAGTGATGAGCTATAGTACATCAGTGATGATATATAGTACATCAGTGATGATCCATAGTACACCAGTGATGATCCATAGTACACCAGTGATGGCCCATAGTACATCAGTGATGAACTATAGTACATCAGTGATGGTCCATAGTAAATTAGTGATGGTCCATAGTACACCAGTGATGATCCATAGTACTCCAGTGATGGCCCATAGTACACCAGTGATGGCCCATAGTACATCAGTGATGATCTATAGTACATCAGTGATGATCCACAGTACATCAGGGATGTTCCATAGTACATCAGGGATGATCCATAGTACATCAGTGATGATCCACAGTACATCAGTGATGATCCACAGTACATCAGTGATGATCCACAGTACATCAGGGATGGTCCACAGTACATCAGTGATGATCCATAGTACACCAGTCATGATCCATAGTACATCAGTGATGATCCATAGTACATCAGTGATGGCCCACAGTACATCAGGGATGATCCACAGTACATCAGTGATGATCCATAGTACACCAGTGATGGCCCATAGTACACCAGTGATGGCCCATAGTACATCAGTGATGATCCACAGTACATCAGTGATGATCTATAGTACATCAGTGATGATCCACAGTACACCAGTGATGATTAGGGATGAGCTTCGTGTTCGAGTCGAACATACGTTCGACTCGAACATTGGCTGTTCGATCGTTCGACGAAGATCGAACGATTTGGGCCGTTCGCGCCAAATTCGAGTGACGCGAACGGCCCACAATGCACTACGCCATCGCAGTGTCATCCAGGCGCTGTGATTGGCCAAGCATGCACTGTGACCCCGCATGCTTGGCCAATCACAGCGCCGGCAGCGAGGAGAGCAATGATTGGCCACAGGCAGGATGCCTGTGGCCAATTATTGCTGAGGGTGTTTAGTACACGCCCCACACTATAAAAGGCCGCCAGCACGGCGGCCTAGTGTAGTGTGTTCCGGAGCAGGGATAGAGTAGCATAGGCAGGGACAGTGACTGTTATTTCTTTCTTGCTTAACCTGGATTCCTTTAGTTTAGGGAAAGAGAAGGATAGGTAGGGAGAGTGTCAGTGTGTTTTGTGCTTCTGCTATAGTGTGCTTAAAAAAAACATTTATTCTAGGGACAGAAAACTCTAGGTAGGGACAGTGTCAGTTTCTTTCACTCTGCAAGTCCTTGTTTCCAGGGACCTGTAAGGACAGTGAGTTAATTGTCCTTGTGCTATATTGTGCTTAAAAAAAACATTTATTCTAGGGACAGAAAACTCTAGGTAGGGACAGTGTCAGTTTCTTTCACTCTGCAAGTCCTTGTTTCCAGGGACCTGTAAGGACAGTGAGTTAATTGTCCTTGTGCTATATTGTGATTAAAAAAAACATTTATTCTAGGGACAGAAAACTCTAGGTAGGGACAGTGTCAGTTTCTTTCACTCTGCAAGTCCTTGTTTCCAGGGACCTGTAAGGACAGTGAGTTAATTTTCCTTGTGCTATATTGTGATTAAAAAAAACATTTTTTCTAGGGACAGAAAACTGTAGGTAGGGAGAGTGTTTTTTTTCTTTCACTCTGCAAGTCCTTGTTTCCAGGGACCTGTAAGGACAGTGAGTTAATTGTCCTTGTGCTATATTGTGCTTAAAAAAAACATTTATTCTAGGGACAGAAAACTCTAGGTAGGGACAGTGTCAGTTTCTTTCACTCTGCAAGTCCTTGTTTCCAGGGACCTGTAAGGACAGTGAGTTAATTGTCCTTGTGCTATATTGTGATTAAAAAAAACATTTATTCTAGGGACAGAAAACTCTAGGTAGGGACAGTGTCAGTTTCTTTCACTCTGCAAGTCCTTGTTTCCAGGGACCTGTAAGGACAGTGAGTTAATTTTCCTTGTGCTATATTGTGATTAAAAAAAACATTTTTTCTAGGGACAGAAAACTGTAGGTAGGGAGAGTGTTTTTTTTCTTTCACTCTGCAAGTCCTTGTTTCCAGGGACCTGTAAGGACAGTGAGTTAATTGTCCTTGTGCTATATTGTGCTTAAAAAAAACATTTATTCTAGGGACAGAAAACTCTAGGTAGGGACAGTGTCAGTTTCTTTCACTCTGCAAGTCCTTGTTTCCAGGGACCTGTAAGGACAGTGAGTTAATTTTCCTTGTGCTATATTGTGATTAAAAAAAACATTTATTCTAGGGACAGAAAACTCTAGGTAGGGACAGTGTCAGTTTCTTTCACTCTGCAAGTCCTTGTTTCCAGGGACCTGTAAGGACAGTGAGTTAATTTTCCTTGTGCTATATTGTGATTAAAAAAAACATTTATTCTAGGGACAGAAAACTCTAGGTAGGGACAGTGTCAGTTTCTTTCACTCTGCAAGTCCTTGTTTCCAGGGACCTGTAAGGACAGTGAGTTAATTTTCCTTGTGCTATATTGTGATTAAAAAAAACATTTATTCTAGGGACAGAAAACTCTAGGTAGGGACAGTGTCAGTTTCTTTCACTCTGCAAGTCCTTGTTTCCAGGGACCTGTAAGGACAGTGAGTTAATTTTCCTTGTGCTATATTGTGATTAAAAAAAACATTTTTTCTAGGGACAGAAAACTGTAGGTAGGGAGAGTGTTTTTTTTCTTTCACTCTGCAAGTCCTTGTTTCCAGGGACCTGTAAGGACAGTGAGTTAATTTTCCTTGTGCTATATTGTGATTAAAAAAAACATTTTTTCTAGGGACAGAAAACTCTAGGTAGGGAGAGTGTTTTTTTTCTTTCACTCTGCAAGTCCTTGTTTCCAGGGACCTGTAAGGACAGTGAGTTAATTGTCCTTGTGCTATATTGTGCTTAAAAAAAACATTTTTTCTAGGGACAGAAAACTCTAGGTAGGGAGAGTGTTTTTTTTTTTCACTCTGCAAGTCCTTGTTTCCAGGGACCTGTAAGGACAGTGAGTTAATTGTCCTTGTGCTATATTGTGCTTAAAAAAAACATTTATTCTAGGGACAGAAAACTCTAGGTAGGGACAGTGTCAGTTTCTTTCACTCTGCAAGTCCTTGTTTCCAGGGACCTGTAAGGACAGTGAGTTAATTTTCCTTGTGCTATATTGTGATTAAAAAAAACATTTATTCTAGGGACAGAAAACTCTAGGTAGGGACAGTGTCAGTTTCTTTCACTCTGCAAGTCCTTGTTTCCAGGGACCTGTAAGGACAGTGAGTTAATTTTCCTTGTGCTATATTGTGATTAAAAAAAACATTTTTTCTAGGGACAGAAAACTGTAGGTAGGGAGAGTGTTTTTTTTCTTTCACTCTGCAAGTCCTTGTTTCCAGGGACCTGTAAGGACAGTGAGTTAATTTTACTTGTGCTATATTGTGCTTAAAAAAAACATTTTTTCTAGGGACAGAAAACTGTAGGTAGGGAGAGTGTTTTTTTTCTTTCACTCTGCAAGTCCTTGTTTCCAGGGACCTGTAAGGACAGTGAGTTAATTGTCCTTGTGCTATATTGTGCTTAAAAAAAACATTTATTCTAGGGACAGAAAACTCTAGGTAGGGACAGTGTCAGTTTCTTTCACTCTGCAAGTCCTTGTTTCCAGGGACCTGTAAGGACAGTGAGTTAATTTTCCTTGTGCTATATTGTGATTAAAAAAAACATTTATTCTAGGGACAGAAAACTCTAGGTAGGGACAGTGTCAGTTTCTTTCACTCTGCAAGTCCTTGTTTCCAGGGACCTGTAAGGACAGTGAGTTAATTTTCCTTGTGCTATATTGTGATTAAAAAAAACATTTATTCTAGGGACAGAAAACTCTAGGTAGGGACAGTGTCAGTTTCTTTCACTCTGCAAGTCCTTGTTTCCAGGGACCTGTAAGGACAGTGAGTTAATTTTCCTTGTGCTATATTGTGATTAAAAAAAACATTTATTCTAGGGACAGAAAACTCTAGGTAGGGACAGTGTCAGTTTCTTTCACTCTGCAAGTCCTTGTTTCCAGGGACCTGTAAGGACAGTGAGTTAATTTTCCTTGTGCTATATTGTGATTAAAAAAACATTTTTTCTAGGGACAGAAAACTGTAGGTAGGGAGAGTGTTTTTTTTCTTTCACTCTGCAAGTCCTTGTTTCCAGGGACCTGTAAGGACAGTGAGTTAATTTTACTTGTGCTATATTGTGCTTAAAAAAAACATTTTTTCTAGGGACAGAAAACTGTAGGTAGGGAGAGTGTTTTTTTTTTTTCACTCTGCAAGTCCTTGTTTCCAGGGACCTGTAAGGACAGTGAGTTAATTGTCCTTGTGCTATATTGTGCTTAAAAAAAACATTTATTCTAGGGACAGAAAACTCTAGGTAGGGACAGTGTCAGTTTCTTTCACTCTGCAAGTCCTTGTTTCCAGGGACCTGGAGAGACATTGAGTGAATTGTCCTTGTGCTATATTGTGATTAAAAAAAACATTTATTCTAGGGACAGAAAACTCTAGGTAGGGACAGTGTCAGTTTCTTTCACTCTGCAAGTCCTTGTTTCCAGGGACCTGTAAGGACAGTGAGTTAATTTTCCTTGTGCTATATTGTGATTAAAAAAAACATTTTTTCTAGGGACAGAAAACTGTAGGTAGGGAGAGTGTTTTTTTTCTTTCACTCTGCAAGTCCTTGTTTCCAGGGACCTGTAAGGACAGTGAGTTAATTGTCCTTGTGCTATATTGTGCTTAAAAAAAACATTTTTTCTAGGGACAGAAAACTGTAGGTAGGGAGAGTGTTTTTTTTTTTTCACTCTGCAAGTCCTTGTTTCCAGGGACCTGTAAGGACAGTGAGTTAATTGTCCTTGTGCTATATTGTGCTTAAAAAAAACATTTATTCTAGGGACAGAAAACTCTAGGTAGGGACAGTGTCAGTTTCTTTCACTCTGCAAGTCCTTGTTTCCAGGGACCTGGAGAGACATTGAGTGAATTGTCCTTGTGCTATATTGTGATTAAAAAAAACATTTATTCTAGGGACAGAAAACTCTAGGTAGGGACAGTGTCAGTTTCTTTCACTGTGAAAGTCCTTGTTTCAAGGGACAGAGAAGGACACCTGAAGGTAGCCCTTATTGCTTTTTTCCCATCTCCCTGCAGGCCATCTATTAGAATGTCTGGAAGGCAAACAAGGAGAGGCAGACAGTCAGGAGGCAATAAAAGAGGGCAAGCAGGCTCTGTGTCTGGGGGCAACAGTGCTGGTCGTGGACGCGGTGCATTGTCATCAGCACATGGCCATGGGACACGCTTGTCCTTCTTTTCGGCAGCTGGACATGTTGAGCCACATCATGCCGAAGACTTGGTAGAGTGGATGACCAAGCCCTCCTCCTCCTCCTCATCCTCTCTCACCCAGGCTCAGGGTACTGGAAAAGCAGCTGCCAAAGCGTCGTCTTCCCTGGTATCAATGTCAGACAAATCATCAGTCACTCCTTCCCTAGACCCACCATGTCCTCCTCCTGAGGAGTCCCCCGAACTGTTTCAGCACAGTGTTGGGTACATGCTCCAGGAGGATGCCCAGCGTTTCGAAGGGTCTGATGATGAAACCCAGCTAGAGGAAGGCAGTAGCGTGAGAGCAGACAGAGGGGATGCTCAAGAAGGACACCAATCTGGCAGTCATGTTCCAGCAGCTGCAGCATACTGCCAGATTGGCTCCAGTGATGAGGAGGGAGGGGATGATGAGGTCAATGACTCCACGTGGGTGCCTAATAGGAGAGAGGAGGAGGAGGAGGATGAGGAGGAGGCACATCTCCAACGAGGCAGGATGCCCTTTGGTGGCCAGCGTAAGGGCAGTACACCGACGGAATCACACCGCAGAGCTCCGCCTGTGCAGGGCGCTGCCTCTGCCCGTCATTCAAAAAGTTCTTTGGTGTGGGCCTTTTTTGAGGCTAGTGCATCAGATCGCACAGCTGCTGTTTGCAACATATGTCTCAAGCGTATATCGCGTGGCCAAAACATCAGCCGCTTGGGTACCACATGCCTGACCAGACATATGTTGACCTGCCATGCAGCTCGTTGGCAAGCCTACCTCAAAGACCCACACCAAAGAACAAAGCGGACCTCTCCTTGCACCGCATCAGCTGGGATCTCCAACCCCACTATAACTTCAGTCCTCTCTGAAACATGCACTGAGAGGAATGAAGGTGTAGAATTAGGTGTGTCACAGCCAAGTACTTGCGCCCACTCTGCTAGCAGTACACCGACGTCCGATTCTAGCAGGCAAATTTCCCTGCCCCAGCTGCTGGACCGTCGAAAGAAGTTCACTCCCAGCCATCCACATGCCCAGCGGTTGAATGCTAGCTTGGCTAAATTGCTAGCGCTTCAACTGCTGCCTTTTCAGTTGGTAGACTCGGCCCCCTTCCGTGAGTTTGTGCAATGTGCGGTTCCTCAGTGGCAGGTTCCCAAACGCCACTTTTTCTCACGGAAGGCTATTCCGGCTCTCTACCGGCATGTGGAAGGCAATGTCTTGGCCTCGCTGGACAGGGCGGTCAGCGGTAAGGTGCATATTACCGCTGACTCATGGTCCAGCAGGCATGGACAGGGACGTTACCTTTCTTTCACGGCCCATTGGGTCACTCTTTTGGCAGCTGGGAAGGATTCAGGACAAGGTGCAGTAGTGTTGGAGGTTGTCCCACCGCCACGCCTCCAAAATGCTACTACTGGTTGTGACACACCTCTCTCCTCCACCCCCTCCTCTTCTTCTTCCTCCATGGCCTCTTCCTGTGGTTTGTCCTATGAACCAGCGGTGCTCCGTAGCCGTTCACGGGGCTACGCAAGTACGCAGGCAAAAAGATGCCATGCCGTGCTTGCGCTGGTGTGTTTGGGGGACAGAAGCCACACTGGGGCAGAGGTCCTGTCTGCTCTGCAGGGCCAGGCCGAGAGGTGGTTGACGCCACGCCAGCTTAAGCCAGGAATGGTGGTTTGCGACAATGGCACCAACCTCCTCTCCGCCCTCCGACAGGGACAACTGACCCATGTGCCCTGTGTGGCTCACGTCCTTAACCTGGTGGTGCAGCGCTTCTTGGGCAGGTACCCGGGCTTACAGGATGTCCTGAGGCAGGCCAGGAAAGTCTGTGTGCATTTCCGCAGATCTTATAATGCCAGTGCTCGCCTGGCTGAGCTGCAAAAGGAGTTGAACCTGCCCAAGAACCGCCTTATATGTGACATGCCCACCAGGTGGAACTCAACGTTGGCCATGCTGCAGCGGCTGCACACGCAGCAGAGGGCCATCAATGAGTACCTGTGCGACTACGGCACCAGGACAGGGTCAGGGGAGCTTGGTTTTTTTTCTCCACGCCAGTGGGGCATGATCAGGGATGCATGCACTGTCCTGGCACCATTTGAGGAGGCCACGAGGATGGTGAGCAGTGACAGTGCATGCATCAGTGACACTGTACCTCTTGTCCACCTGTTGGAGCACACGCTGCGTGGAATAATGGACAGGGCACTTGAGGCAGAACAGAGGCAGGAAGAGGAGGACTTCCTTGCCTCTCAAGGCCCCCTTTACCCAGACAGTGTTCCTTCTGTCCCACCCATCGCACAGGAAGAGGAGGAGGAGGAGGAGGAGGAGGAGGAGGATTGTGTCAGCATGGAGGTGGAGGCTGGCACTCAGCATCATCAGCAGCAGTCTTTTAGGGATGATTTACAGTCCCAAGAAACCAGTGGACTTGTACGTGGCTGGGAGGAGGTGGCTGCGGATCATGTCGTCCTTAGTGACCCAGAGGACTCCGGAGCGAATGCCTCAGCAAACCTACGCTGCATGGCCTCCCTGATCCTGCAAAGTCTGCGGAAGGATCCTCGTATTCTTCGGATCAAGGAGAGGGACCATTACTGGCTGGCCACTCTCCTTGATCCACGGTACAAGGGTAAGGTTGCGGACCTTATGTTACCGTCGCAGAGGGAGCAGAGGATGAGACAACTCCGGGAGGCCTTGCAGAAAGGTCTGTGCAACGCGTTCCCAGAGACTGGGAGGTTGCAAACTCCTGGTCCTGGACAACGAGTTGCTGAGGCTTCGGCCAGTCAAAGAAGGAGCGGTGGGGAAGGTGGCCGTCTGACCGATGCGTTCAGACAATTCTTTAGTCCGCAGCCCCAAAGTATGATCGGTTCCAGCAACCATCGCCAGCGTCTGATAAACATGGTGCAGGAATATCTAGGGGCAAGGTCAGACTTGGACACCTTCCCCACCGAAAATCCTCTGGCTTACTGGGTCTTGAGGATGGATCACTGGCCAGAGCTTGCACAGTATGCAATTGAGCTACTGGCCTGTCCTGCATCCAGCGTTCTTTCGGAACGCACATTCAGTGCTGCTGGAGGATTTGTCACGGATCACAGGGTGCGCCTGTCCACCGACTCGGTTGATCGACTGACTTTCATCAAGATGAACCAGTCTTGGATCACCACCAGCTACCACACACCTGATGCTGATATAACAGACTAATTGATTTTAAAATGTCACATCCCTTCAAGACTGATGCTGATGCTGAGTGCCTGTGCTGTTATGTTGACTGGCTATCCTCCTCCTCCGAGTCCTCAATGATACGATTGATGATGATAGCTTGGAAGATCATTTTTGTTTATGGGTGCCGCCACCAGTGCCTAACGCCCAATTTTTCAGCCCCTGTTTAACAGGGGCGTGTAATTACAATTTTTGAAGCAATACTTTGCAACAGGGCTCATTGCTGTGCTCCAAGTACAGTATCTGTGAGGAGTTGCAGTGTTGTGCCACCAGTGCCTAAGGCCCAATTTTTCAGCCCCTGTTTAACAGGGGCGTGTCATTACAATTTTTGAAGCAATACTTTGCAACAGGGCTCATTGCTGTGCTCCAAGTACAGTATCTGTGAAGGGTTGCAGTGTTGTGCCACCAGTGCCTAAGGCCCAATTTTTCAGCCCCTGTTCAACAGGGGCATGTAATTACAATTCTTGATCTAATAATTCACAGCAGGGCCCATTGCTGCACCCACCAAGAGTAACTGTCAGGGCTTACAGTGTTGTGGCACCAGCACCACCATCAAAGGCCCAATTTTTACTACCACTGTTCAACAATTATATGTAATTAAAATTCCTGATATAATAGTTGACAGCAGGGCGTTCCAGCACCAACCAAGAGTAACTGTGAGTGCTTACAGTGTTGTGCCAACACCAACAACTAAGGGGCCTATTTCTGCAGAGTATATACGGCAGGTCCCTACTTTCAAACATCCAACTTACAAACGACTCCTACTTGCAAACGCAAGAAGACAACAGGAAGTGAGAGGAAATCTACCACTAGGAAGGAAAATTCTCTCCTGTAAGAATAAATATGGGAGAAAGGTGTCTCCTCTGTACTGATGCTTTATCAGCAATCCTTGTTTCAAGAAAAACACCACATTTCAAAAACAGTTGTCATTAGGACGGAAAGTGAGGTGAAATGTTCTGAACAGGGGCACAGACAGCAAAACAAATGTTACAGGGGTGATAACCCTTACCTATGTTTTCCAAAAAGTTTAAAAATAGATTTTTGGTCTGGAGCTACACTTCAACAATGTACCTGTTCAAAATTACAAACAGATTCTACATAAGAACAAACCTACAGTCCCTGTCTTGTATGCACCGCCTGTATACGGCTGTTCAGAGTATATAGGGCCTTTTTTATTTTATGTGCGGGGTTCCCCTTAATATCCATACAAGACCCAAAGGGGCTGGTAATGGGCTGGGGTAGGGGGGGGGGGTCATGGGGTAGCTATGCCATTTTTCTTAAAGATTTTCATCCATATTACCGGGACCAGACATTACATTAAAGCCGCAAGCAGTTTTAAATGGCTTTTTTTTCCTTTAGAAGTGTCATTTTGTGCAGGGACAGTTCTAAACACGGGAAACACGTGGCACTTCACAGGCATACTTTAGACACCCCCCAGGTACGATATTTAAAGGAATATTTGACTTTTTTTTTTTCACTTTATGCATCATTAAAATGACTGCTCCCGGAAAACGACCGTTTTTAAAACTTATTTTTGCATTGATACATGTCCCCTGGTGCAGAACCCGGGTTCCCAAACCCTTTTTAGGACAATAACATGCATAATAGTTTTTATAATTAGCACTTTAGAATTCGAACGTTCGCATCCATTGTATTTAATAGGGTTCTAATGTTCGTTCGAACTTTCGGTCCGTTCGCGGGTTCTGGTGCGAACCGAACCCGGGGGTGTTCGGCTCATCACTAGTGATGATTCACAGTACATCAGGGATGGTCCATAGTACATCAGTGATGATCCACAGTACATCAGGGATGGTCCACAGTACATCAGTGATGATCCATAGTACATCAGTGATGGCCCATAGTACATCAGTGATGATCCATATTACACCAGTGATGATCCATAGTACACCAGGGATGACCCACAGTACATCAGTGATGATCCACAGTACATCAGTGATGGTCCATAGTAAATCAGTGATGGTCCATAGTACACCAGTGATGATCCATAGTTCACCAGTGATGGCCCATAGTACACCAGTGATGATCCATAGTACACCAGAGATGGCCCATAGTATACCAGTGATGTCCCATAGTACATCAGTGATGATCCACAGTACATCAGTGATGATCCATAGTACACCAGGGATGGCCCATAGTACATCAGTGATGGCTCATAGTACATCAGTGATGATCCATAGTACATCAGTGATGATCCATAGTACACCAGTGATGATCCATAGTACATCAGTGATGGCTCATAGTACATCAGTGATGATCCATAGTACATCAGTGATGATCCATAGTACACCAGTGATGATCCATAGTACATCAGTGATGGCTCATAGTACATCAGTGATGATCCATAATACATCAGTGATGATCCATAGTACACCAGTGATATCCCATAGCACTTCAGTGATGATCTATAGTACATCAGTGATGATCCACAGTACATCAGTGATGATCCACAGTACATCAGTGATGATCCACGGTACATCAGTGATGATCCATAGTACATCAGTGATGATCCTCAGTACATCAATGATGATCCACAGTACATCAGTGATGATCCACAGTACATCAGTGATGATCCACAGTACATCAGTGATGATCCACAGGACATCAGGGATGGTCCACAGTACATCAGTGATGATCCATAGTAAACCAGTCATGATCCATAGTACATCAGTGATGATCCATAGTACATCAGTGATGATCCATAGTACACCAGTGATGGCCCATAGTACACCAGTGATGATCCATAGTACACCAGTGATGGCCCATAGTACTTCAGTGATGATCTATAGTACATCAGTGATGATCCACAGTACATCAGTGATGATCCACAATACATCAGGGATGGTCCACAGTATATCAGTGATGATCCATAGTACATCAGTGATGGCCCACAGTACATCAGTGATGATCCATAGTACATCAGTGATGGCCCACAGTACATCAGTGATGATCCACAGTACATCAGTGATGATCCATAGTACACCAGTGATGGTCCATAGTACACCATTGATGGTCCATATTACATCAGTGATGATCCATAGTACATCAGTGATGATCCACAGTAAATCAGGGATGGTCCACAGTACATCAGTGATGATCCATAGTACACCAGTGATGGTCCATAGTACACCAGGGATGATCCATAGTAATTCAGTGATGATCCATAGTACACCAGTGATGGCCCATAGTACACCAGTGATGGCCCATAGTACATCAGTGATGATCCACAGTACATCAGTGATGATCTATAGTACATCAGGGATGGTCCACAGTACATCAGTGATGATCCATAGTACACCAGTGATGATCCATAGTACATCAGTGATGCTCCATAGTACACCTGTGATGGCCCACAGTACACCTGTGATGGCCCACAGTAGATCAGTGATGATCCACAGAACATCAGGGATGATCCACAGTATATCAGGGATGGTCCACAGTATATCAGTGATGAGCCATAGTACATCAGTGATGGTCCATAGTACACCAGTGATGATCCATAGTACATCAGTGATGGCTCATAGTACATCAGTGATGATCCATAATACATCAGTGATGATCCATAGTACACCAGTGATGGCCCATAGTACTTCAGTGATGATCTATAGTACATCAGTGATGATCCACAGTACATCAGTGATGATCCACAGTACATCAGTGATGATCCACGGTACATCAGTGATGATCCATAGTACATCAGTGATGATCCTCAGTACATCAATGATGATCCACAGTACATCAGTGATGATCCACAGTACATCAGTGATGATCCACAGTACATCAGTGATGATCCACAGGACATCAGGGATGGTCCACAGTACATCAGTGATGATCCATAGTAAACCAGTCATGATCCATAGTACATCAGTGATGATCCATAGTACATCAGTGATGATCCATAGTACACCAGTGATGGCCCATAGTACACCAGTGATGATCCATAGTACACCAGTGATGGCCCATAGTACTTCAGTGATGATCTATAGTACATCAGTGATGATCCACAGTACATCAGTGATGATCCACAATACATCAGGGATGGTCCACAGTATATCAGTGATGATCCATAGTACATCAGTGATGGCCCACAGTACATCAGTGATGATCCACAGTACATCAGTGATGATCCATAGTACACCAGTGATGGTCCATAGTACACCATTGATGGTCCATAGTACATCAGTGATGATCCATAGTACATCAGTGATGATCCACAGTACATCAGGGATGGTCCACAGTACATCAGTGATGATCCATAGTACACCAGTGATGGCCCAAAGCACATCAGTGATGGTCCATAGTACACCAGGGATGATCCATAGTAATTCAGTGATGATCCATAGTGCACCAGTGATGGCCCATAGTACACCAGTGATGGCCCATAGTACATCAGTGATGATCCACAGTACATCAGTGATGATCTATAGTACATCAGGGATGGTCCACAGTACATCAGTGATGATCCATAGTACACCAGTGATGATCCATAGTACATCAGTGATGCTCCATAGTACACCTGTGATGGCCCACAGTACACCTGTGATGGCCCACAGTAGATCAGTGATGATCCACAGTATATCAGGGATGATCCACAGTATATCAGGGATGGTCCACAGTATATCAGTGATGAGCCATAGTACATCAGTGATGGTCCATAGTACACCAGTGATGATCCATAGTACACCAGTGATGGCCCATAGTACACCAGTGATGGCCCATAGTAGACCAGTGATGATCCATAGTACACCAGTGATGGCCCATAGTACACCAGTGATGTCCCATAGTACATCAGTGATGATCCACAGTACATCAGTGATGATCCATAGTACACCAGGGATGGCCCATAGTACATCAGTGATGGCTCATAGTACATCAGTGATGATCCATAGTACATCAGTGATGATCCATAGTACACCAGTGATGATCCATAGTACATCAGTGATGGCTCTTAGTACATCAGTGATGATCCATAGTACACCAGTGATGATCCATAGTACATCAGTGATGGCTCATAGTACATCAGTGATGATCCATAATACATCAGTGATGATCCATAGTACATCAGTGATGATCCATAGTACACCAGTCATGGCCCATAGTACTACAGTGATGATCTATAGTACATCAGTGATGATCCACAGTACATCAGTGATGATCCACAGTACATCAGTGATGATCCAAGGTACATCAGTGATGATCCATAGTACATCAGTGATGATCCTCAGTACATCAGTGATGATCCACAGTACATCAGTGATGATCCACAGTACATCAGTGATGATCCACAGTACATCAGGGATGGTCCACAGTACATCAGTGATGGTCCACAGTATATCAGTGATGATCCATAGTACATCAGTGATGGCCCACAGTACATCAGTGATGATCCACAGTACATCAGTGATGATCCATAGTACACCAGTGATGGCCCATAGTACATCAGTGATGGTCCATAGTACATCAGTGATGATCCATAGTACATCAGTGATGATCCATAGTACACCAGTGATGATCCACAGTACATCAGTTATGATCCACAGTACATCAGTGATGATCCACAGTACATCAGTGATGATCCACAATACTTCAGTGATGATCCACAGTACATCAGTGATGATCCACAGTACATCAGGGATGGTCCACAGTATATCATTGATGATCCATAGTACATCAGTGATGGCCCATAGTACATCAGTGATGATCCATAGTACACCAGTGATGATCCATAGTACACCAGTAATGTTCCATAGTACACCAGGGATGATCCACAGTACATCAGTGATGATCCACAGTACATCAGTGGTGGTCCACAGTACATCAGTGATGGTCCATAGTACACCAGTGATGATCCATAGTACACCAGTGATGATCCATAGTACACCAGTGATGGCCCGTAGTACACCAGTGATGGCCCATAGTACATCAGTGATGATCCATAGTACATCAATGATAATCCACAGTACATCAGTGATGATCCACAGTACATCAGGGATGGTCCATAGTACATCAGTGATGATCCATAGTACACCAGTGATGATCCATAGTACACCAGTGATGGCCCATAGTACATCAATGATGAACTATAGTACATCAGTGATGATCCACAGTACATCAGGGATGGTCCATAGTACATCAGTGATGATCCATAGTACACCAGTGATGATCCATAGTACACCAGTGATGGCCCATAGTACATCAGTGATGAACTATAGTACATCAGTGATGATCCACAGTACATCAGTGATGATCCACAGTACATCAGGGATGGTCCATAGTACACCAGTGATGATCCACAGTACACCAGTGATGATCCATAGTACACCAGTGATGGTCCATAGTACATCAGTGATGATCTATAGTACATCAGTGATGGTCCATAGTTCATCAGTGATGATCTATAGTACATCAGTGATGATCCACAGTACATCAGTTATGATACACAGTACATCAGTGATGATCCACAGTACATCAGTGATGATCCACAATACTTCAGTGATGATCCACAGTACATCAGTGATGATCCACAGTACATCAGGGATGGTCCACAGTATATCAGTGATGATCCATAGTACATCAGTGATGGTCCATAGTACACCAGTGATGATCTATAGTACACCAGTGATGGCCCATAGTACACCAGTGATGGCCCATAGTACATCAGTGATGATCCATAGTACATCAGTGATGATCCACAGTACATCAGTGATGATCCACAGTACATCAGTGATGGTCCATAGTACATCAGTGTTGATCCATAGTACACCAGTGATGATCCATAGTACACCAGTGATGGCCCATAGTACATCAGTGATGATCCACAGTACATCAGGGATGGTCCATAGTACATCAGTGATGATCCATAGTACACCAGTGATGATCCATAGTACACCAGTGATGGCCCATAGTACATCAGTGATGAACTATAGTACATCAGTGATGATCCACAGTACATCAGTGATGATCCATAGTACATCAGTGATGATCCGCAGTATATCAGTGATGATCCACAGTACATCAGGGATGGTCCATAGTACATCAGTGATGATCCATAGTACACCAGTGATGATCCATAGTACACCAGTGATGGCCCATAGTACATCAGTGATGAACTATAGTACATCAGTGATGATCCACAGTACATCAGTGATGATCCACAGTACACCAGTGATGATCCACAGTACACCAGTGATGATCCATAGTACACCAGTGATGGTCCATAGTACATCAGTGATGATCTATAGTACATCAGTGATGGTCCATAGTACATCAGTGATGAGCTATAGTACATGAGTGATGATCTATAGTACATCAGTGATGATCCATAGTACACCAGTGATGATCCATAGTACACCAGTGATGGCCCATAGTACATCAGTGATGAACTATAGTACATCAGTGATGATCCACAGTACATCAGGGATGGTCCATAGTACATCAGTGATGATCCATAGTACACCAGTGATGGCCCATAGTACATCAGTGATGAACTATAGTACATCAGTGATGATCCACAGTACATCAGTGATGATCCACAGTACATCAGGGATGGTCCATAGTACACCAGTGATGATCCACAGTACACCAGTGATGATCCATAGTACACCAGTGATGGTCCATAGTACATCAGTGATGATCTATAGTACATCAGTGATGGTCCATAGTACATCAGTGATGATCTATATACATAGTACACCAGTGATGATCTATAGTACATCAGTGATGATCTACAGTACATCAGTGATGATCCATAGTACACCAGTCATGGCCCATAGTACTACAGTGATGATCTATAGTACATCAGTGATGATCCACAGTACATCAGTGATGATCCACAGTACATCAGTGATGATCCAAGGTACATCAGTGATGATCCATAGTACATCAGTGATGATCCTCAGTACATCAGTGATGATCCACAGTACATCAGTGATGATCCACAGTACATCAGTGATGATCCACAGTACATCAGGGATGGTCCACAGTACATCAGTGATGGTCCACAGTATATCAGTGATGATCCATAGTACATCAGTGATGGCCCACAGTACATCAGTGATGATCCACAGTACATCAGTGATGATCCATAGTACACCAGTGATGGCCCATAGTACATCAGTGATGGTCCATAGTACATCAGTGATGATCCATAGTACATCAGTGATGATCCATAGTACACCAGTGATGATCCACAGTACATCAGTTATGATCCACAGTACATCAGTGATGATCCACAGTACATCAGTGATGATCCACAATACTTCAGTGATGATCCACAGTACATCAGTGATGATCCACAGTACATCAGGGATGGTCCACAGTATATCATTGATGATCCATAGTACATCAGTGATGGCCCATAGTACATCAGTGATGATCCATAGTACACCAGTGATGATCCATAGTACACCAGTAATGTTCCATAGTACACCAGGGATGATCCACAGTACATCAGTGATGATCCACAGTACATCAGTGGTGGTCCACAGTACATCAGTGATGGTCCATAGTACACCAGTGATGATCCATAGTACACCAGTGATGATCCATAGTACACCAGTGATGGCCCGTAGTACACCAGTGATGGCCCATAGTACATCAGTGATGATCCATAGTACATCAATGATAATCCACAGTACATCAGTGATGATCCACAGTACATCAGGGATGGTCCATAGTACATCAGTGATGATCCATAGTACACCAGTGATGATCCATAGTACACCAGTGATGGCCCATAGTACATCAATGATGAACTATAGTACATCAGTGATGATCCACAGTACATCAGGGATGGTCCATAGTACATCAGTGATGATCCATAGTACACCAGTGATGATCCATAGTACACCAGTGATGGCCCATAGTACATCAGTGATGAACTATAGTACATCAGTGATGATCCACAGTACATCAGTGATGATCCACAGTACATCAGGGATGGTCCATAGTACACCAGTGATGATCCACAGTACACCAGTGATGATCCATAGTACACCAGTGATGGTCCATAGTACATCAGTGATGATCTATAGTACATCAGTGATGGTCCATAGTACATCAGTGATGATCTATAGTACATCAGTGATGATCCACAGTACATCAGTTATGATACACAGTACATCAGTGATGATCCACAGTACATCAGTGATGATCCACAATACTTCAGTGATGATCCACAGTACATCAGTGATGATCCACAGTACATCAGGGATGGTCCACAGTATATCAGTGATGATCCATAGTACATCAGTGATGGTCCATAGTACACCAGTGATGATCTATAGTACACCAGTGATGGCCCATAGTACACCAGTGATGGCCCATAGTACATCAGTGATGATCCATAGTACATCAGTGATGATCCACAGTACATCAGTGATGATCCACAGTACATCAGTGATGGTCCATAGTACATCAGTGTTGATCCATAGTACACCAGTGATGATCCATAGTACACCAGTGATGGCCCATAGTACATCAGTGATGATCCACAGTACATCAGGGATGGTCCATAGTACATCAGTGATGATCCATAGTACACCAGTGATGATCCATAGTACACCAGTGATGGCCCATAGTACATCAGTGATGAACTATAGTACATCAGTGATGATCCACAGTACATCAGTGATGATCCATAGTACATCAGTGATGATCCGCAGTATATCAGTGATGATCCATAGTACATCAGTGATGATCCACAGTACATCAGTGATGGTCCACAGTACATCGGTGATGATCCATAGTACACCGGTGATGGCCCATAGTACATCAGTGATGGTCCATAGTACATCAGTGATGATCCATAGTACATCAGTGATGATCCATAGTACACCAGTGATGGCCCATAGTACACCAGTGATGGCCCATAGTACATCAGTGATGATCCACAGTACATCAGTGATGATCCATAGTACATCAGTGATGATCCACAGTACATCAGTGATGATCCACAGTACATCAGGGATGGTCCATAGTACATCAGTGATGATCCATAGTACACCAGTGATGATCCATAGTACACCAGTGATGGCCCATAGTACATCAGTGATGAACTATAGTACATCAGTGATGATCCACAGTACATCAGTGATGATCCACAGTACATCAGGGATGGTCCATAGTACACCAGTGATGATCCACAGTACACCAGTGATGATCCATAGTACACCAGTGATGGTCCATAGTACATCAGTGATGATCTATAGTACATCAGTGATGGTCCATAGTACATCAGTGATGATCTATAGTACATCAGTGATGATCCACAGTACATCAGTTATGATACACAGTACATCAGTGATGATCCACAGTACATCAGTGATGATCCACAATACTTCAGTGATGATCCACAGTACATCAGTGATGATCCACAGTACATCAGGGATGGTCCATAGTACATCAGTGATGGTCCATAGTACACCAGTGATGATCCATAGTACACCAGTGATGGCCCATAGTACACCAGTGATGGCCCATAGTACATCAGTGATGATCCATAGTACATCAGTGATGATCCACAGTACATCAGTGATGATCCACAATACTTCAGTGATGATCCACAGTACATCAGTGATGATCCACAGTACATCAGGGATGGTCCACAGTATATCAGTGATGATCCATAGTACATCAGTGATGGTCCATAGTACATCAGTGATGGTCCATAGTACACCAGTGATGATCCATAGTACACCAGTGATGGCCCATAGTACACCAGTGATGGCCCATAGTACATCAGTGATGATCCATAGTACATCAGTGATGATCCACAGTACATCAGTGATGATCCACAGTACATCAGGGATGGTCCATAGTACATCAGTGATGATCCATAGTACACCAGTGATGATCCATAGTACACCAGTGATGGCCCATAGTACATCAGTGATGAACTATAGTACATCAGTGATGATCCACAGTACATCAGGGATGGTCCATAGTACATCAGTGATGATCCATAGTACACCAGTGATGATCCATAGTACACCAGTGATGGCCCATAGTACATCAGTGATGAACAATAGTACATCAGTGATGATCCACAGTACATCAGTGATGATCCATAGTACATCAGTGATGATCCACAGTACATCAGTGATGATCCACAGTACATCAGGGATGGTCCATAGTACATCAGTGATGATCCATAGTACACCAGTGATGATCCATAGTACACCAGTGATGGCCCATAGTACATCAGTGATGAACTATAGTACATCAGTGATGATCCACAGTACATCAGTGATGATCCACAGTACATCAGGGATGGTCCATAGTACACCAGTGATGATCCACAGTACACCAGTGATGATCCATAGTACACCAGTGATGGTCCATAGTACATCAGTGATGATCTATAGTACATCAGTGATGGTCCATAGTACATCAGTGATGATCTATAGTACATCAGTGATGATCCACAGTACATCAGTTATGATACACAGTACATCAGTGATGATCCACAGTACATCAGTGATGATCCACAATACTTCAGTGATGATCCACAGTACATCAGTGATGATCCACAGTACATCAGGGATGGTCCACAGTATATCAGTGATGATCCATAGTACATCAGTGATGGTCCATAGTACACCAGTGATGATCTATAGTACACCAGTGATGGCCCATAGTACACCAGTGATGGCCCATAGTACATCAGTGATGATCCATAGTACATCAGTGATGATCCACAGTACATCAGTGATGATCCACAGTACATCAGTGATGGTCCATAGTATATCAGTGATGATCCATAGTACACCAGTGATGATCCATAGTACACCAGTGATGGCCCATAGTACATCAGTGATGAACAATAGTACATCAGTGATGATCCACAGTACATCAGGGATGGTCCATAGTACATCAGTGATGATCCATAGTACACCAGTGATGATCCATAGTACACCAGTGATGGCCCATAGTACATCAGTGATGAACTATAGTACATCAGTGATGATCCACAGTACATCAGTGATGATCCATAGTACATCAGTGATGATCCGCAGTATATCAGTGATGATCCACAGTACATCAGGGATGGTCCATAGTACATCAGTGATGATCCATAGTACACCAGTGATGATCCATAGTACACCAGTGATGGCCCATAGTACATCAGTGATGAACTATAGTACATCAGTGATGATCCACAGTACATCAGTGATGATCCACAGTACACCAGTGATGATCCACAGTACACCAGTGATGATCCATAGTACACCAGTGATGGTCCATAGTACATCAGTGATGATCTATAGTACATCAGTGATGGTCCATAGTACATCAGTGATGAGCTATAGTACATGAGTGATGATCTATAGTACATCAGTGATGATCCATAGTACACCAGTGATGATCCATAGTACACCAGTGATGGCCCATAGTACATCAGTGATGAACTATAGTACATCAGTGATGATCCACAGTACATCAGGGATGGTCCATAGTACATCAGTGATGATCCATAGTACACCAGTGATGGCCCATAGTACATCAGTGATGAACTATAGTACATCAGTGATGATCCACAGTACATCAGTGATGATCCACAGTACATCAGGGATGGTCCATAGTACACCAGTGATGATCCACAGTACACCAGTGATGATCCATAGTACACCAGTGATGGTCCATAGTACATCAGTGATGATCTATAGTACATCAGTGATGGTCCATAGTACATCAGTGATGATCTATATACATAGTACACCAGTGATGATCTATAGTACATCAGTGATGATCTACAGTACATCAGTTATGATCCACAGTACATTAGTGATGATCCACAGTACATCAGTGATGATCCACAATACTTCAGTGATGATCCACAGTACATCAGTGATGATCCACAGTACATCAGGGATGGTCCACAGTATATCAGTGATGATCCATAGTGCATCAGTGATGGTCCATAGTACATCAGTGATGGTCCATAGTACACCAGTGATGATCCATAGTACACCAGTGATGGCCCATAGTACACCAGTGATGGCCCATAGTACATCAGTGATGATCCATAGTACATCAGTGATGATCCACAGTACATCAGTGATGATCCACAGTACATCAGGGATGGTCCATAGTACATCAGTGATGATCCATAGTACACCAGTGATGATCCATAGTACACCAGTGATGGCCCATAGTACATCAGTGATGAACTATAGTACATCAGTGATGATCCACAGTACATCAGGGATGGTCCATAGTACATCAGTGATGATCCATAGTACACCAGTGATGATCCATAGTACACCAGTGATGGCCCATAGTACATCAGTGATGAACAATAGTACATCAGTGATGATCCACAGTACATCAGTGATGATCCATAGTACATCAGTGATGATCCACAGTACATCAGTGATGATCCACAGTACATCAGGGATGGTCCATAGTACATCAGTGATGATCCATAGTACACCAGTGATGATCCATAGTACACCAGTGATGGCCCATAGTACATCAGTGATGAACTATAGTACATCAGTGATGATCCACAGTACATCAGTGATGATCCACAGTACATCAGGGATGGTCCATAGTACACCAGTGATGATCCACAGTACACCAGTGATGATCCATAGTACACCAGCGATGGTCCATAGTACATCAGTGATGATCTATAGTACATCAGTGATGGTCCATAGTACATCAGTGATGATCTATAGTACATCAGTGATGATCCACAGTACATCAGTTATGATACACAGTACATCAGTGATGATCCACAGTACATCAGTGATGATCCACAATACTTCAGTGATGATCCACAGTACATCAGTGATGATGCACAGTACATCAGGGATGGTCCACAGTATATCAGTGATGATCCATAGTACATCAGTGATGGTCCATAGTACACCAGTGATGATCTATAGTACACCAGTGATGGCCCATAGTACACCAGTGATGGCCCATAGTACATCAGTGATGATCCATAGTACATCAGTGATGATCCACAGTACATCAGTGATGATCCACAGTACATCAGGGATGGTCCATAGTACATCAGTGATGATCCATAGTACACCAGTGATGATCCATAGTACACCAGTGATGGCCCATAGTACATCAGTGATGAACTATAGTACATCAGTGATGATCCACAGTACATCAGGGATGGTCCATAGTACATCAGTGATGATCCATAGTACACCAGTGATGATCCATAGTACACCAGTGATGGCCCATAGTACATCAGTGATGAACTATAGTACATCAGTGATGATCCACAGTACATCAGTGATGATCCATAGTACATCAGTGATGATCCACAGTATATCAGTGATGATCCACAGTACATCAGGGATGGTCCATAGTACATCAGTGATGATCCATAGTACACCAGTGATGATCCATAGTACACCAGTGATGGCCCATAGTACATCAGTGATGAACTATAGTACATCAGTGATGATCCACAGTACATCAGTGATGATCCACAGTACACCAGTGATGATCCACAGTACACCAGTGATGATCCATAGTACACCAGTGATGGTCCATAGTACATCAGTGATGATCTATAGTACATCAGTGATGGTCCATAGTACATCAGTGATGAGCTATAGTACATGAGTGATGATCTATAGTACATCAGTGATGATCCATAGTACACCAGTGATGATCCATAGTACACCAGTGATGGCCCATAGTACATCAGTGATGAACTATAGTACATCAGTGATGATCCACAGTACATCAGGGATGGTCCATAGTACATCAGTGATGATCCATAGTACACCAGTGATGGCCCATAGTACATCAGTGATGATCTATAGTACATCAGTGATGGTCCACAGTACATCAGTGATGATCTATAGTACATCAGTGATGATCTATAGTACATCAGTGATGATCCATAGTACATCAGTGATGATCCACAGTACATCAGTGATGGTCCACAGTACATCAGGGATGGTCCACAGTACATCGGTGATGATCCATAGTACACCGGTGATGGCCCATAGTACATCAGTGATGGTCCATAGTACATCAGTGATGATCCATAGTACATCAGTGATGATCCATAGTACACCAGTGATGGCCCATAGTACACCAGTGATGGCCCATAGTACATCAGTGATGATCCACAGTACATCAGTGATGATCCATAGTACATCAGTGATGATCCACAGTACATCAGTGATGATCCACAGTACATCAGGGATGGTCCATAGTACATCAGTGATGATCCATAGTACACCAGTGATGATCCATAGTACACCAGTGATGGCCCATAGTACATCAGTGATGAACTATAGTACATCAGTGATGATCCACAGTACATCAGTGATGATCCACAGTACATCAGGGATGGTCCATAGTACACCAGTGATGATCCACAGTACACCAGTGATGATCCATAGTACACCAGTGATGGTCCATAGTACATCAGTGATGATCTATAGTACATCAGTGATGGTCCATAGTACATCAGTGATGATCTATAGTACATCAGTGATGATCCACAGTACATCAGTTATGATACACAGTACATCAGTGATGATCCACAGTACATCAGTGATGATCCACAATACTTCAGTGATGATCCACAGTACATCAGTGATGATCCACAGTACATCAGGGATGGTCCATAGTACATCAGTGATGGTCCATAGTACACCAGTGATGATCCATAGTACACCAGTGATGGCCCATAGTACACCAGTGATGGCCCATAGTACATCAGTGATGATCCATAGTACATCAGTGATGATCCACAGTACATCAGTGATGATCCACAATACTTCAGTGATGATCCACAGTACATCAGTGATGATCCACAGTACATCAGGGATGGTCCACAGTATATCAGTGATGATCCATAGTACATCAGTGATGGTCCATAGTACATCAGTGATGGTCCATAGTACACCAGTGATGATCCATAGTACACCAGTGATGGCCCATAGTACACCAGTGATGGCCCATAGTACATCAGTGATGATCCATAGTACATCAGTGATGATCCACAGTACATCAGTGATGATCCACAGTACATCAGGGATGGTCCATAGTACATCAGTGATGATCCATAGTACACCAGTGATGATCCATAGTACACCAGTGATGGCCCATAGTACATCAGTGATGAACTATAGTACATCAGTGATGATCCACAGTACATCAGGGATGGTCCATAGTACATCAGTGATGATCCATAGTAAACCAGTGATGATCCATAGTACACCAGTGATGGCCCATAGTACATCAGTGATGAACAATAGTACATAAGTGATGATCCACAGTACATCAGTGATGATCCATAGTACATCAGTGATGATCCACAGTACATCAGTGATGATCCACAGTACATCAGGGATGGTCCATAGTACATCAGTGATGATCCATAGTACACCAGTGATGATCCATAGTACACCAGTGATGGCCCATAGTACATCAGTGATGAACTATAGTACATCAGTGATGATCCACAGTACATCTGTGATGATCCACAGTACATCAGGGATGGTCCATAGTACACCAGTGATGATCCACAGTACACCAGTGATGATCCATAGTACACCAGTGATGGTCCATAGTACATCAGTGATGATCTATAGTACATCAGTGATGGTCCATAGTACATCAGTGATGATCTATAGTACATCAGTGATGATCCACAGTACATCAGTTATGATACACAGTACATCAGTGATGATCCACAGTACATCAGTGATGATCCACAATACTTCAGTGATGATCCACAGTACATCAGTGATGATGCACAGTACATCAGGGATGGTCCACAGTATATCAGTGATGATCCATAGTACATCAGTGATGGTCCATAGTACACCAGTGATGATCTATAGTACACCAGTGATGGCCCATAGTACACCAGTGATGGCCCATAGTACATCAGTGATGATCCATAGTACATCAGTGATGATCCACAGTACATCAGTGATGATCCACAGTACATCAGGGATGGTCCATAGTACATCAGTGATGATCCATAGTACACCAGTGATGATCCATAGTACACCAGTGATGGCCCATAGTACATCAGTGATGAACTATAGTACATCAGTGATGATCCACAGTACATCAGGGATGGTCCATAGTACATCAGTGATGATCCATAGTACACCAGTGATGATCCATAGTACACCAGTGATGGCCCATAGTACATCAGTGATGAACTATAGTACATCAGTGATGATCCACAGTACATCAGTGATGATCCATAGTACATCAGTGATGATCCACAGTATATCAGTGATGATCCACAGTACACCAGTGATGGCCCATAGTACATCAGTGATGAACTATAGTACATCAGTGATGATCCACAGTACATCAGTGATGATCCACAGTACACCAGTGATGATCCACAGTACACCAGTGATGATCCATAGTACACCAGTGATGGTCCATAGTACATCAGTGATGATCTATAGTACATCAGTGATGGTCCATAGTACATCAGTGATGAGCTATAGTACATGAGTGATGATCTATAGTACATCAGTGATGATCCATAGTACACCAGTGATGATCCATAGTACACCAGTGATGGCCCATAGTACATCAGTGATGAACTATAGTACATCAGTGATGATCCACAGTACATCAGGGATGGTCCATAGTACAACAGTGATGATCCATAGTACACCAGTGATGGCCCATAGTACATCAGTGATGAACTATAGTACATCAGTGATGATCCACAGTACATCAGTGATGATCCATAGTACATCAGTGATGATCCACAGTACATCAGTGATGATCCACAGTACATCAGGGATGGTCCATAGTACATCAGTGATGATCCATAGTACACCAGTGATGATCCATAGTACACCAGTGATGGCCCATAGTACATCAGTGATGAACTATAGTACATCAGTGATGATCCACAGTACATCAGTGATGATCCACAGTACACCAGGGATGGTCCATAGTACACCAGTGATGATCCACAGTACACCAGTGATGATCCATAGTACACCAGTGATGGTCCATAGTACATCAGTGATGATCTATAGTACATCAGTGATGGTCCACAGTACATCAGTGATGATCTATAGTACATCAGTGATGATCTATAGTACATCAGTGATGATCCATAGTACATCAGTGATGATCCACAGTACATCAGTGATGGTCCACAGTACATCAGGGATGGTCCACAGTACATCGGTGATGATCCATAGTACACCGGTGATGGCCCATAGTACATCAGTGATGGTCCATAGTACATCAGTGATGATCCATAGTACATCAGTGATGATCCATAGTACACCAGTGATGGCCCATAGTACACCAGTGATGGCCCATAGTACATCAGTGATGATCCACAGTACATCAGTGATGATCCATAGTACATCAGTGATGATCCACAGTACATCAGTGATGATCCACAGTACATCAGGGATGGTCCATAGTACATCAGTGATGATCCATAGTACACCAGTGATGATCCATAGTACACCAGTGATGGCCCATAGTACATCAGTGATGAACTATAGTACATCAGTGATGATCCACAGTACATCAGTGATGATCCACAGTACATCAGGGATGGTCCATAGTACACCAGTGATGATCCACAGTACACCAGTGATGATCCATAGTACACCAGTGATGGTCCATAGTACATCAGTGATGATCTATAGTACATCAGTGATGGTCCATAGTACATCAGTGATGATCTATAGTACATCAGTGATGATCCACAGTACATCAGTTATGATACACAGTACATCAGTGATGATCCACAGTACATCAGTGATGATCCACAATACTTCAGTGATGATCCACAGTACATCAGTGATGATCCACAGTACACCAGGGATGGTCCATAGTACATCAGTGATGGTCCATAGTACACCAGTGATGATCCATAGTACACCAGTGATGGCCCATAGTACACCAGTGATGGCCCATAGTACAGCAGTGATGATCCATAGTACATCAGTGATGATCCACAGTACATCAGTGATGATCCATAGTACATCAGTGATGGTCCATAGTACATCAGTGATGGTCCATAGTACACCAGTGATGATCCATAGTACACCAGTGATGGCCCATAGTACACCAGTGATGGCCCATAGTACATTAGTGATGATCCATAGTACATCAGTGATGATCCACAGTACATCAGTGATGATCCACAGTACATCAGGGATGGTCCATAGTACATCAGTGATGATCCATAGTACACCAGTGATGATCCATAGTACACCAGTGATGGCCCATAGTACATCTGGGATGGTCCATAGTACACCAGTGATGATATACAGTACACCAGTGATGATCCATAGTACACCAGTGATGGTCCATAGTACATCAGTGATGATCTATAGTACATCAGTGATGGTCCATAGTACATCAGTGATGATCTATAGTACATCAGTGATGATCCACAGTACATCAGTTATGATACACAGTACATCAGTGATGATCCACAGTACATCAGTGATGATCCACAATACTTCAGTGATGATCCACAGTACATCAGTGATGATCCACAGTACATCAGGGATGGTCCATAGTACATCAGTGATGGTCCATAGTACACCAGTGATGATCCATAGTACACCAGTGATGGCCCATAGTACACCAGTGATGGCCCATAGTACATCAGTGATGATCCATAGTACATCAGTGATGATCCACAGTACATCAGTGATGATCCACAATACTTCAGTGATGATCCACAGTACATCAGTGATGATCCACAGTACATCAGGGATGGTCCACAGTATATCAGTGATGATCCATAGTACATCAGTGATGGTCCATAGTACATCAGTGATGGTCCATAGTACACCAGTGATGATCCATAGTACACCAGTGATGGCCCATAGTACACCAGTGATGGCCCATAGTACATCAGTGATGATCCATAGTACATCAGTGATGATCCACAGTACATCAGTGATGATCCACAGTACATCAGGGATGGTCCATAGTACATCAGTGATGATCCATAGTACACCAGTGATGATCCATAGTACACCAGTGATGGCCCATAGTACATCAGTGATGAACTATAGTACATCAGTGATGATCCACAGTACATCAGGGATGGTCCATAGTACATCAGTGATGATCCATAGTACACCAGTGATGATCCATAGTACACCAGTGATGGCCCATAGTACATCAGTGATGAACAATAGTACATAAGTGATGATCCACAGTACATCAGTGATGATCCATAGTACATCAGTGATGATCCACAGTACATCAGTGATGATCCACAGTACATCAGGGATGGTCCATAGTACATCAGTGATGATCCATAGTACACCAGTGATGATCCATAGTACACCAGTGATGGCCCATAGTACATCAGTGATGAACTATAGTACATCAGTGATGATCCACAGTACATCAGTGATGATCCACAGTACATCAGGGATGGTCCATAGTACACCAGTGATGATCCACAGTACACCAGTGATGATCCATAGTACACCAGTGATGGTCCATAGTACATCAGTGATGATCTATATTACATCAGTGATGGTCCATAGTACATCAGTGATGATCTATAGTACATCAGTGATGATCCACAGTACATCAGTTATGATCCACAGTACATCAGTGATGATCCACAGTACATCAGTGATGATCCACAATACTTCAGTGATGATCCACAGTACATCAGTGATGATGCACAGTACATCAGGGATGGTCCACAGTATATCAGTGATGATCCATAGTACATCAGTGATGGTCCATAGTACACAAGTGATGATCTATAGTACACCAGTGATGGCCCATAGTACACCAGTGATGGCCCATAGTACATCAGTGATAATCCATAGTACATCAGTGATGATCCACAGTACATCAGTGATGATCCACAGTACATCAGGGATGGTCCATAGTACATCAGTGATGATCCATAGTACACCAGTGATGATCCATAGTACACCAGTGATGGCCCATAGTACATCAGTGATGAACTATAGTACATCAGTGATGATCCACAGTACATCAGGGATGGTCCATAGTACATCAGTGATGATCCATAGTACACCAGTGATGATCCATAGTACACCAGTGATGGCCCATAGTACATCAGTGATGAACTATAGTACATCAGTGATGATCCACAGTACATCAGTGATGATCCATAGTACATCAGTGATGATCCACAGTATATCAGTGATGATCCACAGTACACCAGTGATGGCCCATAGTACATCAGTGATGAACTATAGTACATCAGTGATGATCCACAGTACATCAGTGATGATCCACAGTACACCAGTGATGATCCACAGTACACCAGTGATGATCCATAGTACACCAGTGATGGTCCATAGTACATCAGTGATGATCTATAGTACATCAGTGATGGTCCATAGTACATCAGTGATGAGCTATAGTACATGAGTGATGATCTATAGTACATCAGTGATGATCCATAGTACACCAGTGATGATCCATAGTACACCAGTGATGGCCCATAGTACATCAGTGATGAACTATAGTACATCAGTGATGATCCACAGTACATCAGGGATGGTCCATAGTACATCAGTGATGATCCATAGTACACCAGTGATGGCCCATAGTACATCAGTGATGAACTATAGTACATCAGTGATGATCCACAGTACATCAGTGATGATCCATAGTACATCAGTGATGATCCACAGTACATCAGTGATGATCCACAGTACATCAGGGATGGTCCATAGTACATCAGTGATGATCCATAGTACACCAGTGATGATCCATAGTACACCAGTGATGGCCCATAGTACATCAGTGATGAACTATAGTACATCAGTGATGATCCACAGTACATCAGTGATGATCCACAGTACACCAGGGATGGTCCATAGTACACCAGTGATGATCCACAGTACACCAGTGATGATCCATAGTACACCAGTGATGGTCCATAGTACATCAGTGATGATCTATAGTACATCAGTGATGGTCCACAGTACATCAGTGATGATCTATAGTACATCAGTGATGATCTATAGTACATCAGTGATGATCCATAGTACATCAGTGATGATCCACAGTACATCAGTGATGGTCCACAGTACATCAGGGATGGTCCACAGTACATCGGTGATGATCCATAGTACACCGGTGATGGCCCATAGTACATCAGTGATGGTCCATAGTACATCAGTGATGATCCATAGTACATCAGTGATGATCCATAGTACACCAGTGATGGCCCATAGTACACCAGTGATGGCCCATAGTACATCAGTTATGATCCACAGTACATCAGTGATGATCCATAGTACATCAGTGATGATCCACAGTACATCAGTGATGATCCACAGTACATCAGGGATGGTCCATAGTACATCAGTGATGATCCATAGTACACCAGTGATGATCCATAGTACACCAGTGATGGCCCATAGTACATCAGTGATGAACTATAGTACATCAGTGATGATCCACAGTACATCAGTGATGATCCACAGTACATCAGGGATGGTCCATAGTACACCAGTGATGATCCACAGTACACCAGTGATGATCCATAGTACACCAGTGATGGTCCATAGTACATCAGTGATGATCTATAGTACATCAGTGATGGTCCATAGTACATCAGTGATGATCTATAGTACATCAGTGATGATCCACAGTACATCAGTTATGATACACAGTACATCAGTGATGATCCACAGTACATCAGTGATGATCCACAATACTTCAGTGATGATCCACAGTACATCAGTGATGATCCACAGTACACCAGGGATGGTCCATAGTACATCAGTGATGGTCCATAGTACACCAGTGATGATCCATAGTACACCAGTGATGGCCCATAGTACACCAGTGATGGCCCATAGTACAGCAGTGATGATCCATAGTACATCAGTGATGATCCACAGTACATCAGTGATGATCCATAGTACATCAGTGATGGTCCATAGTACATCAGTGATGGTCCATAGTACACCAGTGATGATCCATAGTACACCAGTGATGGCCCATAGTACACCAGTGATGGCCCATAGTACATTAGTGATGATCCATAGTACATCAGTGATGATCCACAGTACATCAGTGATGATCCACAGTACATCAGGGATGGTCCATAGTACATCAGTGATGATCCATAGTACACCAGTGATGATCCATAGTACACCAGTGATGGCCCATAGTACATCAGTGATGAATAGGGATGGGCCCGGTGCTTGATTCAAACCCATGTTCGAATCGAGCATCGGGCGTTCGCTCGCTCGTCGAGCCCAGAACTATTTGGGCCGTTCGCATCACATTCGTGTGATGCGAGCGGCCCCGCAATGCATTGCGGCCGGCGCGGCCGGCGCAGTGCATTGCTGGCTGATGATTGGCCAAGCATGCACTGTGACCCCGCATGCTTGGCCAATCACAGCGCCCGAAACTCGGAGAGCAATAATTGGCTACAGGCAGGACGGCTGTAGCCAATTACAGCTCAGGGGCTTTAGTACACGCCCCACCATTTAAAAGGCCGCCACGCCATCGGCCCCGGTCACATGAGTTCCGGCTTTAGGAGAGATTAGTCTGCTGATTCTGTCTTTGCTTGATACTGAAAGATTTGCTCTTCTTTGCTAAACCATTGGCTATTTCTTTGCTAAACCATTGCTACCTAAGTCATTGATCGTTCATTGCTGCTGATTGCACAGTTAGTGTGTTATTAGCTGCTGCTGGGGATTAGTCTGGTGCGTGCTTACTGTTAGTACAGTATTGCAGTAGTACCAACCGCAGTGCTGTTAGCACAGCATTGCACCCCAACAGCACCCATAGGACTTCTAGTGTGTTAGTGGCAGCAAACAGAGCTCCTATATTTTCTTCTCAGCAGCACCCATAGGACTTCTAGTGTGTTAGTGGCATCACACAGAGCTCCTATATTTTCTTCTCAGCAGCACCCATAGGACTTCTAGTGTGTTAGTGGCAGCAAACAGAGCTCCTATATTTTCTTCTCAGCAGCACCCATAGGACTTCTAGTGTGTTAGTGGCAGCAAACAGAGCTCCTATATTTTCTTCTCAGCAGCACCCATAGGACTTCTAGTGTGTTAGTGGCAGCAAACAGAGCTCCTATATTTTCTTCTCAGCAGCACCCATAGGACTTCTAGTGTGTTAGTGGCAGCAAACAGAGCTCCTATATTTTCTTCTCAGCAGCACCCATAGGACTTCTAGTGTGTTAGTGGCATCACACAGAGCTCCTATATTTTCTTCTCAGCAGCACCCATAGGACTTCTAGTGTGTTAGTGGCAGCAAACAGAGCTCCTATATTTTCTTCTCAGCAGCACCCATAGGACTTCTAATGTGTTAGTGGCATCACACAGAGTTCCTATATTTTCATCTCAGCAGCACCCATAGGACTTCTAGTGTGTTAGTGGCATCACACAGAGCTCCTATATTTTCTTCTCAGCAGCACCCATAGGACTTCTAGTGTGTTAGTGGCAGCAAACAGAGCTCCTATATTTTCTTCTCAGCAGCACCCATAGGACTTCTAATGTGTTAGTGGCATCACACAGAGTTCCTATATTTTCATCTCAGCAGCACCCATAGGACTTCTAGTGTGTTAGTGGCATCACACAGAGCTCCTATATTTTCTTCTCAGCAGCACCCATAGGACTTCTAGTGTGTTAGTGGCAGCAAACAGAGCTCCTATATTTTCTTCTCAGCAGCACCCATAGGACTTCTAGTGTGTTAGTGGCAGCAAACAGAGCTCCTATATTTTCTTCTCAGCAGCACCCATAGGACTTCTAGTGTGTTAGTGGCAGCAAACAGAGCTCCTATATTTTCTTCTCAGCAGCACCCATAGGACTTCTAGTGTGTTAGTGGCAGCAAACAGAGCTCCTATATTTTCTTCTCAGCAGCACCCATAGGACTTCTAGTGTGTTAGTGGCATCACACAGAGCTCCTATATTTTCTTCTCAGCAGCACCCATAGGACTTCTAGTGTGTTAGTGGCAGCAAACAGAGCTCCTATATTTTCTTCTCAGCAGCACCCATAGGACTTCTAGTGTGTTAGTGGCAGCAAACAGAGCTCCTATATTTTCTTCTCAGCAGCACCCATAGGACTTCTAGTGTGTTAGTGGCAGCAAACAGAGCTCCTATATTTTCTTCTCAGCAGCACCCATAGGACTTCTAGTGTGTTAGTGGCATCACACAGAGCTCCTATATTTTCTTCTCAGCAGCACCCATAGGACTTCTAGTGTGTTAGTGGCAGCAAACAGAGCTCCTATATTTTCTTCTCAGCAGCACCCATAGGACTTCTAGTGTGTTAGTGGCAGCAAACAGAGCTCCTATATTTTCTTCTCAGCAGCACCCATAGGACTTCTAGTGTGTTAGTGGCATCACACAGAGCTCCTATATTTTCTTCTCAGCAGCACCCATAGGACTTCTAGTGTGTTAGTGGCAGCAAACAGAGCTCCTATATTTTCTTCTCAGCAGCACCCATAGGACTTCTAATGTGTTAGTGGCATCACACAGAGTTCCTATATTTTCATCTCAGCAGCACCCATAGGACTTCTAGTGTGTTAGTGGCATCACACAGAGCTCCTATATTTTCTTCTCAGCAGCACCCATAGGACTTCTAGTGTGTTAGTGGCAGCAAACAGAGCTCCTATATTTTCTTCTCAGCAGCACCCATAGGACTTCTAGTGTGTTAGTGGCATCACACAGAGCTCCTATATTTTCTTCTCAGCAGCACCCATAGGACTTCTAGTGTGTTAGTGGCAGCAAACAGAGCTCCTATATTTTCTTCTCAGCAGCACCCATAGGACTTCTAGTGTGTTAGTGGCATCACACAGAGCTCCTATATTTTCTTCTCAGCAGCACCCATAGGACTTCTAGTGTGTTAGTGGCAGCAAACAGAGCTCCTATATTTTCTTCTCAGCAGCACCCATAGGACTTCTAGTGTGTTAGTGGCAGCAAACAGAGCTCCTATATTTTCTTCTCAGCAGCACCCATAGGACTTCTAGTGTGTTAGTGGCAGCAAACAGAGCTCCTATATTTTCTTCTCAGCAGCACCCATAGGACTTCTAGTGTGTTAGTGGCATCACACAGAGCTCCTATATTTTCTTCTCAGCAGCACCCATAGGACTTCTAGTGTGTTAGTGGCAGCAAACAGAGCTCCTATATTTTCTTCTCAGCAGCACCCATAGGACTTCTAGTGTGTTAGTGGCAGCAAACAGAGCTCCTATATTTTCTTCTCAGCAGCACCCATAGGACTTCTAGTGTGTTAGTGGCAGCAAACAGAGCTCCTATATTTTCTTCTCAGCAGCACCCATAGGACTTCTAGTGTGTTAGTGGCAGCAAACAGAGCTCCTATATTTTCTTCTCAGCAGCACCCATAGGACTTCTAGTGTGTTAGTGGCAGCAAACAGAGCTCCTATATTTTCTTCTCAGCAGCACCCATAGGACTTCTAGTGTGTTAGTGGCATCACACAGAGCTCCTATATTTTCTTCTCAGCAGCACCCATAGGACTTCTAGTGTGTTAGTGGCAGCAAACAGAGCTCCTATATTTTCTTCTCAGCAGCACCCATAGGACTTCTAGTGTGTTAGTGGCATCACACAGAGCTCCTATATTTTCTTCTCAGCAGCACCCATAGGACTTCTAGTGTGTTAGTGGCAGCAAACAGAGCTCCTATATTTTCTTCTCAGCAGCACCCATAGGACTTCTAGTGTGTTAGTGGCATCACACAGAGCTCCTATATTTTCTTCTCAGCAGCACCCATAGGACTTCTAGTGTGTTAGTGGCAGCAAACAGAGCTCCTATATTTTCTTCTCAGCAGCACCCATAGGACTTCTAGTGTGTTAGTGGCAGCAAACAGAGCTCCTATATTTTCTTCTCAGCAGCACCCATAGGACTTCTAGTGTGTTAGTGGCATCACACAGAGCTCCTATATTTTCTTCTCAGCAGCACCCATAGGACTTCTAGTGTGTTAGTGGCAGCAAACAGAGCTCCTATATTTTCTTCTCAGCAGCACCCATAGGACTTCTAGTGTGTTAGTGGCATCACACAGAGCTCCTATATTTTCTTCTCAGCAGCACCCATAGGACTTCTAGTGTGTTAGTGGCAGCAAACAGAGCTCCTATATTTTCTTCTCAGCAGCACCCATAGGACTTCTAATGTGTTAGTGGCATCACACAGAGTTCCTATATTTTCATCTCAGCAGCACCCATAGGACTTCTAGTGTGTTAGTGGCATCACACAGAGCTCCTATATTTTCTTCTCAGCAGCACCCATAGGACTTCTAGTGTGTTAGTGGCAGCAAACAGAGCTCCTATATTTTCTTCTCAGCAGCACCCATAGGACTTCTAGTGTGTTAGTGGCATCACACAGAGCTCCTATATTTTCTTCTCAGCAGCACCCATAGGACTTCTAGTGTGTTAGTGGCAGCAAACAGAGCTCCTATATTTTCTTCTCAGCAGCACCCATAGGACTTCTAGTGTGTTAGTGGCAGCAAACAGAACTCCTATATTTTCTTCTCAGCAGCACCCATAGGACTTCTAGTGTGTTAGTGGCATCACACAGAGCTCCTATATTTTCTTCTCAGCAGCACCCATAGGACTTCTAGTGTGTTAGTGGCAGCAAACAGAGCTCCTATATTTTCTTCTCAGCAGCACCCATAGGACTTCTAGTGTGTTAGTGGCAGCAAACAGAGCTCCTATATTTTCTTCTCAGCAGCACCCATAGGACTTCTAGTGTGTTAGTGGCATCACACAGAGCTCCTATATTTTCTTCTCAGCAGCACCCATAGGACTTCTAGTGTGTTAGTGGCAGCAAACAGAGCTCCTATATTTTCTTCTCAGCAGCACCCATAGGACTTCTAGTGTGTTAGTGGCAGCAAACAGAGCTCCTATATTTTCTTCTCAGCAGCACCCATAGGACTTCTAGTGTGTTAGTGGCATCACACAGAGCTCCTATATTTTCTTCTCAGCAGCACCCATAGGACTTCTAGTGTGTTAGTGGCAGCAAACAAAGCTCCTATATTTTCTTCTCAGCAGCACCCATAGGACTTCTAGTGTGTTAGTGGCATCACACAGAGCTCCTATATTTTCTTCTCAGCAGCACCCATAGGACTTCTAGTGTGTTAGTGGCAGCAAACAGAGCTCCTATATTTTCTTCTCAGCAGCACCCATAGGACTTCTAATGTGTTAGTGGCATCACACAGAGTTCCTATATTTTCATCTCAGCAGCACCCATAGGACTTCTAGTGTGTTAGTGGCATCACACAGAGCTCCTATATTTTCTTCTCAGCAGCACCCATAGGACTTCTAGTGTGTTAGTGGCAGCAAACAGAGCTCCTATATTTTCTTCTCAGCAGCACCCATAGGACTTCTAGTGTGTTAGTGGCATCACACAGAGCTCCTATATTTTCTTCTCAGCAGCACCCATAGGACTTCTAGTGTGTTAGTGGCAGCAAACAGAGCTCCTATATTTTCTTCTCAGCAGCACCCATAGGACTTCTAGTGTGTTAGTGGCATCACACAGAGCTCCTATATTTTCTTCTCAGCAGCACCCATAGGACTTCTAGTGTGTTAGTGGCAGCAAACAGAGCTCCTATATTTTCTTCTCAGCAGCACCCATAGGACTTCTAGTGTGTTAGTGGCAGCAAACAGAGCTCCTATATTTTCTTCTCAGCAGCACCCATAGGACTTCTAGTGTGTTAGTGGCAGCAAACAGAGCTCCTATATTTTCTTCTCAGCAGCACCCATAGGACTTCTAGTGTGTTAGTGGCATCACACAGAGCTCCTATATTTTCTTCTCAGCAGCACCCATAGGACTTCTAGTGTGTTAGTGGCAGCAAACAGAGCTCCTATATTTTCTTCTCAGCAGCACCCATAGGACTTCTAGTGTGTTAGTGGCAGCAAACAGAGCTCCTATATTTTCTTCTCAGCAGCACCCATAGGACTTCTAGTGTGTTAGTGGCAGCAAACAGAGCTCCTATATTTTCTTCTCAGCAGCACCCATAGGACTTCTAGTGTGTTAGTGGCAGCAAACAGAGCTCCTATATTTTCTTCTCAGCAGCACCCATAGGACTTCTAGTGTGTTAGTAGCAGCAAACAGAGCTCCTATATTTTCTTCTCAGCAGCACCCATAGGACTTCTAGTGTGTTAGTGGCATCACACAGAGCTCCTATATTTTCTTCTCAGCAGCACCCATAGGACTTCTAGTGTGTTAGTGGCAGCAAACAGAGCTCCTATATTTTCTTCTCAGCAGCACCCATAGGACTTCTAGTGTGTTAGTGGCATCACACAGAGCTCCTATATTTTCTTCTCAGCAGCACCCATAGGACTTCTAGTGTGTTAGTGGCAGCAAACAGAGCTCCTATATTTTCTTCTCAGCAGCACCCATAGGACTTCTAGTGTGTTAGTGGCATCACACAGAGCTCCTATATTTTCTTCTCAGCAGCACCCATAGGACTTCTAGTGTGTTAGTGGCAGCAAACAGAGCTCCTATATTTTCTTCTCAGCAGCACCCATAGGACTTCTAGTGTGTTAGTGGCAGCAAACAGAGCTCCTATATTTTCTTCTCAGCAGCACCCATAGGACTTCTAGTGTGTTAGTGGCAGCAAACAGAGCTCCTATATTTTCTTCTCAGCAGCACCCATAGGACTTCTAGTGTGTTAGTGGCAGCAAACAGAGCTCCTATATTTTCTTCTCAGCAGCACCCATAGGACTTCTAGTGTGTTAGTGGCAGCAAACAGAGCTCCTATATTTTCTTCTCAGCAGCACCCATAGGACTTCTAGTGTGTTAGTGGCATCACACAGAGCTCCTATATTTTCTTCTCAGCAGCACCCATAGGACTTCTAGTGTGTTAGTGGCAGCAAACAGAGCTCCTATATTTTCTTCTCAGCAGCACCCATAGGACTTCTAGTGTGTTAGTGGCAGCAAACAGAGCTCCTATATTTTCTTCTCAGCAGCACCCATAGGACTTCTAGTGTGTTAGTGGCATCACACAGAGCTCCTATATTTTCTTCTCAGCAGCACCCATAGGACTTCTAGTGTGTTAGTGGCAGCAAACAGAGCTCCTATATTTTCTTCTCAGCAGCACCCATAGGACTTCTAGTGTGTTAGTGGCATCACACAGAGCTTCTATATTTTCTTCTCAGCAGCACCCATAGGACTTCTAGTGTGTTAGTGGCAGCAAACAGAGCTCCTATATTTTCTTCTCAGCAGCACCCATAGGACTTCTAGTGTGTTAGTGGCAGCAAACAGAGCTCCTATATTTTCTTCTCAGCAGCACCCATAGGACTTCTAGTGTGTTAGTGGCAGCAAACAGAGCTCCTATATTTTCTTCTCAGCAGCACCCATAGGACTTCTAGTGTGTTAGTGGCAGCAAACAGAGCTCCTATATTTTCTTCTCAGCAGCACCCATAGGACTTCTAGTGTGTTAGTGGCATCACACAGAGCTCCTATATTTTCTTCTCAGCAGCACCCATAGGACTTCTAGTGTGTTAGTGGCAGCAAACAGAGCTCCTATATTTTCTTCTCAGCAGCACCCATAGGACTTCTAATGTGTTAGTGGCATCACACAGAGTTCCTATATTTTCATCTCAGCAGCACCCATAGGACTTCTAGTGTGTTAGTGGCATCACACAGAGCTCCTATATTTTCTTCTCAGCAGCACCCATAGGACTTCTAGTGTGTTAGTGGCAGCAAACAGAGCTCCTATATTTTCTTCTCAGCAGCACCCATAGGACTTCTAATGTGTTAGTGGCATCACACAGAGTTCCTATATTTTCATCTCAGCAGCACCCATAGGACTTCTAGTGTGTTAGTGGCATCACACAGAGCTCCTATATTTTCTTCTCAGCAGCACCCATAGGACTTCTAGTGTGTTAGTGGCAGCAAACAGAGCTCCTATATTTTCTTCTCAGCAGCACCCATAGGACTTCTAGTGTGTTAGTGGCAGCAAACAGAGCTCCTATATTTTCTTCTCAGCAGCACCCATAGGACTTCTAGTGTGTTAGTGGCAGCAAACAGAGCTCCTATATTTTCTTCTCAGCAGCACCCATAGGACTTCTAGTGTGTTAGTGGCAGCAAACAGAGCTCCTATATTTTCTTCTCAGCAGCACCCATAGGACTTCTAGTGTGTTAGTGGCATCACACAGAGCTCCTATATTTTCTTCTCAGCAGCACCCATAGGACTTCTAGTGTGTTAGTGGCAGCAAACAGAGCTCCTATATTTTCTTCTCAGCAGCACCCATAGGACTTCTAGTGTGTTAGTGGCAGCAAACAGAGCTCCTATATTTTCTTCTCAGCAGCACCCATAGGACTTCTAGTGTGTTAGTGGCAGCAAACAGAGCTCCTATATTTTCTTCTCAGCAGCACCCATAGGACTTCTAGTGTGTTAGTGGCATCACACAGAGCTCCTATATTTTCTTCTCAGCAGCACCCATAGGACTTCTAGTGTGTTAGTGGCAGCAAACAGAGCTCCTATATTTTCTTCTCAGCAGCACCCATAGGACTTCTAGTGTGTTAGTGGCAGCAAACAGAGCTCCTATATTTTCTTCTCAGCAGCACCCATAGGACTTCTAGTGTGTTAGTGGCATCACACAGAGCTCCTATATTTTCTTCTCAGCAGCACCCATAGGACTTCTAGTGTGTTAGTGGCAGCAAACAGAGCTCCTATATTTTCTTCTCAGCAGCACCCATAGGACTTCTAATGTGTTAGTGGCATCACACAGAGTTCCTATATTTTCATCTCAGCAGCACCCATAGGACTTCTAGTGTGTTAGTGGCATCACACAGAGCTCCTATATTTTCTTCTCAGCAGCACCCATAGGACTTCTAGTGTGTTAGTGGCAGCAAACAGAGCTCCTATATTTTCTTCTCAGCAGCACCCATAGGACTTCTAGTGTGTTAGTGGCATCACACAGAGCTCCTATATTTTCTTCTCAGCAGCACCCATAGGACTTCTAGTGTGTTAGTGGCAGCAAACAGAGCTCCTATATTTTCTTCTCAGCAGCACCCATAGGACTTCTAGTGTGTTAGTGGCATCACACAGAGCTCCTATATTTTCTTCTCAGCAGCACCCATAGGACTTCTAGTGTGTTAGTGGCAGCAAACAGAGCTCCTATATTTTCTTCTCAGCAGCACCCATAGGACTTCTAGTGTGTTAGTGGCAGCAAACAGAGCTCCTATATTTTCTTCTCAGCAGCACCCATAGGACTTCTAGTGTGTTAGTGGCAGCAAACAGAGCTCCTATATTTTCTTCTCAGCAGCACCCATAGGACTTCTAGTGTGTTAGTGGCATCACACAGAGCTCCTATATTTTCTTCTCAGCAGCACCCATAGGACTTCTAGTGTGTTAGTGGCAGCAAACAGAGCTCCTATATTTTCTTCTCAGCAGCACCCATAGGACTTCTAGTGTGTTAGTGGCAGCAAACAGAGCTCCTATATTTTCTTCTCAGCAGCACCCATAGGACTTCTAGTGTGTTAGTGGCAGCAAACAGAGCTCCTATATTTTCTTCTCAGCAGCACCCATAGGACTTCTAGTGTGTTAGTGGCAGCAAACAGAGCTCCTATATTTTTCTTCTCAGCAGCACCCATAGGACTTCTAGTGTGTTAGTGGCAGCAAACAGAGCTCCTATATTTTCTTCTCAGCAGCACCCATAGGACTTCTAGTGTGTTAGTGGCATCACACAGAGCTCCTATATTTTCTTCTCAGCAGCACCCATAGGACTTCTAGTGTGTTAGTGGCAGCAAACAGAGCTCCTATATTTTCTTCTCAGCAGCACCCATAGGACTTCTAGTGTGTTAGTGGCATCACACAGAGCTCCTATATTTTCTTCTCAGCAGCACCCATAGGACTTCTAGTGTGTTAGTGGCAGCAAACAGAGCTCCTATATTTTCTTCTCAGCAGCACCCATAGGACTTCTAGTGTGTTAGTGGCATCACACAGAGCTCCTATATTTTCTTCTCAGCAGCACCCATAGGACTTCTAGTGTGTTAGTGGCAGCAAACAGAGCTCCTATATTTTCTTCTCAGCAGCACCCATAGGACTTCTAGTGTGTTAGTGGCAGCAAACAGAGCTCCTATATTTTCTTCTCAGCAGCACCCATAGGACTTCTAGTGTGTTAGTGGCATCACACAGAGCTCCTATATTTTCTTCTCAGCAGCACCCATAGGACTTCTAGTGTGTTAGTGGCAGCAAACAGAGCTCCTATATTTTCTTCTCAGCAGCACCCATAGGACTTCTAGTGTGTTAGTGGCATCACACAGAGCTCCTATATTTTCTTCTCAGCAGCACCCATAGGACTTCTAGTGTGTTAGTGGCAGCAAACAGAGCTCCTATATTTTCTTCTCAGCAGCACCCATAGGACTTCTAATGTGTTAGTGGCATCACACAGAGTTCCTATATTTTCATCTCAGCAGCACCCATAGGACTTCTAGTGTGTTAGTGGCATCACACAGAGCTCCTATATTTTCTTCTCAGCAGCACCCATAGGACTTCTAGTGTGTTAGTGGCAGCAAACAGAGCTCCTATATTTTCTTCTCAGCAGCACCCATAGGACTTCTAGTGTGTTAGTGGCATCACACAGAGCTCCTATATTTTCTTCTCAGCAGCACCCATAGGACTTCTAGTGTGTTAGTGGCAGCAAACAGAGCTCCTATATTTTCTTCTCAGCAGCACCCATAGGACTTCTAGTGTGTTAGTGGCAGCAAACAGAGCTCCTATATTTTCTTCTCAGCAGCACCCATAGGACTTCTAGTGTGTTAGTGGCATCACACAGAGCTCCTATATTTTCTTCTCAGCAGCACCCATAGGACTTCTAGTGTGTTAGTGGCAGCAAACAGAGCTCCTATATTTTCTTCTCAGCAGCACCCATAGGACTTCTAGTGTGTTAGTGGCAGCAAACAGAGCTCCTATATTTTCTTCTCAGCAGCACCCATAGGACTTCTAGTGTGTTAGTGGCATCACACAGAGCTCCTATATTTTCTTCTCAGCAGCACCCATAGGACTTCTAGTGTGTTAGTGGCAGCAAACAGAGCTCCTATATTTTCTTCTCAGCAGCACCCATAGGACTTCTAGTGTGTTAGTGGCAGCAAACAGAGCTCCTATATTTTCTTCTCAGCAGCACCCATAGGACTTCTAGTGTGTTAGTGGCATCACACAGAGCTCCTATATTTTCTTCTCAGCAGCACCCATAGGACTTCTAGTGTGTTAGTGGCAGCAAACAGAGCTCCTATATTTTCTTCTCAGCAGCACCCATAGGACTTCTAGTGTGTTAGTGGCATCACACAGAGCTCCTATATTTTCTTCTCAGCAGCACCCATAGGACTTCTAGTGTGTTAGTGGCAGCAAACAGAGCTCCTATATTTTCTTCTCAGCAGCACCCATAGGACTTCTAATGTGTTAGTGGCATCACACAGAGTTCCTATATTTTCATCTCAGCAGCACCCATAGGACTTCTAGTGTGTTAGTGGCATCACACAGAGCTCCTATATTTTCTTCTCAGCAGCACCCATAGGACTTCTAGTGTGTTAGTGGCAGCAAACAGAGCTCCTATATTTTCTTCTCAGCAGCACCCATAGGACTTCTAGTGTGTTAGTGGCATCACACAGAGCTCCTATATTTTCTTCTCAGCAGCACCCATAGGACTTCTAGTGTGTTAGTGGCAGCAAACAGAGCTCCTATATTTTCTTCTCAGCAGCACCCATAGGACTTCTAGTGTGTTAGTGGCATCACACAGAGCTCCTATATTTTCTTCTCAGCAGCACCCATAGGACTTCTAGTGTGTTAGTGGCAGCAAACAGAGCTCCTATATTTTCTTCTCAGCAGCACCCATAGGACTTCTAGTGTGTTAGTGGCAGCAAACAGAGCTCCTATATTTTCTTCTCAGCAGCACCCATAGGACTTCTAGTGTGTTAGTGGCAGCAAACAGAGCTCCTATATTTTCTTCTCAGCAGCACCCATAGGACTTCTAGTGTGTTAGTGGCATCACACAGAGCTCCTATATTTTCTTCTCAGCAGCACCATAGGACTTCTAGTGTGTTAGTGGCAGCAAACAGAGCTCCTATATTTTCTTCTCAGCAGCACCCATAGGACTTCTAGTGTGTTAGTGGCAGCAAACAGAGCTCCTATATTTTCTTCTCAGCAGCACCCATAGGACTTCTAGTGTGTTAGTGGCAGCAAACAGAGCTCCTATATTTTCTTCTCAGCAGCACCCATAGGACTTCTAGTGTGTTAGTGGCAGCAAACAGAGCTCCTATATTTTCTTCTCAGCAGCACCCATAGGACTTCTAGTGTGTTAGTGGCAGCAAACAGAGCTCCTATATTTTCTTCTCAGCAGCACCCATAGGACTTCTAGTGTGTTAGTGGCATCACACAGAGCTCCTATATTTTCTTCTCAGCAGCACCCATAGGACTTCTAGTGTGTTAGTGGCAGCAAACAGAGCTCCTATATTTTCTTCTCAGCAGCACCCATAGGACTTCTAGTGTGTTAGTGGCATCACACAGAGCTCCTATATTTTCTTCTCAGCAGCACCCCATAGGACTTCTAGTGTGTTAGTGGCAGCAAACAGAGCTCCTATATTTTCTTCTCAGCAGCACCCATAGGACTTCTAGTGTGTTAGTGGCATCACACAGAGCTCCTATATTTTCTTCTCAGCAGCACCCATAGGACTTCTAGTGTGTTAGTGGCAGCAAACAGAGCTCCTATATTTTCTTCTCAGCAGCACCCATAGGACTTCTAGTGTGTTAGTGGCAGCAAACAGAGCTCCTATATTTTCTTCTCAGCAGCACCCATAGGACTTCTAGTGTGTTAGTGGCAGCAAACAGAGCTCCTATATTTTCTTCTCAGCAGCACCCATAGGACTTCTAGTGTGTTAGTGGCAGCAAACAGAGCTCCTATATTTTCTTCTCAGCAGCACCCATAGGACTTCTAGTGTGTTAGTGGCAGCAAACAGAGCTCCTATATTTTCTTCTCAGCAGCACCCATAGGACTTCTAGTGTGTTAGTGGCATCACACAGAGCTCCTATATTTTCTTCTCAGCAGCACCCATAGGACTTCTAGTGTGTTAGTGGCAGCAAACAGAGCTCCTATATTTTCTTCTCAGCAGCACCCATAGGACTTCTAGTGTGTTAGTGGCAGCAAACAGAGCTCCTATATTTTCTTCTCAGCAGCACCCATAGGACTTCTAGTGTGTTAGTGGCATCACACAGAGCTCCTATATTTTCTTCTCAGCAGCACCCATAGGACTTCTAGTGTGTTAGTGGCAGCAAACAGAGCTCCTATATTTTCTTCTCAGCAGCACCCATAGGACTTCTAGTGTGTTAGTGGCAGCAAACAGAGCTCCTATATTTTCTTCTCAGCAGCACCCATAGGACTTCTAGTGTGTTAGTGGCATCACACCAGAGCTCCTATATTTTCTTCTCAGCAGCACCCATAGGACTTCTAGTGTGTTAGTGGCAGCAAACAGAGCTCCTATATTTTCTTCTCAGCAGCACCCATAGGACTTCTAATGTGTTAGTGGCATCACACAGAGTTCCTATATTTTCATCTCAGCAGCACCCATAGGACTTCTAGTGTGTTAGTGGCATCACACAGAGCTCCTATATTTTCTTCTCAGCAGCACCCATAGGACTTCTAGTGTGTTAGTGGCAGCAAACAGAGCTCCTATATTTTCTTCTCAGCAGCACCCATAGGACTTCTAGTGTGTTAGTGGCATCACACAGAGCTCCTATATTTTCTTCTCAGCAGCACCCATAGGACTTCTAGTGTGTTAGTGGCAGCAAACAGAGCTCCTATATTTTCTTCTCAGCAGCACCCATAGGACTTCTAGTGTGTTAGTGGCATCACACAGAGCTCCTATATTTTCTTCTCAGCAGCACCCATAGGACTTCTAGTGTGTTAGTGGCAGCAAACAGAGCTCCTATATTTTCTTCTCAGCAGCACCCATAGGACTTCTAGTGTGTTAGTTGCAGCAAACAGAGCTCCTATATTTTCTTCTCAGCAGCACCCATAGGACTTCTAGTGTGTTAGTGGCAGCAAACAGAGCTCCTATATTTTCTTCTCAGCAGCACCCATAGGACTTCTAGTGTGTTAGTGGCATCACACAGAGCTCCTATATTTTCTTCTCAGCAGCACCCATAGGACTTCTAGTGTGTAGTGGCAGCAAACAGAGCTCCTATATTTTCTTCTCAGCAGCACCCATAGGACTTCTAGTGTGTTAGTGGCAGCAAACAGAGCTCCTATATTTTCTTCTCAGCAGCACCCATAGGACTTCTAGTGTGTTAGTGGCAGCAAACAGAGCTCCTATATTTTCTTCTCAGCAGCACCCATAGGACTTCTAGTGTGTTAGTGGCATCACACAGAGCTCCTATATTTTCTTCTCAGCAGCACCCATAGGACTTCTAGTGTGTTAGTGGCAGCAAACAGAGCTCCTATATTTTCTTCTCAGCAGCACCCATAGGACTTCTAGTGTGTTAGTGGCAGCAAACAGAGCTCCTATATTTTCTTCTCAGCAGCACCCATAGGACTTCTAGTGTGTTAGTGGCAGCAAACAGAGCTCCTATATTTTCTTCTCAGCAGCACCCATAGGACTTCTAGTGTGTTAGTGGCAGCAAACAGAGCTCCTATATTTTCTTCTCAGCAGCACCCATAGGACTTCTAGTGTGTTAGTGGCAGCAAACAGAGCTCCTATATTTTCTTCTCAGCAGCACCCATAGGACTTCTAGTGTGTTAGTGGCATCACACAGAGCTCCTATATTTTCTTCTCAGCAGCACCCCATAGGACTTCTAGTGTGTTAGTGGCAGCAAACAGAGCTCCTATATTTTCTTCTCAGCAGCACCCATAGGACTTCTAGTGTGTTAGTGGCAGCAAACAGAGCTCCTATATTTTCTTCTCAGCAGCACCCATAGGACTTCTAGTGTGTTAGTGGCAGCAAACAGAGCTCCTATATTTTCTTCTCAGCAGCACCCATAGGACTTCTAGTGTGTTAGTGGCAGCAAACAGAGCTCCTATATTTTCTTCTCAGCAGCACCCATAGGACTTCTAGTGTGTTAGTGGCATCACACAGAGCTTCTATATTTTCTTCTCAGCAGCACCCATAGGACTTCTAGTGTGTTAGTGGCAGCAAACAGAGCTCCTATATTTTCTTCTCAGCAGCACCCATAGGACTTCTAGTGTGTTAGTGGCAGCAAACAGAGCTCCTATATTTTCTTCTCAGCAGCACCCATAGGACTTCTAGTGTGTTAGTGGCATCACACAGAGCTCCTATATTTTCTTCTCAGCAGCACCCATAGGACTTCTAGTGTGTTAGTGGCAGCAAACAGAGCTCCTATATTTTCTTCTCAGCAGCACCCATAGGACTTCTAGTGTGTTAGTGGCAGCAAACAGAGCTCCTATATTTTCTTCTCAGCAGCACCCATAGGACTTCTAGTGTGTTAGTGGCATCACACAGAGCTCCTATATTTTCTTCTCAGCAGCACCCATAGGACTTCTAGTGTGTTAGTGGCAGCAAACAGAGCTCCTATATTTTCTTCTCAGCAGCACCCATAGGACTTCTAGTGTGTTAGTGGCATCAAACAGAGCTCCTATATTTTCTTCTCAGCAGCACCCATAGGACTTCTAGTGTGTTAGTGGCAGCAAACAGAGCTCCTATATTTTCTTCTCAGCAGCACCCATAGGACTTCTAGTGTGTTAGTGGCAGCACACAGAGCTCCTATATTTTCTTCTCAGCAGCACCCATAGGACTTCTAGTGTGTTAGTGGCATCACACAGAGCTCCTATATTTTCTTCTCAGCAGCACCCATAGGACTTCTAGTGTGTTAGTGGCAGCAAACAGAGCTCCTATATTTTCTTCTCAGCAGCACCCATAGGACTTCTAGTGTGTTAGTGGCATCACACAGAGCTCCTATATTTTCTTCTCAGCAGCACCCATAGGACTTCTAGTGTGTTAGTGGCAGCAAACAGAGCTCCTATATTTTCTTCTCAGCAGCACCCATAGGACTTCTAGTGTGTTAGTGGCAGCAAACAGAGCTCCTATATTTTCTTCTCAGCAGCACCCATAGGACTTCTAGTGTGTTAGTGGCAGCAAACAGAGCTCCTATATTTTCTTCTCAGCAGCACCCATAGGACTTCTAGTGTGTTAGTGGCAGCAAACAGAGCTCCTATATTTTCTTCTCAGCAGCACCCATAGGACTTCTAGTGTGTTAGTGGCAGCAAACAGAGCTCCTATATTTTCTTCTCAGCAGCACCCATAGGACTTCTAGTGTGTTAGTGGCAGCAAACAGAGCTCCTATATTTTCTTCTCAGCAGCACCCATAGGACTTCTAGTGTGTTAGTGGCAGCAAACAGAGCTCCTATATTTTCTTCTCAGCAGCACCCATAGGACTTCTAGTGTGTTAGTGGCAGCAAACAGAGCTCCTATATTTTCTTCTCAGCAGCACCCATAGGACTTCTAGTGTGTTAGTGGCAGCAAACAGAGCTCCTATATTTTCTTCTCAGCAGCACCCATAGGACTTCTAGTGTGTTAGTGGCAGCAAACAGAGCTCCTATATTTTCTTCTCAGCAGCACCCATAGGACTTCTAGTGTGTTAGTGGCAGCAAACAGAGCTCCTATATTTTCTTCTCAGCAGCACCCATAGGACTTCTAGTGTGTTAGTGGCATCACACAGAGCTCCTATATTTTCTTCTCAGCAGCACCCATAGGACTTCTAGTGTGTTAGTGGCAGCAAACAGAGCTCCTATATTTTCTTCTCAGCAGCACCCATAGGACTTCTAGTGTGTTAGTGGCATCACACAGAGCTCCTATATTTTCTTCTCAGCAGCACCCATAGGACTTCTAGTGTGTTAGTGGCAGCAAACAGAGCTCCTATATTTTCTTCTCAGCAGCACCCATAGGACTTCTAGTGTGTTAGTGGCATCACACAGAGCTCCTATATTTTCTTCTCAGCAGCACCCATAGGACTTCTAGTGTGTTAGTGGCAGCAAACAGAGCTCCTATATTTTCTTCTCAGCAGCACCCATAGGACTTCTAGTGTGTTAGTGGCAGCAAACAGAGCTCCTATATTTTCTTCTCAGCAGCACCCATAGGACTTCTAGTGTGTTAGTGGCAGCAAACAGAGCTCCTATATTTTCTTCTCAGCAGCACCCATAGGACTTCTAGTGTGTTAGTGGCAGCAAACAGAGCTCCTATATTTTCTTCTCAGCAGCACCCATAGGACTTCTAGTGTGTTAGTGGCAGCAAACAGAGCTCCTATATTTTCTTCTCAGCAGCACCCATAGGACTTCTAGTGTGTTAGTGGCATCACACAGAGCTCCTATATTTTCTTCTCAGCAGCACCCATAGGACTTCTAGTGTGTTAGTGGCAGCAAACAGAGCTCCTATATTTTCTTCTCAGCAGCACCCATAGGACTTCTAGTGTGTTAGTGGCAGCAAACAGAGCTCCTATATTTTCTTCTCAGCAGCACCCATAGGACTTCTAGTGTGTTAGTGGCATCACACAGAGCTCCTATATTTTCTTCTCAGCAGCACCCATAGGACTTCTAGTGTGTTAGTGGCAGCAAACAGAGCTCCTATATTTTCTTCTCAGCAGCACCCATAGGACTTCTAGTGTGTTAGTGGCAGCAAACAGAGCTCCTATATTTTCTTCTCAGCAGCACCCATAGGACTTCTAGTGTGTTAGTGGCATCACACAGAGCTCCTATATTTTCTTCTCAGCAGCACCCATAGGACTTCTAGTGTGTTAGTGGCAGCAAACAGAGCTCCTATATTTTCTTCTCAGCAGCACCCATAGGACTTCTAATGTGTTAGTGGCATCACACAGAGTTCCTATATTTTCATCTCAGCAGCACCCATAGGACTTCTAGTGTGTTAGTGGCATCACACAGAGCTCCTATATTTTCTTCTCAGCAGCACCCATAGGACTTCTAGTGTGTTAGTGGCAGCAAACAGAGCTCCTATATTTTCTTCTCAGCAGCACCCATAGGACTTCTAGTGTGTTAGTGGCATCACACAGAGCTCCTATATTTTCTTCTCAGCAGCACCCATAGGACTTCTAGTGTGTTAGTGGCAGCAAACAGAGCTCCTATATTTTCTTCTCAGCAGCACCCATAGACTTCTAGTGTGTTAGTGGCATCACACAGAGCTCCTATATTTTCTTCTCAGCAGCACCCATAGGACTTCTAGTGTGTAGTGGCAGCAAACAGAGCTCCTATATTTTCTTCTCAGCAGCACCCATAGGACTTCTAGTGTGTTAGTGGCAGCAAACAGAGCTCCTATATTTTCTTCTCAGCAGCACCCATAGGACTTCTAGTGTGTTAGTGGCAGCAAACAGAGCTCCTATATTTTCTTCTCAGCAGCACCCATAGGACTTCTAGTGTGTTAGTGGCATCACACAGAGCTCCTATATTTTCTTCTCAGCAGCACCCATAGGACTTCTAGTGTGTTAGTGGCAGCAAACAGAGCTCCTATATTTTCTTCTCAGCAGCACCCATAGGACTTCTAGTGTGTTAGTGGCAGCAAACAGAGCTCCTATATTTTCTTCTCAGCAGCACCCATAGGACTTCTAGTGTGTTAGTGGCAGCAAACAGAGCTCCTATATTTTCTTCTCAGCAGCACCCATAGGACTTCTAGTGTATTAGTGGCAGCAAACAGAGCTCCTATATTTTCTTCTCAGCAGCACCCATAGGACTTCTAGTGTGTTAGTGGCATCACACAGAGCTCCTATATTTTCTTCTCAGCAGCACCCATAGGACTTCTAGTGTGTTAGTGGCAGCAAACAGAGCTCCTATATTTTCTTCTCAGCAGCACCCATAGGACTTCTAGTGTGTTAGTGGCAGCAAACAGAGCTCCTATATTTTCTTCTCAGCAGCACCCATAGGACTTCTAGTGTGTTAGTGGCATCACACAGAGCTCCTATATTTTCTTCTCAGCAGCACCCATAGGACTTCTAGTGTGTTAGTGGCAGCAAACAGAGCTCCTATATTTTCTTCTCAGCAGCACCCATAGGACTTCTAGTGTGTTAGTGGCATCACACAGAGCTCCTATATTTTCTTCTCAGCAGCACCCATAGGACTTCTAGTGTGTTAGTGGCAGCAAACAGAGCTCCTATATTTTCTTCTCAGCAGCACCCATAGGACTTCTAATGTGTTAGTGGCATCACACAGAGTTCCTATATTTTCATCTCAGCAGCACCCATATGACTTCTAGTGTGTTAGTGGCATCACACAGAGCTCCTATATTTTCTTCTCAGCAGCACCCATAGGACTTCTAGTGTGTTAGTGGCAGCAAACAGAGCTCCTATATTTTCTTCTCAGCAGCACCCCATATAAGTGGCAGTAACCATGTGGGGGAGATTGTGGATATTACAGTAAGTGGCAGTAACATGTGGGGGGCAAACAGAGCTCCTATATTTTCTTCTCAGCAGCACCCATAGGACTTCTAGTGTGTTAGTGGCATCACACAGAGCTCCTATATTTTCTTCTCAGCAGCACCCATAGGACTTCTAGTGTGTTAGTGGCAGCAAACAGAGCTCCTATATTTTCTTCTCAGCAGCACCCATAGGACTTCTAGTGTGTTAGTGGCAGCAAACAGAGCTCCTATATTTTCTTCTCAGCAGCACCCATAGGACTTCTAGTGTGTTAGTGGCATCACACAGAGCTCCTATATTTTCTTCTCAGCAGCACCCATAGGACTTCTAGTGTGTTAGTGGCAGCAAACAGAGCTCCTATATTTTCTTCTCAGCAGCACCCATAGGACTTCTAGTGTGTTAGTGGCAGCAAACAGAGCTCCTATATTTTCTTCTCAGCAGCACCCATAGGACTTCTAGTGTGTTAGTGGCAGCAAACAGAGCTCCTATATTTTCTTCTCAGCAGCACCCATAGGACTTCTAGTGTGTTAGTGGCAGCAAACAGAGCTCCTATATTTTCTTCTCAGCAGCACCCATAGGACTTCTAGTGTGTTAGTGGCAGCAAACAGAGCTCCTATATTTTCTTCTCAGCAGCACCCATAGGACTTCTAGTGTGTTAGTGGCAGCAAACAGAGCTCCTATATTTTCTTCTCAGCAGCACCCATAGGACTTCTAGTGTGTTAGTGGCAGCAAACAGAGCTCCTATATTTTCTTCTCAGCAGCACCCATAGGACTTCTAGTGTGTTAGTGGCATCACACAGAGCTCCTATATTTTCTTCTCAGCAGCACCCATAGGACTTCTAGTGTGTTAGTGGCAGCAAACAGAGCTCCTATATTTTCTTCTCAGCAGCACCCATAGGACTTCTAGTGTGTTAGTGGCATCACACAGAGCTCCTATATTTTCTTCTCAGCAGCACCCATAGGACTTCTAGTGTGTTAGTGGCAGCAAACAGAGCTCCTATATTTTCTTCTCAGCAGCACCCATAGGACTTCTAGTGTGTTAGTGGCATCACACAGAGCTCCTATATTTTCTTCTCAGCAGCACCCATAGGACTTCTAGTGTGTTAGTGGCAGCAAACAGAGCTCCTATATTTTCTTCTCAGCAGCACCCATAGGACTTCTAGTGTGTTAGTGGCAGCAAACAGAGCTCCTATATTTTCTTCTCAGCAGCACCCATAGGACTTCTAGTGTGTTAGTGGCAGCAAACAGAGCTCCTATATTTTCTTCTCAGCAGCACCCATAGGACTTCTAGTGTGTTAGTGGCAGCAAACAGAGCTCCTATATTTTCTTCTCAGCAGCACCCATAGGACTTCTAGTGTGTTAGTGGCAGCAAACAGAGCTCCTATATTTTCTTCTCAGCAGCACCCATAGGACTTCTAGTGTGTTAGTGGCATCACACAGAGCTCCTATATTTTCTTCTCAGCAGCACCCATAGGACTTCTAGTGTGTTAGTGGCAGCAAACAGAGCTCCTATATTTTCTTCTCAGCAGCACCCATAGGACTTCTAGTGTGTTAGTGGCAGCAAACAGAGCTCCTATATTTTCTTCTCAGCAGCACCCATAGGACTTCTAGTGTGTTAGTGGCATCACACAGAGCTCCTATATTTTCTTCTCAGCAGCACCCATAGGACTTCTAGTGTGTTAGTGGCAGCAAACAGAGCTCCTATATTTTCTTCTCAGCAGCACCCATAGGACTTCTAGTGTGTTAGTGGCAGCAAACAGAGCTCCTATATTTTCTTCTCAGCAGCACCCATAGGACTTCTAGTGTGTTAGTGGCATCACACAGAGCTCCTATATTTTCTTCTCAGCAGCACCCATAGGACTTCTAGTGTGTTAGTGGCAGCAAACAGAGCTCCTATATTTTCTTCTCAGCAGCACCCATAGGACTTCTAATGTGTTAGTGGCATCACACAGAGTTCCTATATTTTCATCTCAGCAGCACCCATAGGACTTCTAGTGTGTTAGTGGCATCACACAGAGCTCCTATATTTTCTTCTCAGCAGCACCCATAGGACTTCTAGTGTGTTAGTGGCAGCAAACAGAGCTCCTATATTTTCTTCTCAGCAGCACCCATAGGACTTCTAGTGTGTTAGTGGCATCACACAGAGCTCCTATATTTTCTTCTCAGCAGCACCCATAGGACTTCTAGTGTGTTAGTGGCAGCAAACAGAGCTCCTATATTTTCTTCTCAGCAGCACCCATAGGACTTCTAGTGTGTTAGTGGCATCACACAGAGCTCCTATATTTTCTTCTCAGCAGCACCCATAGGACTTCTAGTGTGTTAGTGGCAGCAAACAGAGCTCCTATATTTTCTTCTCAGCAGCACCCATAGGACTTCTAGTGTGTTAGTGGCAGCAAACAGAGCTCCTATATTTTCTTCTCAGCAGCACCCATAGGACTTCTAGTGTGTTAGTGGCAGCAAACAGAGCTCCTATATTTTCTTCTCAGCAGCACCCATAGGACTTCTAGTGTGTTAGTGGCATCACACAGAGCTCCTATATTTTCTTCTCAGCAGCACCCATAGGACTTCTAGTGTGTTAGTGGCAGCAAACAGAGCTCCTATATTTTCTTCTCAGCAGCACCCATAGGACTTCTAGTGTGTTAGTGGCAGCAAACAGAGCTCCTATATTTTCTTCTCAGCAGCACCCATAGGACTTCTAGTGTGTTAGTGGCAGCAAACAGAGCTCCTATATTTTCTTCTCAGCAGCACCCATAGGACTTCTAGTGTGTTAGTGGCATCACACAGAGCTCCTATATTTTCTTCTCAGCAGCACCCATAGGACTTCTAGTGTGTTAGTGGCAGCAAACAGAGCTCCTATATTTTCTTCTCAGCAGCACCCATAGGACTTCTAGTGTGTTAGTGGCAGCAAACAGAGCTCCTATATTTTCTTCTCAGCAGCACCCATAGGACTTCTAGTGTGTTAGTGGCAGCAAACAGAGCTGCTATATTTTCTTCTCAGCAGCACCCATAGGACTTCTAGTGTGTTAGTGGCAGCAAACAGAGCTCCTATATTTTCTTCTCAGCAGCACCCATAGGACTTCTAGTGTGTTAGTGGCATCACACAGAGCTCCTATATTTTCTTCTCAGCAGCACCCATAGGACTTCTAGTGTGTTAGTGGCAGCAAACAGAGCTCCTATATTTTCTTCTCAGCAGCACCCATAGGACTTCTAGTGTGTTAGTGGCAGCAAACAGAGCTCCTATATTTTCTTCTCAGCAGCACCCATAGGACTTCTAGTGTGTTAGTGGCAGCAAACAGAGCTCCTATATTTTCTTCTCAGCAGCACCCATAGGACTTCTAGTGTGTTAGTGGCAGCAAACAGAGCTCCTATATTTTCTTCTCAGCAGCACCCATAGGACTTCTAGTGTGTTAGTGGCATCACACAGAGCTCCTATATTTTCTTCTCAGCAGCACCCATAGGACTTCTAGTGTGTTAGTGGCAGCAAACAGAGCTCCTATATTTTCTTCTCAGCAGCACCCATAGGACTTCTAGTGTGTTAGTGGCATCACACAGAGCTCCTATATTTTCTTCTCAGCAGCACCCATAGGACTTCTAGTGTGTTAGTGGCAGCAAACAGAGCTCCTATATTTTCTTCTCAGCAGCACCCATAGGACTTCTAGTGTGTTAGTGGCATCACACAGAGCTCCTATATTTTCTTCTCAGCAGCACCCATAGGACTTCTAGTGTGTTAGTGGCAGCAAACAGAGCTCCTATATTTTCTTCTCAGCAGCACCCATAGGACTTCTAGTGTGTTAGTGGCAGCAAACAGAGCTCCTATATTTTCTTCTCAGCAGCACCCATAGGACTTCTAGTGTGTTAGTGGCAGCAAACAGAGCTCCTATATTTTCTTCTCAGCAGCACCCATAGGACTTCTAGTGTGTTAGTGGCAGCAAACAGAGCTCCTATATTTTCTTCTCAGCAGCACCCATAGGACTTCTAGTGTGTTAGTGGCATCACACAGAGCTCCTATATTTTCTTCTCAGCAGCACCCATAGGACTTCTAGTGTGTTAGTGGCAGCAAACAGAGCTCCTATATTTTCTTCTCAGCAGCACCCATAGGACTTCTAGTGTGTTAGTGGCAGCAAACAGAGCTCCTATATTTTCTTCTCAGCAGCACCCATAGGACTTCTAGTGTGTTAGTGGCAGCAAACAGAGCTCCTATATTTTCTTCTCAGCAGCACCCATAGGACTTCTAGTGTGTTAGTGGCATCACACAGAGCTCCTATATTTTCTTCTCAGCAGCACCCATAGGACTTCTAGTGTGTTAGTGGCAGCAAAAAGAGCTCCTATATTTTCTTCTCAGCAGCACCCATAGGACTTCTAGTGTGTTAGTGGCAGCAAACAGAGCTCCTATATTTTCTTCTCAGCAGCACCCATAGGACTTCTAGTGTGTTAGTGGCAGCAAACAGAGCTCCTATATTTTCTTCTCAGCAGCACCCATAGGACTTCTAGTGTGTTAGTGGCAGCAAACAGAGCTCCTATATTTTCTTCTCAGCAGCACCCATAGGACTTCTAGTGTGTTAGTGGCAGCAAACAGAGCTCCTATATTTTCTTGTCAGCAGCACACATAGTACCTATAGTGTGTTAGTGTCAGCACCCATAGGACCTACAGTGTGTTGTGAGCACACATAGGAGTTCTATTTTTTATACTATATACACTACCGACTACAATGGCTGGAAGACCGCCAAGGAGAGGCAGAGCGTGCAGAGGCAAGAACACAGGGCAGGCAGGCTCTGTTTCTAGAGACAACAGTGCTGGCCATGGACGTGGTCGTGCATCGTCATCAGCACGTGGCCATGGGACACGCTTGTCTTTGTTTTCGGCAGCTGGACATGTGGAGCCGCATCATGCCGAAGGCTTGGTAGAATGGATGACCAAGCCCTCCTCATCCTCCTCATCCTCTCTCACCCAGGCTCAGGGTACTGGCAGAGCAGCTGCCAACGCGTACTCAATGGCATCATCAGCCACCCCTTCCCTAGACCCACCATGTCCTCCTGAGGAGTCCCCCGAACTGTTTGAGCACAGTGTTGGGTACATGCTCCAGGAGGATGCCCAACGATTCGAAGGCTCGGATGATGATACCCAGCTTGAGGAAGTCAGTAGTGTGCGCGCAGAGAGAGGGGATGCTGAAGGACAGCAATCTGGCAGTAGTGTTCCACCAGCTGCAGCTTACTGCCAGGTTTGCTCTAGTGGTGAAGAGGGAGGGGATGATGAGGTCACTGACTCCACGTGGGTGCCTGAAGGGAGAGAGGAGGAGGAGGAGGAGGATGCAGCGTCACATGTCCAACGAGGCAGGATGCCCCCTGGAGGCCAGCTAGAGGCCAGCACAGCAACTGTACCACACCGCAGAGCTCCGCCTGTGCAGGGCGCTGCCTCTGCACGTTATCACAAAAGTTCTTTGGTGTGGGCCTTTTTTGAGACGAGTGCATCAGATCGCACCACTGCTATTTGCAATATTTGTCTCAAGCGTATCTCGCGTGGCCAAAACATCAGCCGCTTGGGCACCACAAGCATGAGCAGACATATGTCGACCTGCCATGCAGCTCGTTGGCAAGCACACATAAAAGACCCACACCAAAGAACAAAGCGGACCTCTCCTTGCTCCTCATCAGCTGGGATCTCCATCCCCACTATATCTTCAGTCCTCTCTGAAAGCTGCTCTGAGAGGACTGAAGGTGTAGAATTAGGTGTGTCACAACCAAGTACTTGCAGTACACCGACGTCCGATTGTAGCAGGCAAATTTCCCTGCCCCAGCTGCTGGACCGTCGAAAGAAGTATACTCCCAGCCATCCACATGCCCAGCGGTTGAATGCTAGCTTGGCTAAATTGCTAGCACTTCAACTGCTGCCTTTTCAGTTGATAGACTCGGCCCCCTTCCGTGAGTTTGTTCAATGTGCGGTTCCTCAGTGGCAGGTTCCCAAACGCCACTTTTTCTCACGGAAGGCGATTCCGTCTCTCTACTGGCATGTGGAAGGCAATGTCCATGCCTCGCTGGACAGGGCGGTCAGCGGTAAGGTGCATATTACCGCTGACTCATGGTCCAGCAGGCATGGACAGGGACGTTATCTTTCTTTCACGGCCCATTGGGTCACTCTATTGGTAGCTGGGAGGGATGCAGGACAAGGTGCAGTAGTGTTGGAGGTTGTTCTGCCACCACGCCTCCAAAATGCTACTACTGGTTGTGACACACCTCTCTCCTCCACCCCCTCCTCTTCTTCTTCCTCCATGTCCTCTTCGAGTGCTCTGTCCTCGGAACCAGCGGTGCTCCGTAGGCGTACAAGGGGCTACGCGAGTACGCAGGCAAAAAGATGCCATGCCGTGCTTGCGCTGGTGTGTTTGGGGGACAGGAGCCACACTGGGCCAGAGGTTCTGGCAGCTCTGCAGGGGCAGGCCGAGAGGTGGTTGACGCCACGCCAGCTTAAGCCAGGAATGGTCGTTTCTGATAATGGCACCAACCTCCTCTCCGCCCTGCGACAGGGGCAGCTCACCCATGTGCCCTGTATGGCTCACGTCCTCAACCTGGTGGTGCAGCGGTTCTTGGGCAGGTTCCCAGGCTTACAGGATGTCCTGAGGCAGGCCAGGAAAGTCTGTGTGCATTTCCGCCGATCTTATAATGCCAGTGCTCGGCTGACTGAGCTGCAAAAGGAGCTGAACCTGCCCAAGAACCGCCTAATATGTGACATGCCCACCAGGTGGAACTCAACGTTGGCCATGCTGCAGCGACTGCACACGCAGCAGAGGGCCATCAATGAGTACCTTTGCGACTACGGCACCAGGACAGGGTCAGGGGAGCTTGGCTTTTTTTCCCCACGCCAGTGGAGCATGATCAGGGATGCATGCACTGTCCTCTCACCATTTGAGGAGGCCACGAGGATGGTGAGCAGTGACAGTGCATGCATCAGTGACACTGTACCTCTTGTCCACCTGTTGGAGCATACGCTGCGTGGGATAATGGACAGGGCACTTGAGGCAGAACAGAGGCAGGAAGAGGAGGACTTCCTTGTCTCTCAAGGCCCCCTTTATCCAGACAATGTTCCTTCTGTCCCACCCATCACACAGGAAGAGGAGGAGGAGGAGGAGGAGGATTGTGTGAGCATGGAGGTGGAGCCTGGCACTCAGCATCAGCAGCAGCAGTCTTTTAGGGATGATGTACAGTCCCAACAAACCAGTGGACTTGTACGTGGCTGGGAGGAGGTGGCTGGCGATCATGTCATCCTCAGTGACCCAGAAGACTCCGGACCGAATGCCTCAGCTAACCTACGCTGCATGGCCTCCCTGATCCTGCAAAGCCTGCGGAAGGATCCTCGTGTTCTTCGGATCAAGGAGAGTGACCATTACTGGCTGGCCACTCTCCTTGATCCACGGTACAAGGGTAAGGTTGCGGACCTTATCTTGCCGTCGCAGAGGGAGCAGAGGATGAGACATCTCAGGGAGGCCTTGCAGAAAGGTCTGTGCAACGCGTTCCCAGAAACTGGGAGGTTACAAACTCCTGGTCCTGGACGACAAGTTGCTGAGGCTTCGGTCAGTAGCAGAAGGAGCGGTGGGGAAGGTGGACGTCTGACCGATGCGTTCAGACAATTTTTTAGTCCGCAGCCCCAAGGTATGATCGGTTCCAGCAACCATCGCCAGCGTCTGATATACATGGTGCAGGAATACCTAGGGGCAAGGTCAGACTTGGACACCTTTCCCACCGAAAATCCTCTGGCTTACTGGGTCCTGAGGATGGATCACTGGCCAGAGCTTGCACAGTATGCAATTGAGCTACTGGCCTGTCCTGCATCCAGCGTTCTTTCCGAACGCACATTCAGTGCTGCTGGAGGATTTGTCACCGATCATAGGGTGCGCCTGTCCACCGACTCGGTTGATCGACTGACCTTCATAAAAATGAATCAGTCTTGGATCACCACCAGCTACCAGACACCTGAAGCGGATATAACGGAATAATTTATAATGTCACATCCCTTCAAGACTGCCTATGCTGATGCTGAGTGACTGTCCTGTTATGTTCACTGACTATCCTCTTCCTCCTCCTCAATGATCCATGCCACCACACCAGTGCCTAAGGCACAATTTTTCAGCCCCTGTATAACAGGGGCGTGTAATTACAATTTTTTAAAAAGATGCTTCGCAACAGGTGTGACTGCTGTGCTCAGAGTACAGTATCTGTGAGGGGTTGCAGTGTTGTGGCACCAGCACCAGTGCCTAAGGCACAATTTTTCAGCCCCTGTTGGGGCGTGTAATTACAATTTTTAGGCAATGCTTTGCAACAGGTCTCATTGCTGTGCTCAGAGTACAGTATCTGTGAGGGGTTGCAGTGTTGTGGCACCAGCACCAGTGCCTAAGGCACAATTTTTCAGCCCCTGTATAACAGGGGCGTGTAATTAATTTTTTTTAAAAAAATGCTTCGCAACAGGTGTGACTGCTGTGCTCAGAGTACAGTATCTGTGAGGGGTTGCAGTGTTGTGGCACCAGCACCAGTGCCTAAGGCACAATTTTTCAGCCCCTGTTGGGGCGTGTAATTACAATTTTTAGGCAATGCTTTGCAACAGGTCTCATTGCTGTGCTCAGAGTACAGTATCTGTGAGGGGTTGCAGTGTTGTGGCACCAGCACCAGTGCCTAAGGCACAATTTTTCAGCCCCTGTATAACAGGGGCGTGTAATTACAATTTTTTAAAAAGATGCTTCGCAACAGGTGTGACTGCTGTGCTCCAAGTACAGTATCTGTGAGGGGTTGCAGTGTTGTGGCACCAGCACCAATGCCTAAGGCACAATTTTTCAGCCCCTGTTTAACAGGGGCGTGTAATTACAAATCTTGATCTAATAGTTCACAGCAGGGCCCATTCCTGCGCCCACCAAGAGTAACTATGAGGGCCTACAGTCTTGTGGCAACACCGTCCACCACCACCACCACCACCAAAGGCCCAATTTTTCTGCCCTGTTCAACAGGTGCATGCAATTACAAATCTTGATCTAATAACTCACAGCAGGGCCCATTCCTGCACCCACCAAGAGTAACTGTGAGGGCTTACAGTCTTGTGGCAACACCGTCCACCACCACCACCACCACCACCAAAGGCCCAATTTTTCTGCCCGGTTCAACAGGTACATGCAAGTACAAATCTTGATCTATTAACTCACAGCAGGGCCCATTCCTGTGCCCACCAGTCTTGTGGCTACACCAACATCTAATAGGGCAAATTTCTGCAGAGTATATACGGCAGGCCCCTACTTTCAAACATCCAACTTACAAACGACTCCTACTTGCAAACGGCAAGAGAAAACAGGAAGTGAGAGGAAATCTACCCCTAGGAAGGAAAATTCTATCCTGTTAGATTTAATTTGGGAAAAAGGTATCTCCTCTCTACTGATGCTTTATCACCAATCCTTGTTTCAATTAAAACCCCACTTTTCCAAAAACATTTGTCATTGGGACGGAAAGTGAGGTGACATGTTCTGAACAGATGTGCAAAGACAGCAAATGTTACAGGGGTGATAACCCCTCCCTATGTTCTCCAAAAAGCTTAAAAATTGATTTTTTTGGGATGTAGCTACACTTCATAATGTACCTGTTCAGATTCTACTTAAGAACAAACCTACAGTCCATGTCTTGTTTGCACCACCTATATACTGCTGTTCAGAGTATATAGGGTTGTAGGTATAGGGTTTTATTTTGGGTGCGGGGTCCCCCTTAGTATCCATACAAGACCCAAAGGGGCTGGGGTGGGGGGGGGGGGTGATGGGGTAGCCATGCCATTTTTCTCATGGATTTTCAGCCATATGGCGGCCAGGACAAGACATGACATTAAAGCCGCAAGTGGTTTTAAATGGCTTCTTTTTTTCCTTTACAAATGTCATTTTGTGCAAGGACAGTTCTAAACACGGGAAACACATGCCACTTCACAGGCATACTTTAGACACCCCCCAGGTACCATATTTAAAGGAAAATTTCACTTTTTTTTTTTCACTTTATGCATCATTAAAATGACTGCTCCCGAAAAAACTTTAGTTTTTAAAATTTCTTTTTGCATTGATATATGTCCCCTGGGGCAGGACCCGGGTCCCCAAACCTGTTTTATAACATTAACATGCATATTGGCCGTTGTAATTAGCAATTTTGATTTCGAACGTTCGCGTCCATTATAACGAATAGGGTTCGAAAATTTGCGCGAACTTTCGGTCCGTTCGAAGGTTCTGGTGCGAACCGAACCCGGGGGTGTTCGGCTCATCCCTAGTGATGAACTATAGTACATCAGTGATTATCCACAGTACATCAGGGATGGTCCATAGTACATCAGTGATGATCCATAGTACACCAGTGATGATCCATAGTACACCAGTGATGGCCCATAGTACATCAGTGATGAACTATAGTACATCAGTGATGATCCACAGTACATCAGTGATGATCCACAGTACATCAGTGATGATCCACAGTACATTAGGGATGGTCCATAGTACACCAGTGATGATCCACAGTACACCAGTGATGATCCATAGTACACCAGTGATGGTCCATAGTACATCAGTGATGATCTATAGTACATCAGTGATGGTCCATAGTACATCAGTGATGATCTATAGTACATCAGTGATGATCCACAGTACATCAGTTATGATACACAGTACATCAGTGATGATCCACAGTACATCAGTGATGATCCACAATACTTCAGTGATGATCCACAGTACATCAGTGATGATCCACAGTACATCAGGGATGGTCCACAGTATATCAGTGATGATCCATAGTACATCAGTGATGGTCCATAGTACACCAGTGATGATCTATAGTACACCAGTGATGGCCCATAGTACACCAGTGATGATCCATAGTACATCAGTGATGATCCATAGTACATCAGTGATGATCCACAGTACATCAGTGATGATCCACAGTACATCAGGGATGGTCCATAGTACATCAGTAATGATCCATAGTACACCAGTGATGATCCATAGTACACCAGTGATGGCCCATAGTACATCAGTGATGAACTATAGTACATCAGTGATGATCCACAGTACATCAGGGATGGTCCATAGTACATCAGTGATGATCCATAGTACACCAGTGATGATCCATAGTACACCAGTGATGGCCCATAGTACATCAGTGATGAACTATAGTACATCAGTGATGATCCACAGTACATCAGTGATGATCCATAGTACATCAGTGATGATCCACAGTATATCAGTGATGATCCACAGTACATCAGGGATGGTCCATAGTACATCAGTGATGATCCATAGTACACCAGGGATGGTCCATAGTACATCAGTGATGATCCATAGTACACCAGTGATGATCCATAGTACACCAGTGATGGCCCATAGTACATCAGTGATGAACTATAGTACATCAGTGATGATCCACAGTACATCAGTGATGATCCACAGTACACCAGTGATGATCCACAGTACACCAGTGATGATCCATAGTACACCAGTGATGGTCCATAGTACATCTGTGATGATCTATAGTACATCAGTGATGGTCCATAGTACATCAGTGATGAGCTATAATACATGAGTGATGATCTATAGTACATCAGTGATGATCCATAGTACACCAGTGATGATCCATAGTACACCAGTAATGGCCCATAGTACATCAGTGATGAACTATAGTACATCAGTGATGATCCACAGTACATCAGGGATGGTCCATAGTACATCAGTGATGATCCATAGTACACCAGTGATGGCCCATAGTACATCAGTGATGAACTATAGTACATCAGTGATGATCCACAGTAAATCAGTGATGATCCACAGTACATCAGGGATGGTCCATAGTACACCAGTGATGATCCACAGTACACCAGTGATGATCCATAGTACACCAGTGATGGTCCATAGTACATCAGTGATGATCTATAGTACATCAGTGATGGTCCATAGTACATCAGTGATGATCTATATACATAGTACACCAGTGATGATCTATAGTACATCAGTGATGATCTACAGTACATCAGTTATGATCCACAGTACATTAGTGATGATCCACAGTACATCAGTGATGATCCACAATACTTCAGTGATGATCCACAGTACATCAGTGATGATCCACAGTACATCAGGGATGGTCCACAGTATATCAGTGATGATCCATAGTACATCAGTGATGGTCCATAGTACATCAGTGATGGTCCATAGTACACCAGTGATGATCCATAGTACACCAGTGATGGCCCATAGTACACCAGTGATGGCCCATAGTACATCAGTGATGATCCATAGTACATCAGTGATGATCCACAGTACATCAGTGATGATCCACAGTACATCAGGGATGGTCCATAGTACATCAGTGATGATCCATAGTACACCAGTGATGATCCATAGTACACCAGTGATGGCCCATAGTACATCAGTGATGAACTATAGTACATCAGTGATGATCCACAGTACATCAGGGATGGTCCATAGTACATCAGTGATGATCCATAGTACACCAGTGATGATCCATAGTACACCAGTGATGGCCCATAGTACATCAGTGATGAACAATAGTACATCAGTGATGATCCACAGTACATCAGTGATGATCCATATTACATCAGTGATGATCCACAGTACATCAGGGATGGTCCATAGTACATCAGTGATGATCCATAGTACACCAGTGATGATCCATAGTACACCAGTGATGGCCCATAGTACATCAGTGATGAACTATAGTACATCAGTGATGATCCACAGTACATCAGTGATGATCCACAGTACATCAGGGATGGTCCATAGTACACCAGTGATGATCCACAGTACACCAGTGATGATCCATAGTACACCAGTGATGGTCCATAGTACATCAGTGATGATCTATAGTACATCAGTGATGGTCCATAGTACATCAGTGATGAGCTATAGTACATGAGTGATGATCTATAGTACATCAGTGATGATCCATAGTACACCAGTGATGATCCATAGTACACCAGTGATGGCCCATAGTTTATCAGTGATGAACTATAGTACATCAGTGATGATCCACAGTACATCAGGGATGGTCCATAGTACATCAGTGATGATCCACAGTACACCAGTGATGATCCACAGTACACCAGTGATGATCCATAGTACACCAGTGATGGTCCATAGTACATCAGTGATGATCTATAGTACATCAGTGATGGTCCATAGTACATCAGTGATGAGCTATAATACATGAGTGATGATCTATAGTACATCAGTGATGATCCATAGTACACCAGTGATGATCCATAGTACACCAGTAATGGCCCATAGTACATCAGTGATGAACTATAGTACATCAGTGATGATCCACAGTACATCAGGGATGGTCCATAGTACATCAGTGATGATCCATAGTACACCGGTGATGGCCCATAGTACATCAGTGATGAACTATAGTACATCAGTGATGATCCACAGTAAATCAGTGATGATCCACAGTACATCAGGGATGGTCCATAGTACACCAGTGATGATCCACAGTACACCAGTGATGATCCATAATACACCAGTGATGGTCCATAGTACATCAGTGATGATCTATAGTACATCAGTGATGGTCCATAGTACATCAGTGATGATCTATATACATAGTACACCAGTGATGATCTATAGTACATCAGTGATGATCTACAGTACATCAGTTATGATCCACAGTACATTAGTGATGATCCACAGTAAATCAGTGATGATCCACAATACTTCAGTGATGATCCACAGTACATCAGTGATGATCCACAGTACATCAGGGATGGTCCACAGTATATCAGTGATGATCCATAGTACATCAGTGATGGTCCATAGTACATCAGTGATGGTCCATAGTACACCAGTGATGATCCATAGTACACCAGTGATGGCCCATAGTACACCAGTGATGGCCCATAGTACATCAGTGATGATCCATAGTACATCAGTGATGATCCACAGTACATCAGTGATGATCCACAGTACATCAGGGATGGTCCATAGTACATCAGTGATGATCCATAGTACACCAGTGATGATCCATAGTACACCAGTGATGGCCCATAGTACATCAGTGATGAACTATAGTACATCAGTGATGATCCACAGTACATCAGGGATGGTCCATAGTACATCAGTGATGATCCATAGTACACCAGTGATGATCCATAGTACACCAGTGATGGCCCATAGTACATCAGTGATGAACAATAGTACATCAGTGATGATCCACAGTACATCAGTGATGATCCATATTACATCAGTGATGATCCACAGTACATCAGTGATGATCCACAGTACATCAGGGATGGTCCATAGTACATCAGTGATGATCCATAGTACACCAGTGATGATCCATAGTACACCAGTGATGGCCCATAGTACATCAGTGATGAACTATAGTACATCAGTGATGATCCACAGTACATCAGTGATGATCCACAGTACATCAGGGATGGTCCATAGTACACCAGTGATGATCCACAGTACACCAGTGATGATCCATAGTACACCAGTGATGGTCCATAGTACATCAGTGATGATCTATAGTACATCAGTGATGGTCCATAGTACATCAGTGATGAGCTATAGTACATGAGTGATGATCTATAGTACATCAGTGATGATCCATAGTACACCAGTGATGATCCATAGTACACCAGTGATGGCCCATAGTTTATCAGTGATGAACTATAGTACATCAGTGATGATCCACAGTACATCAGGGATGGTCCATAGTACATCAGTGATGATCCATAGTACACCAGTGATGGCCCATAGTACATCAGTGATGAACTATAGTACATCAGTGATGATCCACAGTACATCAGTGATGATCCACAGTACATCAGTGATGATCCACAGTACATCAGGGATGGTCCATAGTACATCAGTGATGATCCATAGTACACCAGTGATGATCCATAGTACACCAGTGATGGCCCATAGTACATCAGTGATGAACTATAGTACATCAGTGATGATCCACAGTACATCAGTGATGATCCACAGTACACCAGGGATGGTCCATAGTACACCAGTGATGATCCACAGTACACCAGTGATGATCCATAGTACACCAGTGATGGTCCATAGTACATCAGTGATGATCTATAGTACATCAGTGATGGTCCACAGTACATCAGTGATGATCTATAGTACATCAGTGATGATCTATAGTACATCAGTGATGATCCATAGTACATCAGTGATGATCCACAGTACATCAGTGATGGTCCACAGTACATCAGGGATGGTCCACAGTACATCGGTGATGATCCATAGTACACCGGTGATGGCCCATAGTACATCAGTGATGGTCCATAGTACATCAGTGATGATCCATAGTACATCAGTGATGATCCATAGTACACCAGTGATGGCCCATAGTACACCAGTGATGGCCCATAGTACATCAGTGATGATCCACAGTACATCAGTGATGATCCATAGTACATCAGTGATGATCCACAGTACATCAGTGATGATCCACAGTACATCAGGGATGGTCCATAGTACATCAGTGATGATCCATAGTACACCAGTGATGATCCATAGTACACCAGTGATGGCCCATAGTACATCAGTGATGAACTATAGTACATCAGTGATGATCCACAGTACATCAGTGATGATCCACAGTACATCAGGGATGGTCCATAGTACACCAGTGATGATCCACAGTACACCAGTGATGATCCATAGTACACCAGTGATGGTCCATAGTACATCAGTGATGATCTATAGTACATCAGTGATGGTCCATAGTACATCAGTGATGATCTATAGTACATCAGTGATGATCCACAGTACATCAGTTATGATACACAGTACATCAGTGATGATCCACAGTACATCAGTGATGATCCACAATACTTCAGTGATGATCCACAGTACATCAGTGATGATCCACAGTACATCAGGGATGGTCCATAGTACATCAGTGATGGTCCATAGTACACCAGTGATGATCCATAGTACACCAGTGATGGCCCATAGTACACCAGTGATGGCCCATAGTACATCAGTGATGATCCATAGTACATCAGTGATGATCCACAGTACATCAGTGATGATCCACAATACTTCAGTGATGATCCACAGTACATCAGTGATGATCCACAGTACATCAGGGATGGTCCACAGTATATCAGTGATGATCCATAGTACATCAGTGATGGTCCATAGTACATCAGTGATGGTCCATAGTACACCAGTGATGATCCATAGTACACCAGTGATGGCCCATAGTACACCAGTGATGGCCCATAGTACATCAGTGATGATCCAGAGTACATCAGTGATGATCCACAGTACATCAGTGATGATCCACAGTACATCAGGGATGGTCCTTAGTACATCAGTGATGATCCATAGTACACCAGTGATGATCCATAGTACACCAGTGATGGCCCATAGTACATCAGTGATGAACTATAGTACATCAGTGATGATCCACAGTACATCAGGGATGGTCCATAGTACATCAGTGATGATCCATAGTACACCAGTGATGATCCATAGTACACCAGTGATGGCCCATAGTACATCAGTGATGAACAATAGTACATCAGTGATGATCCACAGTACATCAGTGATGATCCATAGTACATCAGTGATGATCCACAGTACATCAGTGATGATCCACAGTACATCAGGGATGGTCCATAGTACATCAGTGATGATCCATAGTACACCAGTGATGATCCATAGTACACCAGTGATGGCCCATAGTACATCAGTGATGAACTATAGTACATCAGTGATGATCCACAGTACATCAGTGATGATCCACAGTACATCAGGGATGGTCCATAGTACACCAGTGATGATCCACAGTACACCAGTGATGATCCATAGTACACCAGTGATGGTCCATAGTACATCAGTGATGATCTATAGTACATCAGTGATGGTCCATAGTACATCAGTGATGATCTATAGTACATCAGTGATGATCCACAGTACATCAGTTATGATACACAGTACATCAGTGATGATCCACAGTACATCAGTGATGATCCACAATACTTCAGTGATGATCCACAGTACATCAGTGATGATCCACAGTACATCAGGGATGGTCCACAGTATATCAGTGATGATCCATAGTACATCAGTGATGGTCCATAGTACACCAGTGATGATCTATAGTACACCAGTGATGGCCCATAGTACACCAGTGATGGCCCATAGTACATCAGTGATGATCCATAGTACATCAGTGATGATCCACAGTACATCAGTGATGATCCACAGTACATCAGTGATGGTCCATAGTACATCAGTGATGATCCATAGTACACCAGTGATGATCCATAGTACACCAGTGATGGCCCATAGTACATCAGTGATGAACAATAGTACATCAGTGATGATCCACAGTACATCAGGGATGGTCCATAGTACATCAGTGATGATCCATAGTACACCAGTGATGATCCATAGTACACCAGTGATGGCCCATAGTACATCAGTGATGAACTATAGTACATCAGTGATGATCCACAGTACATCAGTGATGATCCATAGTACATCAGTGATGATCCGCAGTATATCAGTGATGATCCACAGTACATCAGGGATGGTCCATAGTACATCAGTGATGATCCATAGTACACCAGTGATGATCCATAGTACACCAGTGATGGCCCATAGTACATCAGTGATGAACTATAGTACATCAGTGATGATCCACAGTACATCAGTGATGATCCACAGTACACCAGTGATGATCCACAGTACACCAGTGATGATCCATAGTACACCAGTGATGGTCCATAGTACATCAGTGATGATCTATAGTACATCAGTGATGGTCCATAGTACATCAGTGATGAGCTATAGTACATGAGTGATGATCTATAGTACATCAGTGATGATCCATAGTACACCAGTGATGATCCATAGTACACCAGTGATGGCCCATAGTACATCAGTGATGAACTATAGTACATCAGTGATGATCCACAGTACATCAGGGATGGTCCATAGTACATCAGTGATGATCCATAGTACACCAGTGATGGCCCATAGTACATCAGTGATGAACTATAGTACATCAGTGATGATCCACAGTACATCAGTGATGATCCACAGTACATCAGGGATGGTCCATAGTACACCAGTGATGATCCACAGTACACCAGTGATGATCCATAGTACACCAGTGATGGTCCATAGTACATCAGTGATGATCTATAGTACATCAGTGATGGTCCATAGTACATCAGTGATGATCTATATACATAGTACACCAGTGATGATCTATAGTACATCAGTGATGATCTACAGTACATCAGTTATGATCCACAGTACATTAGTGATGATCCACAGTACATCAGTGATGATCCACAATACTTCAGTGATGATCCACAGTACATCAGTGATGATCCACAGTACATCAGGGATGGTCCACAGTATATCAGTGATGATCCATAGTGCATCAGTGATGGTCCATAGTACATCAGTGATGGTCCATAGTACACCAGTGATGATCCATAGTACACCAGTGATGGCCCATAGTACACCAGTGATGGCCCATAATACATCAGTGATGATCCATAGTACATCAGTGATGATCCACAGTACATCAGTGATGATCCACAGTACATCAGGGATGGTCCATAGTACATCAGTGATGATCCATAGTACACCAGTGATGATCCATAGTACACCAGTGATGGCCCATAGTACATCAGTGATGAACTATAGTACATCAGTGATGATCCACAGTACATCAGGGATGGTCCATAGTACATCAGTGATGATCCATAGTACACCAGTGATGATCCATAGTACACCAGTGATGGCCCATAGTACATCAGTGATGAACAATAGTACATCAGTGATGATCCACAGTACATCAGTGATGATCCATAGTACATCAGTGATGATCCACAGTACATCAGTGATGATCCACAGTACATCAGGGATGGTCCATAGTACATCAGTGATGATCCATAGTACACCAGTGATGATCCATAGTACACCAGTGATGGCCCATAGTACATCAGTGATGAACTATAGTACATCAGTGATGATCCACAGTACATCAGTGATGATCCACAGTACATCAGGGATGGTCCATAGTACACCAGTGATGATCCACAGTACACCAGTGATGATCCATAGTACACCAGTGATGGTCCATAGTACATCAGTGATGATCTATAGTACATCAGTGATGGTCCATAGTACATCAGTGATGATCTATAGTACATCAGTGACGATCCACAGTACATCAGTTATGATACACAGTACATCAGTGATGATCCACAGTACATCAGTGATGATCCACAATACTTCAGTGATGATCCACAGTACATCAGTGATGATGCACAGTACATCAGGGATGGTCCACAGTATATCAGTGATGATCCATAGTACATCAGTGATGGTCCATAGTACACCAGTGATGGCCCATAGTACACCAGTGATGGCCCATAGTACATCAGTGATGATCCATAGTACATCAGTGATGATCCACAGTACATCAGTGATGATCCACAATACTTCAGTGATGATCCACAGTACATCAGTGATGATCCACAGTACATCAGGGATGGTCCACAGTATATCAGTGATGATCCATAGTACATCAGTGATGGTCCATAGTACATCAGTGATGGTCCATAGTACACCAGTGATGATCCATAGTACACCAGTGATGGCCCATAGTACACCAGTGATGGCCCATAGTACATCAGTGATGATCCATAGTACATCAGTGATGATCCACAGTACATCAGTGATGATCCACAGTACATCAGGGATGGTCCATAGTACATCAGTGATGATCCATAGTACACCAGTGATGATCCATAGTACAACAGTGATGGCCCATAGTACATCAGTGATGAACTATAGTACATCAGTGATGATCCACAGTACATCAGGGATGGTCCATAGTACATCAGTGATGATCCATAGTACACCAGTGATGATCCATAGTACACCAGTGATGGCCCATAGTACATCAGTGATGAACTATAGTACCTCAGTGATGATCCACAGTACATCAGGGATGGTCCATAGTACATCAGTGATGATCCATAGTACACCAGTGATGATCCATAGTACACCAGTGATGGCCCATAGTACATCAGTGATGAACAATAGTACATCAGTGATGATCCACAGTACATCAGTGATGATCCATAGTACATCAGTGATGATCCACAGTACATCAGTGATGATCCACAGTACATCAGGGATGGTCCATAGTACATCAGTGATGATCCATAGTACACCAGTGATGATCCATAGTACACCAGTGATGGCCCATAGTACATCAGTGATGAACTATAGTACATCAGTGATGATCCACAGTACATCAGTGATGATCCACAGTACATCAGGGATGGTCCATAGTACACCAGTGATGATCCACAGTACACCAGTGATGATCCATAGTACACCAGTGATGGTCCATAGTACATCAGTGATGATCTATAGTACATCAGTGATGGTCCATAGTACATCAGTGAATATCTATAGTACATCAGTGATGATCCACAGTACATCAGTTATGATACACAGTACATCAGTGATGATCCACAGTACATCAGTGATGATCCACAATACTTCAGTGATGATCCACAGTACATCAGTGATGATCCACAGTACATCAGGGATGGTCCACAGTATATCAGTGATGATCCATAGTACATCAGTGATGGTCCATAGTACACCAGTGATGATCTATAGTACACCAGTGATGGCCCATAGTACACCAGTGATGGCCCATAGTACATCAGTGATGATCCATAGTACATCAGTGATGATCCACAGTACATCAGTGATGATCCACAGTACATCAGTGATGGTCCATAGTACATCAGTGATGATCCATAGTACACCAGTGATGATCCATAGTACACCAGTGATGGCCCATAGTACATCAGTGATGAACAATAGTACATCAGTGATGATCCACAGTACATCAGGGATGGTCCATAGTACATCAGTGATGATCCATAGTACACCAGTGATGATCCATAGTACACCAGTGATGGCCCATAGTACATCAGTGATGAACTATAGTACATCAGTGATGATCCACAGTACATCAGTGATGATCCATAGTACATCAGTGATGATCCGCAGTATATCAGTGATGATCCACAGTACATCAGGGATGGTCCATAGTACATCAGTGATGATCCATAGTACACCAGTGATGATCCATAGTACACCAGTGATGGCCCATAGTACATCAGTGATGAACTATAGTACATCAGTGATGATCCACAGTACATCAGTGATGATCCACAGTACACCAGTGATGATCCACAGTACACCAGTGATGATCCATAGTACACCAGTGATGGTCCATAGTACATCAGTGATGATCTATAGTACATCAGTGATGGTCCATAGTACATCAGTGATGAGCTATAGTACATGAGTGATGATCTATAGTACATCAGTGATGATCCATAGTACACCAGTGATGATCCATAGTACACCAGTGATGGCCCATAGTACATCAGTGATGAACTATAGTACATCAGTGATGATCCACAGTACATCAGGGATGGTCCATAGTACATCAGTGATGATCCATAGTACACCAGTGATGGCCCATAGTACATCAGTGATGAACTATAGTACATCAGTGATGATCCACAGTACATCAGTGATGATCCACAGTACATCAGGGATGGTCCATAGTACACCAGTGATGATCCACAGTACACCAGTGATGATCCATAGTACACCAGTGATGGTCCATAGTACATCAGTGATGATCTATAGTACATCAGTGATGGTCCATAGTACATCAGTGATGATCTATATACATAGTACACCAGTGATGATCTATAGTACATCAGTGATGATCTACAGTACATCAGTTATGATCCACAGTACATTAGTGATGATCCACAGTACATCAGTGATGATCCACAAAACTTCAGTGATGATCCACAGTACATCAGTGATGATCCACAGTACATCAGGGATGGTCCACAGTATATCAGTGATGATCCATAGTGCATCAGTGATGGTCCATAGTACATCAGTGATGGTCCATAGTACACCAGTGATGATCCATAGTACACCAGTGATGGCCCATAGTACACCAGTGATGGCCCATAATACATCAGTGATGATCCATAGTACATCAGTGATGATCCACAGCACATCAGTGATGATCCACAGTACATCAGGGATGGTCCATAGTACATCAGTGATGATCCATAGTACACCAGTGATGATCCATAGTACACCAGTGATGGCCCATAGTACATCAGTGATGAACTATAGTACATCAGTGATGATCCACAGTACATCAGGGATGGTCCATAGTACATCAGTGATGATCCATAGTACACCAGTGATGATCCATAGTACACCAGTGATGGCCCATAGTACATCAGTGATGAACAATAGTACATCAGTGATGATCCACAGTACATCAGTGATGATCCATAGTACATCAGTGATGATCCACAGTACATCAGTGATGATCCACAGTACATCAGGGATGGTCCATAGTACATCAGTGATGATCCATAGTACACCAGTGATGATCCATAGTACACCAGTGATGGCCCATAGTACATCAGTGATGAACTATAGTACATCAGTAATGATCCACAGTACATCAGTGATGATCCACAGTACATCAGGGATGGTCCATAGTACACCAGTGATGATCCACAGTACACGAGTGATAATCCATAGTACACCAGTGATGGTCCATAATACATCAGTGATGATCTATAGTACATCAGTGATGGTCCATAGTACATCAGTGATGATCTATAGTACATCAGTGACGATCCACAGTACATCAGTTATGATACACAGTACATCAGTGATGATCCACAGTACATCAGTGATGATCCACAATACTTCAGTGATGATCCACAGTACATCAGTGATGATGCACAGTACATCAGGGATGGTCCACAGTATATCAGTGATGATCCATAGTACATCAGTGATGGTCCATAGTACACCAGTGATGATCTATAGTACACCAGTGATGGCCCATAGTACACCAGTGATGGCCCATAGTACATCAGTGATGATCCATAGTACATCAGTGATGATCCACAGTACATCAGTGATGATCCACAGTACATCAGGGATGGTCCATAGTACATCAGTGATGATCCATAGTACACCAGTGATGATCCATAGTACACCAGTGATGGCCCATAGTACATCAGTGATGAACTATAGTACATCTGTGATGATCCACAGTACATCAGGGATGGTCCATAGTACATCAGTGATGATCCATAGTACACCAGTGATGATCCATAGTACACCAGTGATGGCCCATAGTACATCAGTGATGAACTATAGTACATCAGTGATGATCCACAGTACATCAGTGATGATCCATAGTACATCAGTGATGATCCACAGTATATCAGTGATGATCCACAGTACATCAGGGATGGTCCATAGTACATCAGTGATGATCCATAGTACACCAGTGATGATCCATAGTACACCAGTGATGGCCCATAGTACATCAGTGATGAACTATAGTACATCAGTGATGATCCACAGTACATCAGTGATGATCCACAGTACACCAGTGATGATCCACAGTACACCAGTGATGATCCATAGTACACCAGTGATGGTCCATAGTACATCAGTGATGATCTATAGTACATCAGTGATGGTCCATAGTACATCAGTGATGAGCTATAGTACATGAGTGATGATCTATAGTACATCAGTGATGATCCATAGTACACCAGTGATGATCCATAGTACACCAGTGATGGCCCATAGTACATCAGTGATGAACTATAGTACATCAGTGATGATCCACAGTACATCAGGGATGGTCCATAGTACATCAGTGATGATCCATAGTACACCAGTGATGGCCCATAGTACATCAGTGATGAACTATAGTACATCAGTGATGATCCACAGTACATCAGTGATGATCCATAGTACATCAGTGATGATCCACAGTACATCAGTGATGATCCACAGTACATCAGGGATGGTCCATAGTACATCAGTGATGATCCATAGTACACCAGTGATGATCCATAGTACACCAGTGATGGCCCATAGTACATCAGTGATGAACTATAGTACATCAGTGATGATCCACAGTACATCAGTGATGATCCACAGTACACCAGGGATGGTCCATAGTACACCAGTGATGATCCACAGTACACCAGTGATGATCCATAGTACACCAGTGATGGTCCATAGTACATCAGTGATGATCTATAGTACATCAGTGATGGTCCACAGTACATCAGTGATGATCTATAGTACATCAGTGATGATCTATAGTACATCAGTGATGATCCATAGTACATCAGTGATGATCCACAGTACATCAGTGATGGTCTACAGTACATCAGGGATGGTCCACAGTACATCGGTGATGATCCATAGTACACCGGTGATGGCCCATAGTACATCAGTGATGGTCCATAGTACATCAGTGATGATCCATAGTACATCAGTGATGATCCATAGTACACCAGTGATGGCCCATAGTACACCAGTGATGGCCCATAGTACATCAGTGATGATCCACAGTACATCAGTGATGATCCATAGTACATCAGTGATGATCCACAGTACATCAGTGATGATCCACAGTACATCAGGGATGGTCCATAGTACATCAGTGATGATCCATAGTACACCAGTGATGATCCATAGTACACCAGTGATGGCCCATAGTACATCAGTGATGAACTATAGTACATCAGTGATGATCCACAGTACATCAGTGATGATCCACAGTACATCAGGGATGGTCCATAGTACACCAGTGATGATCCACAGTACACCAGTGATGATCCATAGTACACCAGTGATGGTCCATAGTACATCAGTGATGATCTATAGTACATCAGTGATGGTCCATAGTACATCAGTGATGATCTATAGTACATCAGTGATGATCCACAGTACATCAGTTATGATACACAGTACATCAGTGATGATCCACAGTACATCAGTGATGATCCACAATACTTCAGTGATGATCCACAGTACATCAGTGATGATCCACAGTACATCAGGGATGGTCCATAGTACATCAGTGATGGTCCATAGTACACCAGTGATGATCCATAGTACACCAGTGATGGCCCATAGTACACCAGTGATGGCCCATAGTACATCAGTGATGATCCATAGTACATCAGTGATGATCCACAGTACATCAGTGATGATCCACAATACTTCAGTGATGATCCACAGTACATCAGTGATGATCCACAGTACATCAGGGATGGTCCACAGTATATCAGTGATGATCCATAGTACATCAGTGATGGTCCATAGTACATCAGTGATGGTCCATAGTACACCAGTGATGATCCATAGTACACCAGTGATGGCCCATAGTACACCAGTGATGGCCCATAGTACATCAGTGATGATCCATAGTACATCAGTGATGATCCACAGTACATCAGTGATGATCCACAGTACATCAGGGATGGTCCATAGTACATCAGTGATGATCCATAGTACACCAGTGATGATCCATAGTACACCAGTGATGGCCCATAGTACATCAGTGATGAACTATAGTACATCAGTGATGATCCACAGTACATCAGGGATGGTCAATAGTACATCAGTGATGATCCATAGTACACCAGTGATGATCCATAGTACACCAGTGATGGCCCATAGTACATCAGTGATGAACAATAGTACATCGGTGATGATCCACAGTACATCAGTGATGATCCATAGTACATCAGTGATGATCCACAGTACATCAGTGATGATCCACAGTACATCAGGGATGGTCCATAGTACATCAGTGATGATCCATAGTACACCAGTGATGATCCATAGTACACCAGTGATGGCCCATAGTACATCAGTGATGAACTATAGTACATCAGTGATGATCCACAGTACATCAGTGATGATCCACAGTACATCAGGGATGGTCCATAGTACACCAGTGATGATCCACAGTACACCAGTGATGATCCATAGTACACCAGTGATGGTCCATAGTACATCAGTGATGATCTATAGTACATCAGTGATGGTCCATAGTACATCAGTGATGATCTATAGTACATCAGTGATGATCCACAGTACATCAGTTATGATACTCAGTACATCAGTGATGATCCACAGTACATCAGTGATGATCCACCATACTTCAGTGATGATCCACAGTACATCAGTGATGATGCACAGTACATCAGGGATGGTCCACAGTATATCAGTGATGATCCATAGTACATCAGTGATGGTCCATAGTACACCAGTGATGATCTATAGTACACCAGTGATGGCCCATAGTACACCAGTGATGGCCCATAGTACATCAGTGATGATCCATAGTACATCAGTTATGATCCACAGTACATCAGTGATGATCCACAGTACATCAGGGATGGTCCATAGTACATCAGTGATGATCCATAGTACACCAGTGATGATCCATAGTACACCAGTGATGGCCCATAGTACATCAGTGATGAACTATAGTACATCAGTGATGATCCACAGTACATCAGGGATGGTCCATAGTACATCAGTGATGATCCATAGTACACCAGTGATGATCCATAGTACACCAGTGATGGCCCATAGTACATCAGTGATGAACTATAGTACATCAGTGATGATCCACAGTACATCAGTGATGATCCATAGTACATCAGTGATGATCCACAGTATATCAGTGATGATCCACAGTACATCAGGGATGGTCCATAGTACATCAGTGATGATCCATAGTACACCAGTGATGATCCATAGTACACCAGTGATGGCCCATAGTACATCAGTGATGAACTATAGTACATCAGTGATGATCCACAGTACATCAGTGATGATCCACAGTACACCAGTGATGATCCACAGTACACCAGTGATGATCCATAGTACACCAGTGATGGTCCATAGTACATCAGTGATGATCTATAGTACATCAGTGATGGTCCATAGTACATCAGTGATGAGCTATAGTACATAAGTGATGATCTATAGTACATCAGTGATGATCCATAGTACACCAGTGATGATCCATAGTACACCAGTGATGGCCCATAGTACATCAGTGATGAACTATAGTACATCAGTGATGATCCACAGTACATCAGGGATGGTCCATAGTACATCAGTGATGATCCATAGTACACCAGTGATGGCCCATAGTACATCAGTGATGAACTATAGTACATCAGTGATGATCCACATTACATCAGTGATGATCCATAGTACATCAGTGATGATCCACAGTACATCAGTGATGATCCACAGTACATCAGGGATGGTCCATAGTACATCAGTGATGATCCATAGTACACCAGTGATGATCCATAGTACACCAGTGATGGCCCATAGTACATCAGTGATGAACTATAGTACATCAGTGATGATCCACAGTACATCAGTGATGATCCACAGTACACCAGGGATGGTCCATAGTACACCAGTGATGATCCACAGTACACCAGTGATGATCCATAGTACACCAGTGATGGTCCATAGTACATCAGTGATGATCTATAGTACATCAGTGATGGTCCACAGTACATCAGTGATGATCTATAGTACATCAGTGATGATCTATAGTACATCAGTGATGATCCATAGTACATCAGTGATGATCCACAGTACATCAGTGATGGTCCACAGTACATCAGGGATGGTCCACAGTACATCGGTGATGATCCATAGTACACCGGTGATGGCCCATAGTACATCAGTGATGGTCCATAGTACATCAGTGATGATCCATAGTACATCAGTGATGATCCATAGTACACCAGTGATGGCCCATAGTACACCAGTGATGGCCCATAGTACATCAGTGATGATCCACAGTACATCAGTGATGATCCATAGTACATCAGTGATGATCCACAGTACATCAGTGATGATCCACAGTACATCAGGGATGGTCCATAGTACATCAGTGATGATCCATAGTACACCAGTGATGATCCATAGTACACCAGTGATGGCCCATAGTACATCAGTGATGAACTATAGTACATCAGTGATGATCCACAGTACATCAGTGATGATCCACAGTACATCAGGGATGGTCCATAGTACACCAATGATGATCCACAGTACACCAGTGATGATCCATAGTACACCAGTGATGGTCCATAGTACATCAGTGATGATCTATAGTACATCAGTGATGGTCCATAGTACATCAGTGATGATCTATAGTACATCAGTGATGATCCACAGTACATCAGTTATGATACATAGTACATCAGTGATGATCCACAGTACATCAGTGATGATCCACAATACTTCAGTGATGATCCACAGTACATCAGTGATGATCCACAGTACATCAGGGATGGTCCATAGTACATCAGTGATGGTCCATAGTACACCAGTGATGATCCATAGTACACCAGTGATGGCCCATAGTACACCAGTGATGGCCCATAGTACATCAGTGATGATCCATAGTACATCAGTGATGATCCACAGTACATCAGTGATGATCCATAGTACATCAGTGATGGTCCATAGTACATCAGTGATGGTCCATAGTACACCAGTGATGATCCATAGTACACCAGTGATGGCCCATAGTACACCAGTGATGGCCCATAGTACATTAGTGATGATCCATAGTACATCAGTGATGATCCACAGTACATCAGTGATGATCCACAGTACATCAGGGATGGTCCATAGTACATCAGTGATGATCCATAGTACACCAGTGATGATCCATAGTACACCAGTGATGGCCCATAGTACATCAGTGATGAACTATAGTACATCAGTGATGATCCACAGTACATCAGGGATGGTCCATAGTACATCAGTGATGATCCATAGTACACCAGTGATGATCCATAGTACACCAGTGATGGCCCATAGTACATCAGTGATGAACTATAGTACATCAGTGATGATCCACAGTACATCAGTGATGATCCATAGTACATCAGTGATGATCCACAGTATATCAGTGATGATCCACAGTACATCAGGGATGGTCCATAGTACATCAGTGATGATCCATAGTACACCAGTGATGATCCATAGTACACCAGTGATGGCCCATAGTACATCAGTGATGAACTATAGTACATCAGTGATGATCCACAGTACATCAGTGATGATCCACAGTACACCAGTGATGATCCACAGTACACCAGTGATGATCCATAGTACACCAGTGATGGTCCATAGTACATCAGTGATGATCTATAGTACATCAGTGATGGTCCATAGTACATCAGTGATGAGCTATAGTACATGAGTGATGATCTATAGTACATCAGTGATGATCCATAGTACACCAGTGATGATCCATAGTACACCAGTGATGGCCCATAGTACATCAGTGATGAACTATAGTACATCAGTGATGATCCACAGTACATCAGGGATGGTCCATAGTACACCAGTGATGATCCATAGTACACCAGTGATGGCCCATAGTACATCAGTGATGAACTATAGTACATCAGTGATGATCCACAGTACATCAGTGATGATCCATAGTACATCAGTGATGATCCACAGTACATCAGTGATGATCCACAGTACATCAGGGATGGTCCATAGTACATCAGTGATGATCCATAGTACACCAGTGATGATCCATAGTACACCAGTGATGGCCCATAGTACATCAGTGATGAACTATAGTACATCAGTGATGATCCACAGTACATCAGTGATGATCCACAGTACACCAGGGATGGTCCATAGTACACCAGTGATGATCCACAGTACACCAGTGATGATCCATAGTACACCAGTGATGGTCCATAGTACATCAGTGATGATCTATAGTACATCAGTGATGGTCCACAGTACATCAGTGATGATCTATAGTACATCAGTGATGATCTATAGTACATCAGTGATGATCCATAGTACATCAGTGATGATCCACAGTACATCAGTGATGGTCCACAGTACATCAGGGATGGTCCACAGTACATCGGTGATGATCCATAGTACACCGGTGATGGCCCATAGTACATCAGTGATGGTCCATAGTACATCAGTGATGATCCATAGTACATCAGTGATGATCCATAGTACACCAGTGATGGCCCATAGTACACCAGTGATGGCCCATAGTACATCAGTGATGATCCACAGTACATCAGTGATGATCCATAGTACATCAGTGATGATCCACAGTACATCAGTGATGATCCACAGTACATCAGGGATGGTCCATAGTACATCAGTGATGATCCATAGTACACCAGTGATGATCCATAGTACACCAGTGATGGCCCATAGTACATCAGTGATGAACTATAGTACATCAGTGATGATCCACAGTACATCAGTGATGATCCACAGTACATCAGGGATGGTCCATAGTACACCAGTGATGATCCACAGTACACCAGTGATGATCCATAGTACACCAGTGATGGTCCATAGTACATCAGTGATGATCTATAGTACATCAGTGATGGTCCATAGTACATCAGTGATGATCTATAGTACATCAGTGATGATCCACAGTACATCAGTTATGATACACAGTACATCAGTGATGATCCACAGTACATCAGTGATGATCCACAATACTTCAGTGATGATCCACAGTACATCAGTGATGATCCACAGTACATCAGGGATGGTCCATAGTACATCAGTGATGGTCCATAGTACACCAGTGATGATCCATAGTACACCAGTGATGGCCCATAGTACACCAGTGATGGCCCATAGTACAGCAGTGATGATCCATAGTACATCAGTGATGATCCACAGTACATCAGTGATGATCCATAGTACATCAGTGATGGTCCATAGTACATCAGTGATGGTCCATAGTACACCAGTGATGATCCATAGTACACCAGTGATGGCCCATAGTACACCAGTGATGGCCCATAGTACATTAGTGATGATCCATAGTACATCAGTGATGATCCATAGTACATCAGTGATGATCCACAGTACATCAGTGATGATCCACGGTACATCAGGGATGGTCCATAGTACATCAGTGATGATCCATAGTACACCAGTGATGATCCATAGTACACCAGTGATGGCCCATAGTACATCAGTGATGAACTATAGTACATCAGTGATTATCCACAGTACATCAGGGATGGTCCATAGTACATCAGTGATGATCCATAGTACACCAGTGATGATCCATAGTACACCAGTGATGGCCCATAGTACATCAGTGATGAACTATAGTACATCAGTGATGATCCACAGTACATCAGTGATGATCCACAGTACATCAGTGATGATCCACAGTACATCAGGGATTGTCCATAGTACACCAGTGATGATCCACAGTACACCAGTGATGATCCATAGTACACCAGTGATGGTCCATAGTACATCAGTGATGATCTATAGTACATCAGTGATGGTCCATAGTACATCAGTGATGATCTATAGTACATCAGTGATGATCCACAGTACATCAGTTATGATACACAGTACATCAGTGATGATCCACAGTACATCAGTGATGATCCACAATACTTCAGTGATGATCCACAGTACATCAGTGATGATCCACAGTACATCAGGGATGGTCCACAGTATATCAGTGATGATCCATAGTACATCAGTGATGGTCCATAGTACACCAGTGATGATCTATAGTACACCAGTGATGGCCCATAGTACACCAGTGATGATCCATAGTACATCAGTGATGATCCATAGTACATCAGTGATGATCCACAGTACATCAGGGATGGTCCATAGTACATCAGTGATGATCCATAGTACACCAGTGATGATCCATAGTACACCAGTGATGGCCCATAGTACATCAGTGATGAACTATAGTACATCAGTGATGATCCACAGTACATCAGGGATGGTCCATAGTACATCAGTGATGATCCATAGTACACCAGTGATGATCCATAGTACACCAGTGATGGCCCATAGTACATCAGTGATGAACTATAGTACATCAGTGATGATCCACAGTACATCAGTGATGATCCATAGTACATCAGTGATGATCCACAGTATATCAGTGATGATCCACAGTACATCAGGGATGGTCCATAGTACATCAGTGATGATCCATAGTACACCAGGGATGGTCCATAGTACATCAGTGATGATCCATAGTACACCAGTGATGATCCATAGTACACCAGTGATGGCCCATAGTACATCAGTGATGAACTATAGTACATCAGTGATGATCCACAGTACATCAGTGATGATCCACAGTACACCAGTGATGATCCACAGTACACCAGTGATGATCCATAGTACACCAGTGATGGTCCATAGTACATCAGTGATGATCTATAGTACATCAGTGATGGTCCATAGTACATCAGTGATGAGCTATAATACATGAGTGATGATCTATAGTACATCAGTGATGATCCATAGTACACCAGTGATGATCCATAGTACACCAGTAATGGCCCATAGTACATCAGTGATGAACTATAGTACATCAGTGATGATCCACAGTACATCAGGGATGGTCCATAGTACATCAGTGATGATCCATAGTACACCAGTGATGGCCCATAGTACATCAGTGATGAACTATAGTACATCAGTGATGATCCACAGTAAATCAGTGATGATCCACAGTACATCAGGGATGGTCCATAGTACACCAGTGATGATCCACAGTACACCAGTGATGATCCATAGTACACCAGTGATGGTCCATAGTACATCAGTGATGATCTATAGTACATCAGTGATGGTCCATAGTACATCAGTGATGATCTATATACATAGTACACCAGTGATGATCTATAGTACATCAGTGATGATCTACAGTACATCAGTTATGATCCACAGTACATTAGTGATGATCCACAGTACATCAGTGATGATCCACAATACTTCAGTGATGATCCACAGTACATCAGTGATGATCCACAGTACATCAGGGATGGTCCACAGTATATCAGTGATGATCCATAGTACATCAGTGATGGTCCATAGTACATCAGTGATGGTCCATAGTACACCAGTGATGATCCATAGTACACCAGTGATGGCCCATAGTACACCAGTGATGGCCCATAGTACATCAGTGATGATCCATAGTACATCAGTGATGATCCACAGTACATCAGTGATGATCCACAGTACATCAGGGATGGTCCATAGTACATCAGTGATGATCCATAGTACACCAGTGATGATCCATAGTACACCAGTGATGGCCCATAGTACATCAGTGATGAACTATAGTACATCAGTGATGATCCACAGTACATCAGGGATGGTCCATAGTACATCAGTGATGATCCATAGTACACCAGTGATGATCCATAGTACACCAGTGATGGCCCATAGTACATCAGTGATGAACAATAGTACATCAGTGATGATCCACAGTACATCAGTGATGATCCATATTACATCAGTGATGATCCACAGTACATCAGTGATGATCCACAGTACATCAGGGATGGTCCATAGTACATCAGTGATGATCCATAGTACACCAGTGATGATCCATAGTACACCAGTGATGGCCCATAGTACATCAGTGATGAACTATAGTACATCAGTGATGATCCACAGTACATCAGTGATGATCCACAGTACATCAGGGATGGTCCATAGTACACCAGTGATGATCCACAGTACACCAGTGATGATCCATAGTACACCAGTGGTGGTCCATAGTACATCAGTGATGATCTATAGTACATCAGTGATGGTCCATAGTACATCAGTGATGATCCACAGCACATCAGTTATGATACACAGTACATCAGTGATGATCCACAGTACATCAGTGATGATCCACAATACTTCAGTGATGATCCACAGTACATCAGTGATGATGCACAGTACATCAGGGATGGTCCACAGTATATCAGTGATGATCCATAGTACATCAGTGATGGTCCATAGTACACCAGTGATGATCTATAGTACACCAGTGATGGCCCATAGTACACCAGTGATGGCCCATAGTACATCAGTGATGATCCATAGTACATCAGTGATGATCCACAGTACATCAGTGATGATCCACAGTACATCAGGGATGGTCCATAGTACATCAGTGATGATCCATAGTACACCAGTGATGATCCATAGTACACCAGTGATGGCCCATAGTACATCAGTGATGAACTATAGTACATCAGTGATGATCCACAGTACATCAGGGATGGTCCATAGTACATCAGTGATGATCCATAGTACACCAGTGATGATCCATAGTACACCAGTGATGGCCCATAGTACATCAGTGATGAACTATAGTACATCAGTGATGATCCACAGTACATCAGTGATGATCCATAGTACATCAGTGATGATCCACAGTATATCAGTGATGATCCACAGTACATCAGGGATGGTCCATAGTACATCAGTGATGATCCATAGTACACCAGTGATGATCCATAGTACACCAGTGATGGCCCATAGTACATCAGTGATGAACTATAGTACATCAGTGATGATCCACAGTACATCAGTGATGATCCACAGTACACCAGTGATGATCCACAGTACACCAGTGATGATCCATAGTACACCAGTGATGGTCCATAGTACATCAGTGATGATCTATAGTACATCAGTGATGGTCCATAGTACATCAGTGATGAGCTATAGTACATGAGTGATGATCTATAGTACATCAGTGATGATCCATAGTACACCAGTGATGATCCATAGTACACCAGTGATGGTCCACAGTACATCGGTGATGATCCATAGTACACCAGTGATGGCCCATAGTACATCAGTGATGGTCCATAGTACATCAGTGATGATCCATAGTACATCAGTGATGATCCATAGTACACCAGTGATGGCCCATAGTACACCAGTGATGGCCCATAGTACATCAGTGATGATCCACAGTACATCAGTGATGATCCATAGTACATCAGTGATGATCCACAGTACATCAGTGATGATCCACAGTACATCAGGGATGGTCCATAGTACATCAGTGAGGATCCATAGTACACCAGTGATGATCCATAGTACACCAGTGATGGCCCATAGTACATCAGTGATGAACTATAGGACATCAGTGATGATCCACAGTACATCAGTGATGATCCACAGTACATCAGGGATGGTCCATAGTACACCAGTGATGGTCCATAGTACACCAGTGATGATCCATAGTACACCAGTGATGGCCCATAGTACATCAGTGATGAACTATAGTACATCAGTGATGATCCACAGTACATCAGTGATGATCCACAGTACACCAGTGATGATCCATAGTACACCAGTGATGGTCCATAGTACATCAGTGATGATCTATAGTACATCAGTGATGGTCCATAGTACATCAGTGATGATCTATAGTACATCAGTGATGATCCACAGTACATCAGTTATGATACACAGTACATCAGTGATGATCCACAGTACATCAGTGATGATCCACAATACTTCAGTGATGATCCACAGTACATCAGTGATGATCCACAGTACATCAGTGATGATCCACAGTACATCAGGGATGGTCCATAGTACATCAGTGAAGGTCCATAGTACACCAGTGATGATCCATAGTACACCAGTGATGGCCCATAGTACACCAGTGATGGCCCATAGTACATCAGTGATGATCCATAGTACATCAGTGATGATCCACAGTACATCAGTGATGATCCATAGTACATCAGTGATGGTCCATAGTACATCAGTGATGGTCCATAGTACACCAGTGATGATCCATAGTACACCAGTGATGGCCCATAGTACACCAGTGATGGCCCATAGTACATTAGTGATGATCCATAGTACATCAGTGATGATCCACAGTACATCAGTGATGATCCACAGTACATCAGGGATGGTCCATAGTACATCAGTGATGATCCATAGTACACCAGTGATGATGCATAGTACACCAGTGATGGCACATAGTACATCAGTGATGAACTATAGTACATCAGTGATGATCCACAGTACATCAGGGATGGTCCATAGTACATCAGTGATGATCCATAGTACACCAGTGATGATCCATAGTACACCAGTGATGGCCCATAGTACATCAGTGATGAACTATAGTACATCAGTGATGATCCATAGTACATCAGTGATGATCCATAGTACATCAGTGATGATCCATAGTACATCAGTGATGATCCACAGTACATCAGTGATGATCCACAGTACATCAGGGATGGTCCATAGTACATCAGTGATGATCCACAGTACATCAGGGATGGTCCATAGTACATCAGTGATGATCCATAGTACACCAGTGATGATCCATAGTACACCAGTGATGGCCCATAGTACATCAGTGATGAACTATAGTACATCAGTGATGATCCACAGTACACCAGTGATGATCCACAGTACACCAGTGATGATCCATAGTACACCAGTGATGGTCCATAGTACATCAGCGATGATCTATAGTACATCAGTGATGGTCCATAGTACATCAGTGATGAGCTATAGTACATCAGTGATGATCCATAGTACACCAGTGATGATCCATAGTACACCAGTGATGGCCCATAGTACATCAGTGATGAACTATAGTACATCAGTGATGATCCACAGTACATCAGGGATGGTCCATAGTACATCAGTGATGATCCATAGTACACCAGTGATGGCCCATAGTACATCAGTGATAAACTATAGTACATCAGTGATGATCCACAGTACATCAGTGATGATCCATAGTACATCAGTGATGAACTATAGTACATCAGTGATGATCCACAGTACATCAGTGATGATCCACAGTACATCAGGGATGGTCCATAGTACACCAGTGATGATCCACAGTACACCAGTGATGATCCATAGTACACCAGTGATGGTCCATAGTACATCAGTGATGATCTATAGTACATCAGTGATGGTCCATAGTACATCAGTGATGATCTATAGTACATCAGTGATGATCCACAGTACATCAGTGATGGTCCATAGTACATCAGTGATGATCCACAGTACATCAGTGATGGCTCATAGTACATCAGGGATGGTCCACAGTACATCGGTGATGATCCATAGTACACCAGTGATATCCCATAGTACATCAGTGATGGTCCATAGTACATCAGTGATGATCTATAGCACATCAGTGATGATCTATAGTACATCAGTGATGATTAGTGATGAGCCGAACACCCCCGGGTTCGGTTCGCACCAGAACCCGCGAACGGACCGAAAGTTCGCACGAACATTAGAACCCTATTAAATACAATGGATGCGAACGTTCGGATTCTAAAGTGCTAATTATAACGACTATTATCCATGTTATTGTCCTAAACAGAGTTTGGGAACCCGGGTTCTGCACCAGGGGACATGTATCAATGCAAAAAGAAGTTTTAAAAACGGACGTTTTCCGGGAGCAGTCATTTTAATGATGCATAAAGTGAAAAAAAAGTCAAATATTCCTTTAAATATTGTACCTGGGGGGTGTCTAAAGTATGCCTGTGAAGTGCCACGTGTTTCCCGTGTTTAGAACTGTCCCTGCACAAAATTACATTTCTAAAGGAAAAAAAAGCCATTTAAAACTGCTTGCGGCTTTAATGTAATGTCTGGTCCCGGTAATATGGATGAAAATCTTTAAGAAAAATGGCATAGCTACCCCATCACCCCCCCCCCCCCTACCCCAGCCCATTACCAGCCCCTTTGGGTCTTGTATGGATATTAAGGGGAACCCCGCACACAAAATAAAAAAGGCCCTATATACTCTGAACAGCCGTATACAGGCGGTGCATACAAGACAGGGACTGTAGGTTTGTTCTTATGTTGAATCTGTTTGTAATTTTGAACAGCTACATTGTTTAAGTGTAGCTCCAGCCCAAATACCTATTTTTAAGCTTTTTGGAAAACATAGGGAAGGGTTATCACCCCTGTCACATTTTTTTGCTGTCTGTGCCCCTGTTCAGAACATTTCACCTCACTTTGCGTCCCAATGACAACTGTTTTTGAAGTGTGGTGTTTTTATTGAAACAAGGATTGGTGATAAAGCATCAGTAGAGAGGAGACACCTTTCTCCCATATTAATTCTTACAGGAGAGAATTTTCCTTCCAAGGGGTAGATTTCCTCTCACTTCCTGTTGTCTTCTTCCGCTTGCAAGTAGTAGTCGTTTGTAAGTTGGATGTTTGAAAGTAGGGACCTGCCGTATATACTCTGCAGAAATTGGCCCCTTAGGTGTTGGTGTTGGCACAACACTGTAAGCACTCACAGTTACTCTTGGTGGGTGCTGGAACGCCCTGCTGTCAACTATTATATCAGGAATTGTAATAACATATAATTGTTGAACAGTGGTAGTAAAAATTGGGCCTTTGATGGTGGTGCTGGTGCCACAACACTGTAAGGCCTGACAGTTACTCTTGGTGGGCGCAGCAATGGGCCCTGCTGTGAATTATTAGATCAATAATTATAATTGCATGCCCCTGTTGAACAGGGGCTGAAAAATTGGGCCTTTGGTGGTGGTGGTGGTGGTGGTGGTGTTGACACAACACTGTAAGGCCTGACAGTTACTCTTGGTGGGCGCAGCAATGGGCCCTGCTGTGAATTATTAGATCAATAATTATAATTGCATGCCCCTGTTGAACAGGGGCTGAAAAATTGGGCCTTAGGCACTGGTGGCACAACACTGCAACCCCTCACAGATACTGTACTTGGAGCACAGCAATGAGGCCTGTTGCAAAGTATTGCATCAAAAATTGTAATTACACGCCCCTGTTAAACAGGGGCTGAAAAATTGGGCCTTAGCCACTGGTGGCGGCACCCATAAACCAAAATGATCTTCCAAGCTATCATCATTTATCGGATCATTGAGGAGGAGGAGGAGGATAGCTAGTCAACATAACAGCACAGGAACTCAGCATCAGCATCAGTCTTGAAGGGATGTGACATTTTAAAATCAATTAGTCTGTTATATCAGCATCAGGTGTGTGGTAGCTGGTGGTGATCCAAGACTGGTTCATCTTGATGAAAGTCAGTCGATCAACCGAGTCGGTGGACAGGCGCACCCTGTGATCCGTGACAAATCCTCCAACAGCACTGAATGTGCGTTCTGAAAGAACGCTGGATGCAGGACAGGCCAGTAGCTCAATTGCATACTGTGCAAGCTCTGGCCAGTGATCCATCCTCAAGACCCAGTAAGCCAGAGGATTTTCGGTGGGGAAGGTGTCCAAGTCTGACCTTGCCCCTAGGTATTCCTGCACCATGTATATCAGACGCTGGCGATGGTTGCTGGAAACGATCATACTTTGGGGCTGCGGACTAAAGAATTGTCTGAACGCATCGGTCAGACGGCCACCTTCCCCACCGCTCCTTCTTTGACTGCCCGAAGCCTCAGCAACTCGTTGTCCAGGACCAGGAGTTTGTAACCTCCCAGTCTCTGGGAACACGTTGCACAGACCTTTCTGCAAGGCCTCCCGGAGTTGTCTCATCCTCTGCTCCCTCTGCGACGGTAACATAAGGTCCGCAACCTTACCCTTGTACCGTGGATCAAGGAGAGTGGCCAGCCAGTAATGGTCCCTCTCCTTGATCCAAAGAATACGAGGATCCTTCCGCAGACTTTGCAGGATCAGGGAGGCCATGCAGCGTAGGTTAGCTGAGGCATTCAGTCCGGAGTCCTCTGGGTCACTAAGGACGACATGATCCGCAGCCACCTCCTCCCAGCCACGTACAAGTCCACTGGTTTCTTGGGACTGTAAATCATCCCTAAAAGACTGCTGCTGATGATGCTGAGTGCCAGCCTCCACCTCCATGCTGACACAATCCTCCTCCTCCTCCCCCTCCTCCTCCTCTTCCTGTGCGATGGGTGGGACAGAAGGAACACTGTCAGGGTAAAGGGGGCCTTGAGAGGCAAGGAAGTCCTCCTCTTCCTGCCTCTGTTCTGCCTCAAGTGCCCTGTCCATTATTCCACGCAGCGTGTGCTCCAACAGGTGGACAAGAGGTACAGTGTCACTGATGCATGCACTGTCACTGCTCACCATCCTCGTGGCCTCCTCAAATGGTGCCAGGACAGTGCATGCATCCCTGATCATGCCCCACTGGCGTGGTGAAAAAAACCCGAGCTCCCCTGACCCTGTCCTGGTGCCGTAGTCGCACAGGTACTCATTGATGGCCCTCTGCTGCATGTGCAGCCGCTGCAGCATGGCCAACATTGAGTTCCACCTGGTGGGCATGTCACATATAAGGCGGTTCTTGGGCAGGTTCAACTCCTTTTGCAGCTCAGCCAAGCGAGCACTGGCATTATAAGATCTGCGGAAATGAACACAGACTTTCCTGGCCTGCCTCAGGACATCCTGTAAGCCCGGGTACCTGCCCAAGAACCGCTGCACCACCAGGTTAAGGACGTGAGCCATACAGGGCACATGGGTCAGTTGTCCCTGTCGGAGGGCGGAGAGGAGGTTGATTCCATTGTCACAAACCACCATTCCTGGCTTAAGCTGGCATGGCGTCAACCACCTCTCGGCCTGCCCCTGCAAAGCAGACAGGACCTCTGCCCCAGTGTGGCTCCTGTCCCCCAAACACACCAGCGCAAGCACGGCATGGCATCTTTTTGCCTGCGTACTTGCGTAGCCCCTTGAATGCCTACGGAGCACCGCTGGTTCCGAGGACAAACCACAGGAAGAGGCCATGGAGGAAGAAGAAGAGGAGGGGGTGGAGGAGAGAGGTGTGTCACAACCAGTAGTAGCATTTTGGAGGCGTGGCGGTGGAACAACCTCCAACACTACTGCACCTTGTCCTGCATCCTTCCCAGCTGCCAAAAGAGTGACCCAATGGGCCGTGAAAGAAAGGTAACGTCCCTGTCCATGCCTGCTGGACCATGAGTCAGCGGTAATATGCACCTTACCGCTGACGCCCTGTCCAGCGAGGCCAAGACATTGCCTTCCACATGCCTGTAGAGAGCCGGAATCGCCTTCCGTGAGAAAAAGTGGCGTTTGGGAACCTGCCACTGAGGAACCGCACATTGCACAAACTCACGGAAGGGGGCCGAGTCTACCAACTGAAAAGGCAGCAGTTGAAGCGCTAGCAATTTAGCCAAGCTAGCATTCAACCGCTGGGCATGTGGATGGCTGGGAGTGAACTTTTTTCGACGGTCCAGCAGCTGGGGCAGGGAAATTTGCCTGCTAGAATCGGACGTCGGTGTACTGCTAGCAGAGTGCCCGCAAGTACTTGGCTGTGACACACCTAATTCTACACCTTCATTCCTCTCAGAGCAGGTTTCAGAGAGGACTGAAGGTATAGTGGGGTTTGAGATCCCAGCTGATGCGGTGCAAGAAGAGGTCAGCTTTGTTCTTTGGTGTGGGTCTTTAAGGTAGGCTTGCCAACGAGCTGCATGGCAGGTCAACATATGTCTGATCAAGCATGTGGTGCCCAAGCGGCTGATGTTTTGGCCACGCGATATACGCTTGAGACATATGTTGCAAACAGCAGCTGTGCGATCTGATGCACTCGCCTCAAAAAAGGCCCACACCAAAGAACTTTTTGAATGACGGGCAGAGGCAGCGCCCTGCACAGGCGGAGCTCTGCGGTGTGATTCCGTCGGTGTGCTGCCCATACGCTGGCCACCCAAGGGCATCCTGCCTCGTTGGAGATGTGCCTCCTCCTCATCCTCCTCCTCCTCCTCTCTCCTATTAGGCACCCACGTGGAGTCAGTGACCTCCTCATCCCCTCCCTCCTCATCACTGGAGCCAATATGGCAGTATGCTGCAGCTGCTGGAGCATGACTGCCAGATTGGTGTCCTTCTTGAGCATCCCCTCTCTCTGCTCTCACGCTACTGCCTTCCTCTATCTGGGTATCATCATCAGATCCTTCGAAACGCTAGGCATCCTCCTGGAGCATGTACCCAACACTGTGCTCAAACAGTTCGGGGGACTCCTCAGGAGGAGGACATGGTGGGTCTAGGGAAGGATTGACTAATGAAGATAATGATACCAGAGAAGAGGACGCTTTGGCAGCTGCTTTGCCAGTACCCTGAGCCTGGGTGAGAGAGGATGAGGAGGATGAGGTGGGCTTGGTCATCCACTCTACCAAGTCTTCGGCATGATGTGGCTCAACATGTCCAGCTGCCGAAAAGAAGGACAAGCGTGTCCCATGGCCATGTGCTGATGACAATGCACCGCGTCCACGACCAGCACTGTTGCCCCCAGACACAGAGCCTGCTTGCCCTCTTTTTTTGCCTCCTGACTGTCTGCCTCTCCTTGTTTGCCTTCCAGACATTTTAATGGATGGCCTGCAGGGAGATGGGAAAAACAGCAATAAGGGCTACCTTCAGGTGTATACTGTGCAGGAGGCTTAGCAACAATGACACTGACACTGTCCCCTGCCTATCCTTCTCTGTCCCTAAACACAAGGATTTGCAATATGCTTCAGCAAGATTGGTTTAGCACAGAATAGCACACTGTCAGTTTCACTCACTGTACCTCTCTGTCCCTACAAACAAGATTTAGCACAGAATAGCACACTGATAGTTTCCACGAGTGTCCTTCTCTGTCCCTAAACTCAAGGATTTCAAATATGGTTCAGCAAGATTGGTTTAGAACAGAATAGCACACTGTCAGTTTCACTCACTGTCCTACTCTGTCCCTACAAACAAGATTTAGCACAGAATAGCACACTGATAGTTTCCACGAGTGTCCTTCTCTGTCCCTAAACTCAAGGATTTCAAATATGGTTCAGCAAGATTGGTTTAGAACAGAATAGCACACTGTCAGTTTCACTCACTGTACCTCTCTGTCCCTACAAACAAGATTTAGCACAGACTAGCACACTGATAGTTTCCACGAGTGTCCTTCTCTGTCCCTAAACTCAAGGATTTCAAATATGGTTCAGCAAGATTGGTTTAGAACAGAATAGCACACTGTCAGTTTCACTCACTGTCCTACTCTGTCCCTACAAACAAGATTTAGCACAGAATAGCACACTGACACTTTCCCTCACTGTACCTCTCTGTCCCTAAACTCAAGGATTTCAAATATGGTTCAGCAAGATTGGTTTAGAACAGAATAGCACACTGTCAGTTTCACTCACTGTCCTACTCTGTCCCTACAAACAAGATTTAGCACAGAATAGCACACTGACACTTTCCCTCACTGTACCTCTCAGTCCCTAAACTCAAGGATTTCAAATATGGTTCAGCAAGATTGGTTTAGAACAGAATAGCACACTGTCAGTTTCACTCACTGTCCTACTCTGTCCCTACAAACAAGATTTAGCACAGAATAGCACACTGATACTTTCCCTCACTGTACCTCTCTGTCCCTAAACTCAAGGATTTCAAATATGGTTCATCACTGATGTACTATGAGCCATCTCTGATGTACTATGAGCCATCTCTGATGTACTATGGATCATCACTGATGTACTATGGATCAACACTGATGTACTATGGATCATCACTGATGTACTATGGATCATCACTGATGTACTATGAGCCATCACTGATGTACTATGGATCATCACTGATGTACTGTGGATCATCACTGATGTACCGTGGATCATCACTGATGTACCGTGGATCATCACTAATGTACTGAGGATCATCACAGATGTACTGTGGATCATCACTGATGTACTATGGGCCATCACGGGTGTACTATGGATCATCACTGGTGTACTATGGATCATCACTGATGTACTGTGGACAATCCCTGATGTACTGTGGATCATCACTGATGTACTGAGGATCATCACTGATGTACTGTGGATCATCACTGATGTACTGTGGATCATCACTGATGTACTATGGACCATCACTGGTGTACTATGGTTCATCACTGGTGTACTATGGATCATCACTGGTGTACTATGGATCATCACTGGTGTACTATGGACCATCCCTGATGTACTATGGATCATCACTGATGTACTGTGGATCATCACTGATGTACTATAGTTCATCACTGATGTACTATGGGCCATCACTGGTGTACTATGGATCATCACTGGTGTACTATGGATCATCACTGATGTACTATGGACCATCCCTGATATACTATGGACCATCCCTGATATACTATGGACCATCCCTGATGTACTGTGGATCATCACTGATGTACTGTGGATCATCACTGATGTACTGAGGATCATCACTGATGTACTGTGGATCATCACTGATGTACTGTGGATCATTACTGATGTACTGTGGATCATCACTGATGTACTGAGGATCATCACTGATGTACTATGGATCATCACTGATGTACTATGGATCATCACTGATGTACTATGGATCATCACTGGTGTACTATGGATCATCACTGGTGTACTATGGATCATCACTGATGTACTGTGGATCATCACTGATGTACTATAGATCATCACTGATGTACTATGGATCATCACTGATGTACTATGGATCATCACTGATGTACTATGAGCCATCTCTGATGTACTATGGATCATCACTGATGTACTATGGATCATCACTGATGTACTATGGATCATCACTGATGTACTATGGTTCATCACTGATGTACTATGAGCCATCACTGATGTACTATGGATCATCACTGATGTACTATGGATCATCACTGATGTACTATGAGCCATCTCTGATGTACTATGAGCCATCTCTGATGTACTATGGATCATCACTGATGTACTATGGATCAACACTGATGTACTATGGATCATCACTGATGTACTATGGATCATCACTGATGTACTATGAGCCATCACTGATGTACTATGGATCATCACTGATGTACTGTGGATCATCACTGATGTACCGTGGATCATCACTGATGTACCGTGTATCATCACTGATGTACTGAGGATCATCACTGATGTACTGTGGATCATCACTGATGTACTATGGGCCATCACGGGTGTACTATGGATCATCACTGGTGTACTATGGATCATCACTGATGTACTATGGACCATCCCTGATGTACTATGGACCATCCCTGATGTACTGAGGATCATCACTGATGTACTATAGATCATCACTGATGTACTATGGGCCATCACTGGTGTACTATGGATCATCACTGATGTACTATGAGCCATCGCTGATGTACTGTGGATCATCACTGGTGTACTATGGATCATCACTGATGTACTATGGATCATCACTGATGTACTATGGATCATCACTGGTGTACTATGGATCATCGCTGGTGTACTATGGATCATCACTGATGTACTGTGGACAATCCCTGATGTACTGTGAATCATCACTGATGTACTGAGGATCATCACTGATGTACTGTGGATCATCACTGATGTACTATAGATCATCACTGATGTACTATAGATCATCACTAATGTACTGTGGATCATCACTGATGTACTGAGGATCATCACTGATGTACTGTGGATCATCACTGATGTACTATGGATCATCACTGATGTACTGTGGATCATCACTGGTGTACTATAGATCATCACTGATGTACTATGGGCCATCCCTGATGTACTGAGGATCATCACTGATGTACTATGGACCATCCCTGATGTACTATAGACCATCCCTGATGTACTGTGGATTATCACTGATGTACCGTGGATCATCACTGATGTACTGAGGATCATCACTGATGTACTTTGAATCATCACTGATGTACTGAGGATCATCACTAATGTACTATAGATCATCACTGATGTACTATGGGCCATCACTGGTGTACTATGGATCATCACTGATGTACTATGGATCATCACTGATGTACTATGAGCCATCTCTGATGTACTATGGATCATCACTGATGTACTATGGATCATCACTGATGTACTATGGATCATCACTGATGTACTATGGTTCATCACTGATGTACTATGAGCCATCACTGATGTACTATGGATCATCACTGATGTACTATGGATCATCACTGATGTACTATGAGCCATCTCTGATGTACTATGAGCCATCTCTGATGTACTATGGATCATCACTGATGTACTATGGACCATCCCTGATGTACTATGGACCATCCCTGATGTACTGAGGATCATCACTGATGTACTATAGATCATCACTGATGTACTATGGGCCATCACTGGTGTACTATGGATCATCACTGATGTACTATGAGCCATCGCTGATGTACTGTGGATCATCACTGGTGTACTATGGATCATCACTGATGTACTATGGATCATCACTGATGTACTATGGATCATCACTGGTGTACTATGGATCATCGCTGGTGTACTATGGATCATCACTGATGTACTGTGGACAATCCCTGATGTACTGTGAATCATCACTGATGTACTGAGGATCATCACTGATGTACTGTGGATCATCACTGATGTACTATAGATCATCACTGATGTACTATAGATCATCACTAATGTACTGTGGATCATCACTGATGTACTGAGGATCATCACTGATGTACTGTGGATCATCACTGATGTACTATGGATCATCACTGATGTACTGTGGATCATCACTGGTGTACTATAGATCATCACTGATGTACTATGGGCCATCCCTGATGTACTGAGGATCATCACTGATGTACTATGGACCATCCCTGATGTACTATAGACCATCCCTGATGTACTGTGGATTATCACTGATGTACCGTGGATCATCACTGATGTACTGAGGATCATCACTGATGTACTTTGAATCATCACTGATGTACTGAGGATCATCACTAATGTACTATAGATCATCACTGATGTACTATGGGCCATCACTGGTGTACTATGGATCATCACTGATGTACTATGGATCATCACTGATGTACTATGGATCATCACTGATGTACTATGAGCCATCTCTGATGTACTATGGATCATCACTGATGTACTATGGATCATCACTGATGTACTATGGATCATCACTGATGTACTATGGTTCATCACTGATGTACTATGAGCCATCACTGATGTACTATGGATCATCACTGATGTACTATGGATCATCACTGATGTACTATGAGCCATCTCTGATGTACTATGAGCCATCTCTGATGTACTATGGATCATCACTGATGTACTATGGATCAACACTGATGTACTATGGATCATCACTGATGTACTATGGATCATCACTGATGTACTATGAGCCATCACTGATGTACTATGGATCATCACTGATGTACTGTGGATCATCACTGATGTACCGTGGATCATCACTGATGTACCGTGTATCATCACTGATGTACTGAGGATCATCACTGATGTACTGTGGATCATCACTGATGTACTATGGGCCATCACGGGTGTACTATGGATCATCACTGGTGTACTATGGATCATCACTGATGTACTATGGACCATCCCTGATGTACTATGGACCATCCCTGATGTACTGAGGATCATCACTGATGTACTATAGATCATCACTGATGTACTATGGGCCATCACTGGTGTACTATGGATCATCACTGATGTACTATGAGCCATCGCTGATGTACTGTGGATCATCACTGGTGTACTATGGATCATCACTGATGTACTATGGATCATCACTGATGTACTATGGATCATCACTGGTGTACTATGGATTGAGCCTTCGCTGATGTACTGTGGATCATCACTGGTGTACTATGGATCATCACTGATGTACTATGGATCATCACTGATGTACTATGGATCATCACTGGTGTACTATGGATCATCGCTGGTGTACTATGGATCATCACTGATGTACTGTGGACAATCCCTGATGTACTGTGAATCATCACTGATGTACTGAGGATCATCACTGATGTACTGTGGATCATCACTGATGTACTATAGATCATCACTGATGTACTATAGATCATCACTAATGTACTGTGGATCATCACTGATGTACTGTGGATCATCACTGATGTACTGATGATCATCAGTGATGTACTGTGGATCATCACTGATGTACTATGGATCATCACTGATGTACTGTGGATCATCACAGGTGTACTATAGATCATCACTGATGTACTATGGGCCATCCCTGATGTACTGAGGATCATCACTGATGTACTATGGACCATCCCTGATGTACTATAGACCATCCCTGATGTACTGTGGATTATCACTGATGTACCGTGGATCATCATTGATGTACTGAGGATCATCACTGATGTACTTTGAATCATCACTGATGTACTGAGGATCATCACTAATGTACTATAGATCATCACTGATGTACTATGGGCCATCACTGGTGTACTATGGATCATCACTGATGTACTATGGATCATCACTGGTGTACTATGGATTGAGCCTTCGCTGATGTACTGTGGATCATCACTGGTGTACTATGGATCATCACTGATGTACTATGGATCATCACTGATGTACTATGGATCATCACTGGTGTACTATGGATCATCGCTGGTGTACTATGGATCATCACTGATGTACTGTGGACAATCCCTGATGTACTGTGAATCATCACTGATGTACTGAGGATCATCACTGATGTACTGTGGATCATCACTGATGTACTATAGATCATCACTGATGTACTATAGATCATCACTAATGTACTGTGGATCATCACTGATGTACTGTGGATCATCACTGATGTACTGAGGATCATCACTGATGTACTGTGGATCATCACTGATGTACTATGGATCATCACTGATGTACTGTGGATCATCACAGGTGTACTATAGATCATCACTGATGTACTATGGGCCATCCCTGATGTACTGAGGATCATCACTGATGTACTATGGACCATCCCTGATGTACTATAGACCATCCCTGATGTACTGTGGATTATCACTGATGTACCGTGGATCATCACTGATGTACTGAGGATCATCACTGATGTACTTTGAATCATCACTGATGTACTGAGGATCATCACTAATGTACTATAGATCATCACTGATGTACTATGGGCCATCACTGGTGTACTATGGATCATCACTGATGTACTATGGATCATCACTGATGTACTATGGATCATCACTGATGTACTATGAGCCATCTCTGATGTACTATGGATCATCACTGATGTACTATGGATCATCACTGATGTACTATGGATCATCACTGATGTACTATGGTTCATCACTGATGTACTATGAGCCATCACTGATGTACTATGGATCATCACTGATGTACTATGGATCATCACTGATGTACTATGAGCCATCTCTGATGTACTATGAGCCATCTCTGATGTACTATGGATCATCACTGACGTACTATGGATCAACACTGATGTACTATGGATCATCACTGATGTACTATGGATCATCACTGATGTACTATGAGCCATCACTGATGTACTATGGATCATCACTGATGTACTGTGGATCATCACTGATGTACCGTGGATCATCACTGATGTACCGTGTATCATCACTGATGTACTGAGGATCATCACTGATGTACTGTGGATCATCACTGATGTACTATGGGCCATCACGGGTGTACTATGGATCATCACTGGTGTACTATGGATCATCACTGATGTACTATGGACCATCCCTGATGTACTATGGACCATCCCTGATGTACTGAGGATCATCACTGATGTACTATAGATCATCACTGATGTACTATGGGCCATCACTGGTGTACTATGGATCATCACTGATGTACTATGAGCCATCGCTGATGTACTGTGGATCATCACTGGTGTACTATGGATCATCACTGATGTACTATGGATCATCACTGATGTACTATGGATCATCACTGGTGTACTATGGATTGAGCCTTCGCTGATGTACTGTGGATCATCACTGGTGTACTATGGATCATCACTGATGTACTATGGATCATCACTGATGTACTATGGATCATCACTGGTGTACTATGGATCATCGCTGGTGTACTATGGATCATCACTGATGTACTGTGGACAATCCCTGATGTACTGTGAATCATCACTGATGTACTGAGGATCATCACTGATGTACTGTGGATCATCACTGATGTACTATAGATCATCACTGATGTACTATAGATCATCACTAATGTACTGTGGATCATCACTGATGTACTGTGGATCATCACTGATGTACTGAGGATCATCACTGATGTACTGTGGATCATCACTGATGTACTATGGATCATCACTGATGTACTGTGGATCATCACAGGTGTACTATAGATCATCACTGATGTACTATGGGCCATCCCTGATGTACTGAGGATCATCACTGATGTACTATGGACCATCCCTGATGTACTATAGACCATCCCTGATGTACTGTGGATTATCACTGATGTACCGTGGATCATCACTGATGTACTGAGGATCATCACTGATGTACTTTGAATCATCACTGATGTACTGAGGATCATCACTAATGTACTATAGATCATCACTGATGTACTATGGGCCATCACTGGTGTACTATGGATCATCACTGATGTACTATGGATCATCACTAATGTACTATGAGCCATCGCTAATGTACTATGGGCCATCACTGATGTACTGTGGATCATCACTGGTGTACTATGGATCATCACTGATGTACTATGGATCATCACTGATGTACTATGAGCCATCACTGATGTACTATGGGCCATCACTGATGTACTGTGGATCATCACTGGTGTACTATGGATCATCACTGATGTACTATGGATCATCACTGATGTACTATGGATCATCACTGATGTACTGTGGATCATCACTGGTGTACTATAGATCATCACTGATGTACTATGGATCATCACTGATGTACTGTGGATCATCACTGATGTACTGTGGATCATCACTGATGTACTATGGACCATCCCTGATGTACTGTGGATTATCACTGATGTACCGTGGATCATCACTGATGTACTGAGGATCATCACTGATGTACTGTGGATCATCACTGATGTACTGTGGATCATTACTGATGTACTGTGGATCATCACTGATGTACTGAGGATCATCACTGATGTACTATGGATCATCACTGATGTACTATGGATCATCACTGGTGTACGATGGATCATCACTGATGTACTGTGGATCATCACTGATGTACTATAGATCATCACTGATGTACTATGGATCATCACTGATGTACTATGGATCATCACTGATGTACTATGAACCATCTCTGATGTACTATGGATCATCACTGATGTACTATGGATCATCACTGATGTACTATGAACCATCTCTGATGTACTATGGATCATCACTGATGTACTATGGATCATCACTGATGTACTATGGATCATCACTGATGTACTATGAGCCATCACTGATGTACTATGGATCATCACTGATGTACTATGGATCATCACTGATGTACTATGAGCCATCTCTGATGTACTATGAGCCATCTCTGATGTACTATGGATCATCACTGATGTACTATGGATCAACACTGATGTACTATGGATCATCACTGATGTACTATGGATCATCACTGATGTACTATGAGCCATCACTGATGTACTATGGATCATCACTGATGTACTGTGGATCATCACTGATGTACCGTGTATCATCACTGATGTACTGAGGATCATCACTGATGTACTGTGGATCATCACTGATGTACTATGGGCCATCACGGGTGTACTATGGATCATCACTGGTGTACTATGGATCATCACTGATGTACTATGGACCATCCCTGATGTACTATGGACCATCCCTGATGTACTGAGGATCATCACCGATGTACTATAGATCATCACTGATGTACTATGGGCCATCACTGGTGTACTATGGATCATCACTGATGTACTATGAGCCATCGCTGATGTACTGTGGATCATCACTGGTGTACTATGGATCATCACTGATGTACTATGGATCATCACTGATGTACTATGGATCATCACTGGTGTACTATGGATTGAGCCTTCGCTGATGTACTGTGGATCATCACTGGTGTACTATGGATCATCACTGATGTACTATGGATCATCACTGATGTACTATGGATCATCACTGGTGTACTATGGATCATCGCTGGTGTACTATGGATCATCACTGATGTACTGTGGACAATCCCTGATGTACTGTGAATCATCACTGATGTACTGAGGATCATCACTGATGTACTGTGGATCATCACTGATGTACTATAGATCATCACTGATGTACTATAGATCATCACTAATGTACTGTGGATCATCACTGATGTACTGTGGATCATCACTGATGTACTGAGGATCATCACTGATGTACTGTGGATCATCACTGATGTACTATGGATCATCACTGATGTACTGTGGATCATCACAGGTGTACTATAGATCATCACTGATGTACTATGGGCCATCCCTGATGTACTGAGGATCATCACTGATGTACTATGGACCATCCCTGATGTACTATAGACCATCCCTGATGTACTGTGGATTATCACTGATGTACCGTGGATCATCACTGATGTACTGAGGATCATCACTGATGTACTTTGAATCATCACTGATGTACTGAGGATCATCACTAATGTACTATAGATCATCACTGATGTACTATGGGCCATCACTGGTGTACTATGGATCATCACTGATGTACTATGGATCATCACTAATGTACTATGAGCCATCGCTAATGTACTATGGGCCATCACTGATGTACTGTGGATCATCACTGGTGTACTATGGATCAGCACTGATGTACTATGGATCATCACTGATGTACTATGAGCCATCACTGATGTACTATGGGCCATCACTGATGTACTGTGGATCATCACTGGTGTACTATGGATCATCACTGGTGTACTATGGATCATCACTGATGTACTATGGATCATCACTGATGTACTATGGATCATCACTGATGTACTGTGGATCATCACTGGTGTACTATAGATCATCACTGATGTACTATGGATCATCACTGATGTACTGTGGATCATCACTGATGTACTGTGGATCATCACTGATGTACTATGGACCATCCCTGATGTACTGTGGATTATCACTGATGTACCGTGGATCATCACTGATGTACTGAGGATCATCACTGATGTACTGTGGATCATCACTGATGTACTGTGGATCATTACTGATGTACTGTGGATCATCACTGATGTACTGAGGATCATCACTGATGTACTATGGATCATCACTGATGTACTATGGATCATCACTGGTGTACGATGGATCATCACTGATGTACTGTGGATCATCACTGATGTACTATAGATCATCACTGATGTACTATGGATCATCACTGATGTACTATGGATCATCACTGATGTACTATGAACCATCTCTGATGTACTATGGATCATCACTGATGTACTATGGATCATCACTGATGTACTATGAACCATCTCTGATGTACTATGGATCATCACTGATGTACTATGGATCATCACTGATGTACTATGGATCATCACTGATGTACTATGAGCCATCACTGATGTACTATGGATCATCACTGATGTACTATGGATCATCACTGATGTACTATGAGCCATCACTGGTGTACTATGGATCATCACTGATGTACTATGGATCATCACTGATGTAATATGGATCATCACTGATGTACTTTGAGCCATCACTGATGTACTATGGATCATCACTGATGTACTATGGATCATCACTGATGTACTATGGATCATCACTGATGTTCTGTGGATCATCACTGGTGTACTATAGATCATCACTGATGTACTATGGATCATCACTGATGTACTGTGGATCATCACTGATGTACTGTGGATCATCACTGATGTACTATGGACCATCCCTGATGTATTGTGGATTATCACTGATGTACCGTGGATCATCGCTGATGTACTGAGGATCATCACTGATGTACTGTGGATCATCACTGATGTACTGAGGATCATCACTGATGTACTGTGAATCATCACTGATGTACTGTGGATCATCACTGATGTATTATGGATCATCACTGATGTACTTTGAGCCATCACTGATGTACTATGGATCATCACTGATGTACTATGGATCATCACTGATGTACTATGAGCCATCACTGATGTACTATGGATCATCACTGATGTACTATGGATCATCACTGATGTACTGTGGACCATCCCTGATGTACTGTGGATCATCATTGATGTACTGTGGATCATCACTGATGTACTGTGGATCAGCACTGATGTACTGAGGATCATCACCGATATACTGAGGATCATCACTGATGTACTATGGGCCATCACAGGTGTACTATGGTTCATCACTGGTGTACTATGGATCATCACTGGTGTACTATGGATCATCACTGGTGTACTATGGACCATCCCTGATGTACTATGGATCATCACTGATGTACTGTGGATCATCACTGATGTAATATAGTTCATCACTGATGTACTATGGGCCATCACTGGTGTACTATGGATCATCACTGGTGTACTATGGATCATCACTGATGTACTATGGATCATCACTGATGTACTATGAGCCATCACTGATGTACTATGGGCCATCACTGATGTACTGTGGATCATCACTGGTGTACTATGGATCATCACTGATATACTATGGATCATCACTGGTGTACTATAGATCATCACTGATGTACTATGGATCATCACTGATGTACTGTGGATCATCACTGGTGTACTATAGATCATCACTGATGTACTATGGATCATCACTGATGTAGTGTAGATCATCACTGATGTACTGTGGATCATCACTGATGTACTATGGACCATCCCTGATGTACCGTGGATTATCACTGATGTACCGTGGATCATCACTGATGTACTGAGGATCATCACTGATGTACTGTGGATCATCACTGATGTACTGTGGATCATTACTGATGTACTGTGGATCATCACTGATGTACTATGGATCATCACTGATGTACTATGGATCATCACTGATGTACTATGGATCATCACTGGTGTACTATGGATCATCACTCATGTACTGTGGATCATCACTGATGTACTATAGATCATCACTGATGTACTATGGATCATCACTGATGTACTATGGATCATCACTGATGTACTATGAGCCATCTCTGATGTACTATGGATCATCACTGATGTACTATGGATCATCACTGATGTACTATGGATCATCACTGATGTACTATGAGCCATCTCTGATGTACTATGAGCCATCTCTGATGTACTATGAGCCATCTCTGATGTACTATGGATCATCACTGATGTACTATGGATCAACACTGATGTACTATGGATCATCACTGATGTACTATGGATCATCACTGATGTACTATGAGCCATCACTGATGTACTATGGATCATCACTGATGTACTGTGGATCATCACTGATGTACCGTGGATCATCACTGATGTACCGTGGATCATCACTGATGTACCGTGGATAATCACTGATGTACTGAGGATCATCACTGATGTACTATGGATCATCACTGATGTACTATGAGCCATCACTGATGTACTATAGATCATCACTAATGTACTGTGGATCATCACTGATGTACTGTGGATCATCTCTGATGTACTGAGGATCATCACTGATGTACTGTGGATCATCACTGATGTACTGTGGATCATCACTGATGTACTATGGACCATCCCTGATGTACTATGGACCATCCCTGATGTACTATGGACCATCCCTGATGTACTGAGGATCATCACTGATGTACTATGGACCATCACTGGTGTACTATGGTTCATCACTGGTGTACTATGGATCATCACTGGTGTACTATGGATCATCACTGGTGTACTATGGACCATCCCTGATGTACTATGGATCATCACTGATGTACTGTGGATCATCACTGATGTACTATAGTTCATCACTGATGTACTATGGGCCATCACTGGTGTACTATGGATCATCACTGGTGTACTATGGATCATCACTGATGTACTATGGACCATCCCTGATATACTATGGACCATCCCTGATATACTATGGACCATCCCTGATGTACTGTGGATCATCACTGATGTACTGTGGATCATCACTGATGTACTGAGGATCATCACTGATGTACTGTGGATCATCACTGATGTACTGTGGATCATTACTGATGTACTGTGGATCATCACTGATGTACTGAGGATCATCACTGATGTACTATGGATCATTACTGATGTACTATGGATCATCACTGATGTACTATGGATCATCACTGGTGTACTATGGATCATCACTCATGTACTGTGGATCATCACTGATGTACTATAGATCATCACTGATGTACTATGGATCATCACTGATGTACTATGGATCATCACTGATGTACTATGAGCCATCTCTGATGTACTATGGATCATCACTGATGTACTATGGATCATCACTGGTGTACTATGGATCATCACTGATGTACTATGAGCCATCTCTGATGTACTATGAGCCATCTCTGATGTACTATGAGCCATCTCTGATGTACTATGGATCATCACTGATGTACTATGGATCAACACTGATGTACTATGGATCATCACTGATGTACTATGGATCATCACTGATGTACTATGAGCCATCACTGATGTACTATGGATCATCACTGATGTACTGTGGATCATCACTGATGTACCGTGGATCATCACTGATGTACCGTGGATCATCACTGATGTACTGAGGATCATCACAGATGTACTGTGGATCATCACTGATGTACTATGGGCCATCACGGGTGTACTATGGATCATCACTGATGTACTGTGGACAATCCCTGATGTACTGTGGATCATCACTGATGTACTGAGGATCATCACTGATGTACTGTGGATCATCACTGATGTACTATAGATCATCACTAATGTACTGTGGATCATCACTGATGTACTGTGGATCATCTCTGATGTACTGAGGATCATCACTGATGTACTGTGGATCATCACTGATGTACTGTGGATCATCACTGATGTACTATGGACCATCCCTGATGTACTATGGACCATCCCTGATGTACTATGGACCATCCCTGATGTACTGAGGATCATCACTGATGTACTGTGGATCATCACTGATGTACTGTGGATCATCAATGATGTACTATGGACCATCACTGGTGTACTATGGTTCATCACTGGTGTACTATGGATCATCACTGGTGTACTATGGATCATCACTGGTGTACTATGGATCATCACTGGTGTACTATGGATCATCACTGATGTACTATGGATCATCACTGATGTACTATGAGCCATCGCTGATGTACTATGGGCCATCACTGATGTACTGTGGATCATCACTGGTGTACTATGGATCATCACTGATGTACTATGGATCATCACTGGTGTACTATAGATCATCACTGATGTACTATGGATCATCACTGATGTACTGTGGATCATCACTGGTGTACTATAGATCATCACTGATGTACTATGGATCATCACTGATGTAGTGTAGATCATCACTGATGTACCGTGGATCATCACTGATGTACTGAGGATCATCACAGAAGTACTGTGGATCATCACTGATGTACTATGGATCATCACTGATGTACTATGGGCCATCACTGATGTACTATGGATCATCACTGGTGTACTATGGATCATCACTGGTGTACTATGGATCATCACTGATGTACTGTGGATCATCACTGATGTACTATAGATCATCACTGATGTACTATGGATCATCACTGATGTACTATGAGCCATCTCTGATGTACTATGGATCATCACTGATGTACTATGGATCATCACTGATGTACTATGGATCATCACTGATGTACTATGGATCATCACTGATGTACTATGAGCCATCACTGATGTACTATGGATCATCACTGATGTACTATGGATCATCACTGATGTACTATGAGCCATCTCTGATGTACTATGAGCCATCTCTGATGTACTATGGATCATCACTGATGTACTATGGATCAACACTGATGTACTATGGATCATCACTGATGTACTATGGATCATCGCTGATGTACTATGAGCCATCACTGATGTACTATGGATCATCACTGATGTACTGTGGATCATTACTGATGTACTGTGGATCATCACTGATGTACTGTGGATCATTACTGATGTACTGTGGATCATCACTGATGTACTGAGGATCATCACTGATGTACTGTGGATTATCACTGATGTACCGTGGATCATCACTGATGTACTGAGGATCATCACTGATGTACTGTGGATCATCACTGATGTACTGTGGATCATTACTGATGTACTGTGGATCATCACTGATGTACTGAGGATCATCACTGATGTACTATGGATCATCACTGATGTACTATGGATCATCACTGATGTACTATGGATCATCACTGGTGTACTATGGATCATCACTGATGTACTGTGGATCATCACTGATGTACTATAAATCATCACTGATGTACTATGGATCATCACTGATGTACTATGGATCATCACTGATGTACTATGAGCCATCTCTGATGTACTATGGATCATCACTGATGTACTATGGATCATCACTGATGTACTATGGATCATCACTGATGTACTATGAGCCATCACTGATGTACTATGGATCATCACTGATGTACTGTGGATCATCACTGATGTACCGTGGATCATCACTGATGTACCGTGGATCATCACTGATGTACTGAGGATCATCACAGATGTACTGTGGATCATCACTGATGTACTATGGGCCATCACGGGTGTACTATGGATCATCACGGGTGTACTATGGATCATCACTGATGTACTATGGACCATCCCTGATGTACTATGGACCATCCCTGATGTACTATGGACCATCCCTGATGTACTGAGGATCATCACTGATGTACTATAGATCATCACTGATGTACTATGGGCCATCACTGGTGTACTATGGATCATCAATGATGTACTATGAGCCATCGCTGATATACTGTGGATCATCACTGATGTACTATGGATCATCACTGATGTACTATGGATCATCACTGGTGTACTATGGATCATCACTGGTGTACTATGGATCATCACTGATGTACTGTGGACAATCCCTGATGTACTGTGGATCATCACTGATGTACTGAGGATCATCACTGATGTACTGTGGATCATCACTGATGTACTATAGATCATCACTAATGTACTGTGGATCATCACTGATGTACTGTGGATCATCTCTGATGTACTGAGGATCATCACTGATGTACTGTGGATCATCACTGATGTACTGTGGATCATCACTGATGTACTATGGACCATCCCTGATGTACTATGGACCATCCCTGATGTACTATGGACCATCCCTGATGTACTGAGGATCATCACTGATGTACTGTGGATCATCACTGATGTACTGTGGATCATCACTGATGTACTATGGACCATCACTGGTGTACTATGGATCATCACTGGTGTACTATGGATCATCACTGGTGTACTATGGATCATCACTGGTGTACTATGGACCATCCCTGATGTACTATGGATCATCACTGATGTACTGTGGATCATCACTGATGTACTATAGTTCATCACTGATGTACTATGGGCCATCACTGGTGTACTATGGATCATCACTGGTGTACTATGGATCATCACTGATGTACTATGGACCATCCCTGATATACTATGGACCATCCCTGATATACTATGGACCATCCCTGATGTACTGTGGATCATCACTGATGTACTGTGGATCATCACTGATGTACTATGGGCCATCACTGATGTACTGTGGATCATCACTGGTGTACTATAGATCATCACTGATGTACTATGGGCCATCCCTGATGTACTTAGGATCATCACTGATGTACTATGGACCATCCCTGATGTAATATAGACCATCCCTGATGTACTGTGGATTATCACTGATGTACCGTGGATCATCACTGATTTACTGTGGATCATTACTGATATACTGTGGATCATCACTGATGTACTGAGGATCATCACTGATGTACTATGGATCATCACTGATGTACTGTGGATCATCACTGATGTACTGTGGATCATCACTGATGTACTGTGGATCATCACTGATTTACTGTGGATCATTACTGATGTACTGTGGATCATCACTGATGTACTATGGATCATCACTGATGTACTGTGGATCATCACTGATGTACTGTGGATCATCACTGATGTACTATGGATCATCACTGATGTACTGAGGATCATCACTAATGTACTATAGATCATCACTGATGTACTATGGGCCATCACTGGGGTACTATGGATCATCACTGATGTACTATGGATCATCACTGATGTACTATGAGCCATCGCTGATGTACTATGGGCCATCACTGATGTACTGTGGATCATCACTGGTGTACTATGGATCATCACTGATGTACTATGGATCATCACTGATGTACTATGGATCATCACTGATGTACTGTGGATCATCACTGGTGTACTATAGATTATCACTGATGTACTATGGATCATCACTGATGTACTGTGGATCATCACTGATGTACTGTGGACCATCCCTGATGTACTATGGACCATCCCTGATGTACTGTGGATTATCACTGATGTACCGTGGATCATCACTGATGTACTGTGGATCATCACTGATGTACTGAGGATCATCACTGATGTACTATGGATCATCACTGATGTACTATGGATCATCACTGATGTACTATGGATCATCACTGGTGTACTATGGATCATCACTGATGTACTGTGGATCATCACTGATGTACTATAGATCATCACTGATGCACTATGGATCATCACTGATGTACTATGGATCATCACTGATGTACTATGAGCCATCTCTGATGTACTATGGATCATCACTGATGTACTATGGATCATCACTGATGTACTATGGATCATCACTGATGTACTATGGATCATCACTGATGTACTATGAGCCATCACTGATGTACTATGGATCATCACTGATGTACTATGGATCATCACTGATGTACTATGAGCCATCTCTGATGTACTATGAGCCATCTCTGATGTACTATGGATCATCACTGATGTACTATGGATCAACACTGATGTACTATGGATCATCACTGATGTACTATGGATCATCACTGATGTACTATGAGCCATCACTGATGTACTATGGATCATCACTGATGTACTGTGGATCATCACTGATGTACCGTGGATCATCACTGATGTACCGTGGATCATCACTGATGTACTGAGGATCATCACTGATGTACTATAGATCATCACTGATGTACTATGGGCCATCACTGGTGTACTATGGATCATCACTGATGTACTATGAGCCATCGCTGATGTACTGTGGATCATCACTGGTGTACTATGGATCATCACTGATGTACTATGGATCATCACTGATGTACTATGGATCATCACTGGTGTACTATGGATCATCGCTGATGTACTGTGGATCATCACTGGTGTACTATGGATCATCACTGATGTACTATGGATCATCACTGATGTACTATGGATTATCACTGGTGTACTATGGATTGAGCCATCGCTGATGTACTGTGGATCATCACTGATGTACTGTGGATCATCACTGATGTACTATGGACCATCACTGGTGTACTATGGATCATCACTGGTGTACTATGGATCATCACTGGTGTACTATGGATCATCACTGGTGTACTATGGACCATCCCTGATGTACTATGGATCATCACTGATGTACTGTGGATCATCACTGATGTACTATAGTTCATCACTGATGTACTATGGGCCATCACTGGTGTACTATGGATCATCACTGGTGTACTATGGATCATCACTGATGTACTATGGACCATCCCTGATATACTATGGACCATCCCTGATATACTATGGACCATCCCTGATGTACTGTGGATCATCACTGATGTACTGTGGATCATCACTGATGTACTATGGGCCATCACTGATGTACTGTGGATCATCACTGGTGTACTATAGATCATCACTGATGTACTATGGGCCATCCCTGATGTACTTAGGATCATCACTGATGTACTATGGACCATCCCTGATGTAATATAGACCATCCCTGATGTACTGTGGATTATCACTGATGTACCGTGGATCATCACTGATTTACTGTGGATCATCACTGATGTACTGAGGATCATCACTGATGTACTATGGATCATTACTGATGTACTATGGATCATCACTGATGTACTATGGATCATCACTGGTGTACTATGGATCATCACTCATGTACTGTGGATCATCACTGATGTACTATAGATCATCACTGATGTACTATGGATCATCACTGATGTACTATGGATCATCACTGATGTACTATGAGCCATCTCTGATGTACTATGGATCATCACTGATGTACTATGGATCATCACTGGTGTACTATGGATCATCACTGATGTACTATGAGCCATCTCTGATGTACTATGAGCCATCTCTGATGTACTATGAGCCATCTCTGATGTACTATGGATCATCACTGATGTACTATGGATCAACACTGATGTACTATGGATCATCACTGATGTACTATGGATCATCACTGATGTACTATGAGCCATCACTGATGTACTATGGATCATCACTGATGTACTGTGGATCATCACTGATGTACCGTGGATCATCACTGATGTACCGTGGATCATCACTGATGTACTGAGGATCATCACAGATGTACTGTGGATCATCACTGATGTACTATGGGCCATCACGGGTGTACTATGGATCATCACTGATGTACTGTGGACAATCCCTGATGTACTGTGGATCATCACTGATGTACTGAGGATCATCACTGATGTACTGTGGATCATCACTGATGTACTATAGATCATCACTAATGTACTGTGGATCATCACTGATGTACTGTGGATCATCTCTGATGTACTGAGGATCATCACTGATGTACTGTGGATCATCACTGATGTACTGTGGATCATCACTGATGTACTATGGACCATCCCTGATGTACTATGGACCATCCCTGATGTACTATGGACCATCCCTGATGTACTGAGGATCATCACTGATGTACTGTGGATCATCACTGATGTACTGTGGATCATCAATGATGTACTATGGACCATCACTGGTGTACTATGGTTCATCACTGGTGTACTATGGATCATCACTGGTGTACTATGGATCATCACTGGTGTACTATGGATCATCACTGGTGTACTATGGATCATCACTGATGTACTATGGATCATCACTGATGTACTATGAGCCATCGCTGATGTACTATGGGCCATCACTGATGTACTGTGGATCATCACTGGTGTACTATGGATCATCACTGATGTACTATGGATCATCACTGGTGTACTATAGATCATCACTGATGTACTATGGATCATCACTGATGTACTGTGGATCATCACTGGTGTACTATAGATCATCACTGATGTACTATGGATCATCACTGATGTAGTGTAGATCATCACTGATGTACCGTGGATCATCACTGATGTACTGAGGATCATCACAGAAGTACTGTGGATCATCACTGATGTACTATGGATCATCACTGATGTACTATGGGCCATCACTGATGTACTATGGATCATCACTGGTGTACTATGGATCATCACTGGTGTACTATGGATCATCACTGATGTACTGTGGATCATCACTGATGTACTATAGATCATCACTGATGTACTATGGATCATCACTGATGTACTATGAGCCATCTCTGATGTACTATGGATCATCACTGATGTACTATGGATCATCACTGATGTACTATGGATCATCACTGATGTACTATGGATCATCACTGATGTACTATGAGCCATCACTGATGTACTATGGATCATCACTGATGTACTATGGATCATCACTGATGTACTATGAGCCATCTCTGATGTACTATGAGCCATCTCTGATGTACTATGGATCATCACTGATGTACTATGGATCAACACTGATGTACTATGGATCATCACTGATGTACTATGGATCATCGCTGATGTACTATGAGCCATCACTGATGTACTATGGATCATCACTGATGTACTGTGGATCATTACTGATGTACTGTGGATCATCACTGATGTACTGTGGATCATTACTGATGTACTGTGGATCATCACTGATGTACTGAGGATCATCACTGATGTACTGTGGATTATCACTGATGTACCGTGGATCATCACTGATGTACTGAGGATCATCACTGATGTACTGTGGATCATCACTGATGTACTGTGGATCATTACTGATGTACTGTGGATCATCACTGATGTACTGAGGATCATCACTGATGTACTATGGATCATCACTGATGTACTATGGATCATCACTGATGTACTATGGATCATCACTGATGTACTGTGGATCATCACTGATGTACTATAAATCATCACTGATGTACTATGAGCCATCTCTGATGTACTATGGATCATCACTGATGTACTATGGATCATCACTGATGTACTATGGATCATCACTGATGTACTATGAGCCATCACTGATGTACTATGGATCATCACTGATGTACTGTGGATCATCACTGATGTACCGTGGATCATCACTGATGTACCGTGGATCATCACTGATGTACTGAGGATCATCACAGATGTACTGTGGATCATCACTGATGTACTATGGGCCATCACGGGTGTACTATGGATCATCACGGGTGTACTATGGATCATCACTGATGTACTATGGACCATCCCTGATGTACTATGGACCATCCCTGATGTACTATGGACCATCCCTGATGTACTGAGGATCATCACTGATGTACTATAGATCATCACTGATGTACTATGGGCCATCACTGGTGTACTATGGATCATCAATGATGTACTATGAGCCATCGCTGATATACTGTGGATCATCACTGATGTACTATGGATCATCACTGATGTACTATGGATCATCACTGGTGTACTATGGATCATCACTGGTGTACTATGGATCATCACTGATGTACTGTGGACAATCCCTGATGTACTGTGGATCATCACTGATGTACTGAGGATCATCACTGATGTACTGTGGATCATCACTGATGTACTATAGATCATCACTAATGTACTGTGGATCATCACTGATGTACTGTGGATCATCTCTGATGTACTGAGGATCATCACTGATGTACTGTGGATCATCACTGATGTACTGTGGATCATCACTGATGTACTATGGACCATCCCTGATGTACTATGGACCATCCCTGATGTACTGAGGATCATCACTGATGTACTGTGGATCATCACTGATGTACTGTGGATCATCACTGATGTACTATGGACCATCACTGGTGTACTATGGATCATCACTGGTGTACTATGGATCATCACTGGTGTACTATGGACCATCCCTGATGTACTATGGATCATCACTGATGTACTGTGGATCATCACTGATGTACTATAGTTCATCACTGATGTACTATGGGCCATCACTGGTGTACTATGGATCATCACTGGTGTACTATGGATCATCACTGATGTACTATGGACCATCCCTGATATACTATGGACCATCCCTGATATACTATGGACCATCCCTGATGTACTGTGGATCATCACTGATGTACTGTGGATCATCACTGATGTACTATGGGCCATCACTGATGTACTGTGGATCATCACTGGTGTACTATAGATCATCACTGATGTACTATGGGCCATCCCTGATGTACTTAGGATCATCACTGATGTACTATGGACCATCCCTGATGTAATATAGACCATCCCTGATGTACTGTGGATTATCACTGATGTACCGTGGATCATCACTGATTTACTGTGGATCATTACTGATATACTGTGGATCATCACTGATGTACTGAGGATCATCACTGATGTACTATGGATCATCACTGATGTACTGTGGATCATCACTGATGTACTGTGGATCATCACTGATGTACTGTGGATCATCACTGATTTACTGTGGATCATTACTGATGTACTGTGGATCATCACTGATGTACTATGGATCATCACTGATGTACTGTGGATCATCACTGATGTACTGTGGATCATCACTGATGTACTATGGATCATCACTGATGTACTGAGGATCATCACTAATGTACTATAGATCATCACTGATGTACTATGGGCCATCACTGGGGTACTATGGATCATCACTGATGTACTATGGATCATCACTGATGTACTATGAGCCATCGCTGATGTACTATGGGCCATCACTGATGTACTGTGGATCATCACTGGTGTACTATGGATCATCACTGATGTACTATGGATCATCACTGATGTACTATGGATCATCACTGATGTACTGTGGATCATCACTGGTGTACTATAGATTATCACTGATGTACTATGGATCATCACTGATGTACTGTGGATCATCACTGATGTACTGTGGACCATCCCTGATGTACTATGGACCATCCCTGATGTACTGTGGATTATCACTGATGTACCGTGGATCATCACTGATGTACTGTGGATCATCACTGATGTACTGAGGATCATCACTGATGTACTATGGATCATCACTGATGTACTATGGATCATCACTGATGTACTATGGATCATCACTGGTGTACTATGGATCATCACTGATGTACTGTGGATCATCACTGATGTACTATAGATCATCACTGATGCACTATGGATCATCACTGATGTACTATGGATCATCACTGATGTACTATGAGCCATCTCTGATGTACTATGGATCATCACTGATGTACTATGGATCATCACTGATGTACTATGGATCATCACTGATGTACTATGGATCATCACTGATGTACTATGAGCCATCACTGATGTACTATGGATCATCACTGATGTACTATGGATCATCACTGATGTACTATGAGCCATCTCTGATGTACTATGAGCCATCTCTGATGTACTATGGATCATCACTGATGTACTATGGATCAACACTGATGTACTATGGATCATCACTGATGTACTATGGATCATCACTGATGTACTATGAGCCATCACTGATGTACTATGGATCATCACTGATGTACTGTGGATCATCACTGATGTACCGTGGATCATCACTGATGTACCGTGGATCATCACTGATGTACTGAGGATCATCACTGATGTACTATAGATCATCACTGATGTACTATGGGCCATCACTGGTGTACTATGGATCATCACTGATGTACTATGAGCCATCGCTGATGTACTGTGGATCATCACTGGTGTACTATGGATCATCACTGATGTACTATGGATCATCACTGATGTACTATGGATCATCACTGGTGTACTATGGATCATCGCTGATGTACTGTGGATCATCACTGGTGTACTATGGATCATCACTGATGTACTATGGATCATCACTGATGTACTATGGATTATCACTGGTGTACTATGGATTGAGCCATCGCTGATGTACTGTGGATCATCACTGATGTACTGTGGATCATCACTGATGTACTATGGACCATCACTGGTGTACTATGGATCATCACTGGTGTACTATGGATCATCACTGGTGTACTATGGATCATCACTGGTGTACTATGGACCATCCCTGATGTACTATGGATCATCACTGATGTACTGTGGATCATCACTGATGTACTATAGTTCATCACTGATGTACTATGGGCCATCACTGGTGTACTATGGATCATCACTGGTGTACTATGGATCATCACTGATGTACTATGGACCATCCCTGATATACTATGGACCATCCCTGATATACTATGGACCATCCCTGATGTACTGTGGATCATCACTGATGTACTGTGGATCATCACTGATGTACTATGGGCCATCACTGATGTACTGTGGATCATCACTGGTGTACTATAGATCATCACTGATGTACTATGGGCCATCCCTGATGTACTTAGGATCATCACTGATGTACTATGGACCATCCCTGATGTAATATAGACCATCCCTGATGTACTGTGGATTATCACTGATGTACCGTGGATCATCACTGATTTACTGTGGATCATTACTGATATACTGTGGATCATCACTGATGTACTGAGGATCATCACTGATGTACTATGGATCATCACTGATGTACTGTGGATCATCACTGATGTACTGTGGATCATCACTGATGTACTGTGGATCATCACTGATTTACTGTGGATCATTACTGATGTACTGTGGATCATCACTGATGTACTATGGATCATCACTGATGTACTGTGGATCATCACTGATGTACTGTGGATCATCACTGATGTACTATGGATCATCACTGATGTACTGAGGATCATCACTAATGTACTATAGATCATCACTGATGTACTATGGGCCATCACTGGGGTACTATGGATCATCACTGATGTACTATGGATCATCACTGATGTACTATGAGCCATCGCTGATGTACTATGGGCCATCACTGATGTACTGTGGATCATCACTGGTGTACTATGGATCATCACTGATGTACTATGGATCATCACTGATGTACTATGGATCATCACTGATGTACTGTGGATCATCACTGGTGTACTATAGATTATCACTGATGTACTATGGATCATCACTGATGTACTGTGGATCATCACTGATGTACTGTGGACCATCCCTGATGTACTATGGACCATCCCTGATGTACTGTGGATTATCACTGATGTACCGTGGATCATCACTGATGTACTGTGGATCATCACTGATGTACTGAGGATCATCACTGATGTACTATGGATCATCACTGATGTACTATGGATCATCACTGATGTACTATGGATCATCACTGGTGTACTATGGATCATCACTGATGTACTGTGGATCATCACTGATGTACTATAGATCATCACTGATGCACTATGGATCATCACTGATGTACTATGGATCATCACTGATGTACTATGAGCCATCTCTGATGTACTATGGATCATCACTGATGTACTATGGATCATCACTGATGTACTATGGATCATCACTGATGTACTATGGATCATCACTGATGTACTATGAGCCATCACTGATGTACTATGGATCATCACTGATGTACTATGGATCATCACTGATGTACTATGAGCCATCTCTGATGTACTATGAGCCATCTCTGATGTACTATGGATCATCACTGATGTACTATGGATCAACACTGATGTACTATGGATCATCACTGATGTACTATGGATCATCACTGATGTACTATGAGCCATCACTGATGTACTATGGATCATCACTGATGTACTGTGGATCATCACTGATGTACCGTGGATCATCACTGATGTACCGTGGATCATCACTGATGTACTGAGGATCATCACTGATGTACTATAGATCATCACTGATGTACTATGGGCCATCACTGGTGTACTATGGATCATCACTGATGTACTATGAGCCATCGCTGATGTACTGTGGATCATCACTGGTGTACTATGGATCATCACTGATGTACTATGGATCATCACTGATGTACTATGGATTATCACTGGTGTACTATGGATTGAGCCATCGCTGATGTACTGTGGATCATCACTGGTGTACTATGGATCATCACTGATGTACTATGGATCATCACTGATGTACTATGGATCATCACTGGTGTACTATGGATCATCGCTGGTGTACTATGGATCATCACTGATGTACTATGAGCCATCACTGATGTACTATGGATCATCACTGATGTACTGTGGATCATCACTGATGTACCGTGGATCATCACTGATGTACCGTGGATCATCACTGATGTACTGAGGATCATCACAGATGTACTGTGGATCATCACTGATGTACTATGGGCCATCACGGGTGTACTATGGATCATCACTGATGTACTGTGGACAATCCCTGATGTACTGTGGATCATCACTGATGTACTGAGGATCATCACTGATGTACTGTGGATCATCACTGATGTACTATAGATCATCACTAATGTACTGTGGATCATCACTGATGTACTGTGGATCATCTCTGATGTACTGAGGATCATCACTGATGTACTGTGGATCATCACTGATGTACTGTGGATCATCACTGATGTACTATGGACCATCCCTGATGTACTATGGACCATCCCTGATGTACTATGGACCATCCCTGATGTACTGAGGATCATCACTGATGTACTGTGGATCATCACTGATGTACTGTGGATCATCAATGATGTACTATGGACCATCACTGGTGTACTATGGTTCATCACTGGTGTACTATGGATCATCACTGGTGTACTATGGATCATCACTGGTGTACTATGGATCATCACTGGTGTACTATGGATCATCACTGATGTACTATGGATCATCACTGATGTACTATGAGCCATCGCTGATGTACTATGGGCCATCACTGATGTACTGTGGATCATCACTGGTGTACTATGGATCATCACTGATGTACTATGGATCATCACTGGTGTACTATAGATCATCACTGATGTACTATGGATCATCACTGATGTACTGTGGATCATCACTGGTGTACTATAGATCATCACTGATGTACTATGGATCATCACTGATGTAGTGTAGATCATCACTGATGTACCGTGGATCATCACTGATGTACTGAGGATCATCACAGAAGTACTGTGGATCATCACTGATGTACTATGGATCATCACTGATGTACTATGGGCCATCACTGATGTACTATGGATCATCACTGGTGTACTATGGATCATCACTGGTGTACTATGGATCATCACTGATGTACTGTGGATCATCACTGATGTACTATAGATCATCACTGATGTACTATGGATCATCACTGATGTACTATGAGCCATCTCTGATGTACTATGGATCATCACTGATGTACTATGGATCATCACTGATGTACTATGGATCATCACTGATGTACTATGGATCATCACTGATGTACTATGAGCCATCACTGATGTACTATGGATCATCACTGATGTACTATGGATCATCACTGATGTACTATGAGCCATCTCTGATGTACTATGAGCCATCTCTGATGTACTATGGATCATCACTGATGTACTATGGATCAACACTGATGTACTATGGATCATCACTGATGTACTATGGATCATCGCTGATGTACTATGAGCCATCACTGATGTACTATGGATCATCACTGATGTACTGTGGATCATTACTGATGTACTGTGGATCATCACTGATGTACTGTGGATCATTACTGATGTACTGTGGATCATCACTGATGTACTGAGGATCATCACTGATGTACTGTGGATTATCACTGATGTACCGTGGATCATCACTGATGTACTGAGGATCATCACTGATGTACTGTGGATCATCACTGATGTACTGTGGATCATTACTGATGTACTGTGGATCATCACTGATGTACTGAGGATCATCACTGATGTACTATGGATCATCACTGATGTACTATGGATCATCACTGATGTACTATGGATCATCACTGGTGTACTATGGATCATCACTGATGTACTGTGGATCATCACTGATGTACTATAAATCATCACTGATGTACTATGGATCATCACTGATGTACTATGGATCATCACTGATGTACTATGAGCCATCTCTGATGTACTATGGATCATCACTGATGTACTATGGATCATCACTGATGTACTATGGATCATCACTGATGTACTATGAGCCATCACTGATGTACTATGGATCATCACTGATGTACTGTGGATCATCACTGATGTACCGTGGATCATCACTGATGTACCGTGGATCATCACTGATGTACTGAGGATCATCACAGATGTACTGTGGATCATCACTGATGTACTATGGGCCATCACGGGTGTACTATGGATCATCACGGGTGTACTATGGATCATCACTGATGTACTATGGACCATCCCTGATGTACTATGGACCATCCCTGATGTACTATGGACCATCCCTGATGTACTGAGGATCATCACTGATGTACTATAGATCATCACTGATGTACTATGGGCCATCACTGGTGTACTATGGATCATCAATGATGTACTATGAGCCATCGCTGATATACTGTGGATCATCACTGATGTACTATGGATCATCACTGATGTACTATGGATCATCACTGGTGTACTATGGATCATCACTGGTGTACTATGGATCATCACTGATGTACTGTGGACAATCCCTGATGTACTGTGGATCATCACTGATGTACTGAGGATCATCACTGATGTACTGTGGATCATCACTGATGTACTATAGATCATCACTGATGTACTGTGGATCATCACTGATGTACCGTGGATCATCACTGATGTACCGTGGATCATCACTGATGTACTGAGGATCATCACAGATGTACTGTGGATCATCACTGATGTACTATGGGCCATCACGGGTGTACTATGGATCATCACTGATGTACTGTGGACAATCCCTGATGTACTGTGGATCATCACTGATGTACTGAGGATCATCACTGATGTACTGTGGATCATCAATGATGTACTATGGACCATCCCTGATGTACTATGGACCATCCCTGATGTACTGAGGATCATCACTGATGTACTGTGGATCATCACTGATGTACTGTGGATCATCAATGATGTACTATGGACCATCACTGGTGTACTATGGTTCATCACTGGTGTACTATGGATCATCACTGGTGTACTATGGATCATCACTGGTGTACTATGGATCATCACTGGTGTACTATGGATCATCACTGATGTACTATGGATCATCACTGATGTACTATGAGCCATCGCTGATGTACTATGGGCCATCACTGATGTACTGTGGATCATCACTGGTGTACTATGGATCATCACTGATGTACTATGGATCATCACTGGTGTACTATAGATCATCACTGATGTACTATGGATCATCACTGATGTACTGTGGATCATCACTGGTGTACTATAGATCATCACTGATGTACTATGGATCATCACTGATGTAGTGTAGATCATCACTGATGTACCGTGGATCATCACTGATGTACTGAGGATCATCACAGAAGTACTGTGGATCATCACTGATGTACTATGGATCATCACTGATGTACTATGGGCCATCACTGATGTACTATGGATCATCACTGGTGTACTATGGATCATCACTGGTGTACTATGGATCATCACTGATGTACTGTGGATCATCACTGATGTACTATAGATCATCACTGATGTACTATGGATCATCACTGATGTACTATGAGCCATCTCTGATGTACTATGGATCATCACTGATGTACTATGGATCATCACTGATGTACTATGGATCATCACTGATGTACTATGGATCATCACTGATGTACTATGAGCCATCACTGATGTACTATGGATCATCACTGATGTACTATGGATCATCACTGATGTACTATGAGCCATCTCTGATGTACTATGAGCCATCTCTGATGTACTATGGATCATCACTGATGTACTATGGATCAACACTGATGTACTATGGATCATCACTGATGTACTATGGATCATCGCTGATGTACTATGAGCCATCACTGATGTACTATGGATCATCACTGATGTACTGTGGATCATTACTGATGTACTGTGGATCATCACTGATGTACTGTGGATCATTACTGATGTACTGTGGATCATCACTGATGTACTGAGGATCATCACTGATGTACTGTGGATTATCACTGATGTACCGTGGATCATCACTGATGTACTGAGGATCATCACTGATGTACTGTGGATCATCACTGATGTACTGTGGATCATTACTGATGTACTGTGGATCATCACTGATGTACTGAGGATCATCACTGATGTACTATGGATCATCACTGATGTACTATGGATCATCACTGATGTACTATGGATCATCACTGGTGTACTATGGATCATCACTGATGTACTGTGGATCATCACTGATGTACTATAAATCATCACTGATGTACTATGGATCATCACTGATGTACTATGGATCATCACTGATGTACTATGAGCCATCTCTGATGTACTATGGATCATCACTGATGTACTATGGATCATCACTGATGTACTATGGATCATCACTGATGTACTATGAGCCATCACTGATGTACTATGGATCATCACTGATGTACTGTGGATCATCACTGATGTACCGTGGATCATCACTGATGTACCGTGGATCATCACTGATGTACTGAGGATCATCACAGATGTACTGTGGATCATCACTGATGTACTATGGGCCATCACGGGTGTACTATGGATCATCACGGGTGTACTATGGATCATCACTGATGTACTATGGACCATCCCTGATGTACTATGGACCATCCCTGATGTACTATGGACCATCCCTGATGTACTGAGGATCATCACTGATGTACTATAGATCATCACTGATGTACTATGGGCCATCACTGGTGTACTATGGATCATCAATGATGTACTATGAGCCATCGCTGATATACTGTGGATCATCACTGATGTACTATGGATCATCACTGATGTACTATGGATCATCACTGGTGTACTATGGATCATCACTGGTGTACTATGGATCATCACTGATGTACTGTGGACAATCCCTGATGTACTGTGGATCATCACTGATGTACTGAGGATCATCACTGATGTACTGTGGATCATCACTGATGTACTATAGATCATCACTAATGTACTGTGGATCATCACTGATGTACTGTGGATCATCTCTGATGTACTGAGGATCATCACTGATGTACTGTGGATCATCACTGATGTACTGTGGATCATCACTGATGTACTATGGACCATCCCTGATGTACTATGGACCATCCCTGATGTACTATGGACCATCCCTGATGTACTGAGGATCATCACTGATGTACTGTGGATCATCACTGATGTACTGTGGATCATCACTGATGTACTATGGACCATCACTGGTGTACTATGGATCATCACTGGTGTACTATGGATCATCACTGGTGTACTATGGATCATCACTGGTGTACTATGGACCATCCCTGATGTACTATGGATCATCACTGATGTACTGTGGATCATCACTGATGTACTATAGTTCATCACTGATGTACTATGGGCCATCACTGGTGTACTATGGATCATCACTGGTGTACTATGGATCATCACTGATGTACTATGGACCATCCCTGATATACTATGGACCATCCCTGATATACTATGGACCATCCCTGATGTAC
>JARGYO010000798.1:0-32505 GCA_029206835.1 Rana muscosa | reverse complement strand
ACTGCAAGAAATATGTAAGATCTTGTATTTCATGCCTTCGGAATAAGACAGACAGAGCCAGAACTTGGGGTCTACTTGAGCCCCTTCCTGTACCTGAGAAACCATGGAGCATGATCTCCATGGATTTTATAGTAGAACTTCCCCCATCTGAAGACTTCACTACCATTTTCGTTGTGGTTGATCGTTTGACCAAAATGGCCCACTTTGTACCTCTGCAAGGAACTCCTTCTGCCCCGAGACTGCCTCAACTTTTATCAAGGAGATTGTAAGGTTGCATGGCATCCCTGACAGCATAAATTCTGATCGAGGGGTGCAGTTCAATTCTAGATTTTGGAGGGCCTTATGTGAAACTTTGAACATTGAACTCCGCCTCTCCACATCTTATCACCCACAAACTAATGGACAGACTGAAAGGGTCAATCAAACCCTTGAACAGCACCTACGATGCTTTTCTTCTTTTGCACAGGATGACTGGCTATCACTTCTCCAACTCGCGGAATTTTCATACAATAATTCCACCCATTCGGCAACCAAACAGTCACCTTTTTTCGCCAATTATGGATACTATCCTTCTTTCTTGCCTGAGCTGCCTATTGATTCTTCTGTACCTGCCGTACAAGACAGGTTGAACTTCCTTAACTCCAACTACCAATTACTGCAGGATACAATCTCCAAGACCCAGGCAGATAATAAAAAGTTCTTCGACAAGAAGAGAAGAGGCAATTTGAATCTTGAACCTTTTCCAGTACCTCGCTGCCCGTCTGCTACCGAACCCGGCCACCCTTGTGATCCTGCACAGCCTCCTGCTTGGCTTAACGCTTTCTCCAGTGCCTGTGCTAGCTGTCCATCCTACCAGCTTTCCTGAGTCCAGTTCCTTACCAGATGCTCTGCCTGCATCTCCACGTCTGCAACTCAGCTGACAAGTTCTGCACGCAACTACAGGCACTCGTGTAACTCCTCACCCTAGGTCTGTCCCATTCTCAGTGGGGCTTGGGTTGGAGATACAAGGGAGGCCGACCTCGTCATTCCAGACTCCTACCAGGTACGTGACAGTACCAGTCAGCCAGAGATGGAGTCTGGAAGGGAGGCCTCTCCACCGAAGGACATTTAGAAAACTATTTCTGCGCTCTCAAATATTGTGCAGAAGTTACAAGAGCGGGTCACTTTGGGATTCACAAGACGGCTAATTTGATCTCCCGTACATTCTGGTGGCCAAACTTGATGAACGACTGCAAGAAATATGTAAGATCTTGTATTTCATGCTTCGGAATAAGACAGACAGAGCCAGAACTTGGGGTCTACTTGAGCCCCTTCCTGTACCTGAGAAACCATGGAGCATGATCTCCATGGATTTTATAGTAGAACTTCCCCCATCTGAAGACTTCACTACCATTTTCGTTGTGGTTGATCGTTTGACCAAAATGGCCCACTTTGTACCTCTGCAAGGAACTCCTTCTGCCCCGGAGACTGCCTCAACTTTTATCAAGGAGATTGTAAGGTTGCATGGCATCCCTGACAGCATAGTTTCTGATCGAGGGGTGCAGTTCACTTCTAGATTTTGGAGGGCCTTATGTGAAACTTTGAACATTGAACTCCGCCTCTCCACAGCTTATCACCCACAAACTAATTGACAGACTGAAAGGGTCAATCAAACCCTTGAACAGTACCTACGATGCTTTTCTTCTTTTGCACAGGATGACTGGCTATCACTTCTCCCACTCGTGGAATTTTCATACAATAATTCCACCCATTCGGTAACCAAACAGTCACCTTTTTTCGCCAATTATGGATACCATCCTTCTTTCTTGCCTGAGCTGCCTATTGGTTCTTCTGTACCTGCCGTACAAGAGAGGTTGAACTTCCTTAACTCCAACTACCAATTACTGCAGGTCCCAGAACAGTTCAGAGTTGCCGTCCTAGGGCGATGTCATGATCATCCCCTAGCGGGTCACTTTGGGATTCACAAGACGGCTAATTTGATCTCCCGTACATTCTGGTGGCCAAACTTGATGAACGACTGCAAGAAATATGTAAGATCTTGTATTTCATGCCTTCGGAATAAGACAGACAGAGCCAGAACTTGGGGTCTACTTGAGCCCCTTCCTGTACCTGAGAAACCATGGAGCATGATCTCCATGGATTTTATAGTAGAACTTCCCCCATCTGAAGACTTCACTACCATTTTCGTTGTGGTTGATCGTTTGACCAAAATGGCCCACTTTGTACCTCTGCAAGGAACTCCTTCTGCCCCGAGACTGCCTCAACTTTTATCAAGGAGATTGTAAGGTTGCATGGCATCCCTGACAGCATAAATTCTGATCGAGGGGTGCAGTTCAATTCTAGATTTTGGAGGGCCTTATGTGAAACTTTGAACATTGAACTCCGCCTCTCCACATCTTATCACCCACAAACTAATGGACAGACTGAAAGGGTCAATCAAACCCTTGAACAGCACCTACGATGCTTTTCTTCTTTTGCACAGGATGACTGGCTATCACTTCTCCCACTCGCGGAATTTTCATACAATAATTCCACCCATTCGGCAACCAAACAGTCACCTTTTTTCGCCAATTATGGATACTATCCTTCTTTCTTGCCTGAGCTGCCTATTGATTCTTCTGTACCTGCCGTACAAGACAGGTTGAACTTCCTTAACTCCAACTACCAATTACTGCAGGTCCCAGAACAGTTCAGAGTTGCCGTCCTAGGGCGATGTCATGATCATCCCCTAGCGGGTCACTTTGGGATTCACAAGACGGCTAATTCGATCTCCCGTACATTCTGGTGGCCAAACTTGATGAACGACTGCAAGAAATATGTAAGATCTTGTATTTCATGCCTTCGGAATAAGACAGACAGAGCCAGAACTTGGGGTCTACTTGAGCCCCTTCCTGTACCTGAGAAACCATGGAGCATGATCTCCATGGATTTTATAGTAGAACTTCCCCCATCTGAAGACTTCACTACCATTTTCGTTGTGGTTGATCGTTTGACCAAAATGGCCCACTTTGTACCTCTGCAAGGAACTCCTTCTGCCCCGGAGACTGCCTCAACTTTTATCAAGGAGATTGTAAGGTTGCATGGCATCCCTGACAGCATAGTTTCTGATCGAGGGGTGCAGTTCACTTCTAGATGTTGGAGGGCCTTATGTGAAACTTTGAACATTGAACTCCGCCTCTCCACAGCTTATCACCCACAAACTAATGTACAGACTGAAAGGGTCAATCAAACCCTTGAACAGTACCTACGATGCTTTTCTTCTTTTGCACAGGATGACTGGCTATCACTTCTCCCACTCGCGGAATTTTCATACAATAATTCCACCCATTCGGCAACCAAACAGTCACCTTTTTTCGCCAATTATGGATACCATCCTTCTTTCTTGCCTGAGCTGCCTATTGATTCTTCTGTACCTGCCGTACAAGACAGGTTGAACTTCCTTAACTCCAACTACCAATTACTGCAGGATACAATCTCCAAGACCCAGGCAGATAATAAAAAGTTCTTCGACAAGAAGAGAAGAGGCAATTTGAATCTTGAACCTGGAGATAAGGTCTGGCTTTCCACAGCGAACTTGAAACTAAGTTGCCCCTCGAGGAAGCTTGGCCCAAGATTTTTGGGGCCTTTTCAAGTACCTCGCTGCCCGTCTGCTACCGAACCCGGCCACCCTTGTGATCCTGCACCTGCCTCCTGCTTGGCTTAACGCTGTCTCCAGTGCCTGTGCTAGATGTCCATCCTACCAGCTTTCCTGAGTCCAGTTCCTTACCAGATGCTCTGCCTGCATCTCCACGTCTGCAACTCAGCTGACAAGTTCTGCACGCAACTACAGGCTCTCGTGTAACTCCTCAACCTAGGTCTGTCCCATCCTCAGTGGGGCTTGGGTTGGAGATACAAGGGAGGCCGACCTCGTCATTCCAGACTCCTACCAGGTACGTGACAGTACCAGTCAGCCAGAGATGGAGTCTGGAAGGGAGGCCTCTCCACCGAAGGACATTTACCAAACTATTTCTGCGCTCTCAAATATTGTGCAGAAGTTACAAGAGCGGGTCACTTTGGGATTCACAAGACGGCTAATTTGATCTCCCGTACATTCTAGTGGCCAAACTTGATGAACGACTGCAAGGAATATGTAAGATCTTGTATTTCATGCCTTCGGAATAAGACAGACAGAGCCAGAACTTGGGGTCTACTTGAGCCCCTTCCTGTACCTGAGAAACCATGGAGCATGATCTCCATGGATTTTATAGTAGAACTTCCCCCATCTGAAGACTTCACTACCATTTTCGTTGTGGTTGATCGTTTGACCAAAATGGCCCACTTTGTACCTCTGCAAGGAACTCCTTCTGCCCCGGAGACTGCCTCAACTTTTATCAAGGAGATTGTAAGGTTGCATGGCATCCCTGACAGCATAGTTTCTGATCGAGGGGTGCAGTTCACTTCTAGATTTTGGAGGGCCTTATGTGAAACTTTGAACATTGAACTCCGCCTCTCCACAGCTTATCACCCACAAACTAATGGACAGACTGAAAGGGTCAATCAAACCCTTGAACAGTACCTACGATGCTTTTCTTCTTTTGCACAGGATGACTGGCTATCACTTCTCCCACTCGCGGAATTTTCATACAATAATTCCACCCATTCGGCAACCAAACAGTCACCTTTTTTCGCCAATTATGGATACCATCCTTCTTTCTTGCCTGAGCTGCCTATTGATTCTTCTGTACCTGCCGTACAAGACAGGTTGAACTTCCTTAACTCCAACTACCAATTACTGCAGGATACAATCTCCAAGACCCAGGCAGATAATAAAAAGTTCTTCGACAAGAAGAGAAGAGGCAATTTGAATCTTGAACCTGGAGATAAGGTCTGGATTTCTGGGGCCTTTTCCAGTCAAGAGAAAGATTAATGCAGTAGCATTCGAATTAGTGTTACCCAAGAACCTGAGAATCCACCCAGTATTCCATGTTTCTTTGTTGAAGCCTACAGTGCCAAATCCTTTCCCAAATCAGATTTCTGAAACCCCTCCACCGCTACTTATCGAAGGGAATGAGGAATTTGAGGTGGAGGCCGTATTGGACTGTAGGAAGCGAGGTAACCAAACACAGTTTCTCATTAAATGGAAAGGCTACGGGCCGGAAGAAAGTTCCTGGGAACCAGCTTCTGATGTGCATGCTCCAAGACTGGTACGAGCTTTCTTTCTACGCCACCCGGAAAAAGAGGTCCTGAGGGGCATCCAGAGGCTGCCCCTAAGGGGGGGGGCAATGTAAGGAAGCTGCCGGGAATCCGTCTGCGCATGCGCGCATTCGTCAACAGTCTCGGAATGCTGGCGCACGCGCGCGCATCCCCAGTACGCAGCGGACTTTCCGGAGTACCATTGCGCATGCGTGTGCGCAATTCGCGCATGCGCGTGCGCACGGGCAACGTGCGCGCGCAGGAGCACGCTCCTAATTCCCTTTGGCACCAGCCTGCCTACTTAAAGGATGCTCTGACTTCTGACAAGTGCTGACTGGTCTTCAGCAAGTACCCTGATACCTGAACTCTGTTTAAACCTGGCTTGATCCCTGTTGCTGAACCTTGGCTTCCCTTTGACCTTGCTTCCGGACTTGAATACTTGATTACTGGTTCCTGATCTCGGCTTCCCATCTGACCTCCCTCCTGCCTGTGCCTTGTACCTCGCTGCCCGTCTGCTACCGAACCCGGCCACCCTTGTGATCCTGCACCAGCCTCCTGCTTGGCTTAACGCTGTCTCCAGTGCCTGTGCTAGCTGTCCATCCTACCAGCTTTCCTGAGTCCAGTTCCTTACCAGATGCTCTGCCTGCATCTCCACGTCTGCAACTCAGCTGACAAGTTCTGCACACAACTACAGGCTCTCGTGTAACTCCTCACCCTAGGTCTGTCCCATCCTCAGTGGGGCTTGGGTTGGAGATACAAGGGAGGCCGACCTCGTCATTCCAGACTCCTACCAGGTACGTGACAGTACCAGTCAGCCAGAGATGGAGTCTGGAAGGGAGGCCTCTCCACCGAAGGACATTTACCAAACTATTTCTGCGCTCTCAAATATTGTGCAGAAGTTACAAGAGAATCTTGGTCGCATGGAAGAGCGACTTCCGCATGAGGTGACCGTCGCATCGGCCTGTGCTCCTTTCACCGCCATGGAATTTTTCTACTCAGAGTCTGGTCTGTTCCGTGATGCCACTCCCCCTCCGGAACCCAAAGTGCCTATCCCTGAACGGTTTTCTGGAGAACGTAAGAAGTTTGGTACCTTCCGGAATTCTTGTGAACTTTATTTTTCTCTGCTACCCCGAACCTTTGCATCAGAGGACATCAAGGTAGGGTTTATTATTACACTACTACTGAACGAACCACTCTCCTGGGCTCATCACCTTCGGGAACAACATGACCCTGTTCTGACTGCCACGGGTTCATTCTTCTCAGCCATGGCTCAGTTATACACTGACCCCTTTTCCCAGCAAACTGCCGAATCCATGCTTGACAAATTACAGCAAGGGCCAAGGCCTGTTGAAGATTACGTAACTGACTTTCGTGTTTGGAGCGCAGATACCCAATGGAATCACTGCACTTCGTCACCAGTTCCGTCTAGGACTTTCTGACACCGTAAAAGATGAACTTGCCAGAGTGGGAATACCCGCGTCCCTGGAAGATCTGATAAATTTAACTATTCAGATCGATCGGCGGTTTCGAGAAAGGCAATCGGAAAATTCTAAAGGGACTCTTTCTGTGGTTTCAAGGCCAGCCGCCCCTGCTCCTCTACCTGTTCCTTCCCCCAGAAGGAGGGAACAGCATAAGGCACCTCACAGCAGTTTTCGTAGGTTACCTCTTTCTCCTGCTGAACGTCTACGTCGAGTCCAAGGCAGTCTGTGTCTCTACTGCGGGGAGGTTGGCCACTTCATACGAACTTGTCCGGCAGAGACCTGCAGGGTCTCTTCCCGTCAGCCTCTTGTGATGCATCTCCCTGGGAAGGATCAGTCACATGTCTCTCTTCCCATCAAGCTTCAGCTCCCCGAAATGACGGTTTCAGTACTTGCAATCATAGACTCTGGGGCCTGCAGCTGTTTTGTGGACTCTGCATTTTCTTCTCTTCAGCAGCTGCCCTTGGGTACCAAGAGGCAAGGGTTCCATGTCCATCTGGCTGACGGCTCCGGTATTAAATCAGGCCCGGTTACTCAGGGGACCTTGCCTATTCTCTGCCAGACTTCTTCAGGCCATAGCGAACTCCTCCGTTTGGATGTCATAGCTTCTCCCATGTTTCCCGTTATCCTCGGCATTCCATGGTTGAAGGCACACAACCCTCACGTTGACTGGCTTACCGGAGATATCTCTTTTTCGTCCAACTACTGCCAGACGCACTGCCTCTTGGGAGGAACTGTCAACTCCACGCACCTCCTAGGTATCCACCCTGACCATGAAGCCTCTAAACTGATCCCGGTTGCTTATCACGAATTTCTGGCCGTCTTTAATAAAAAGGGTGCAGACACTCTTCCACCTCATAAACCTTACGATTGCCCCATTGAACTTCTACCGGGAGCCGAGATCCCGTTTGGTCGGATTTACCCTCTCTCTGAGCCTGAATTGGAAGCCCTGCGTACCTATATCGACGAGAGCCTTGAAAAGCAGTTCATTCGGCCTTCCACTTCACCAGCAGGAGCCGGTATTTTCTTCGTTGAGAAAAAAGACCACACCTTGAGGCCCTGTGTGGACTATCGTGACCTTAACAGGGTCACTGTCAAGAATCGGTACCCTCTTCCTCTGATTCCCGAACTATTCCAGAGGCTGCGAGGGGCACGAGTGTTCTCCAAACTGGACTTGAGGGGTGCCTATAATCTTGTCAGAATCAGGGAGGGAGACGAATGGAAGACGGCCTTCCGGACACGCTTTGGCCACTTTGAGTATTTAGTCATGCCATTCGGGCTCTGCAATGCTCCAGCCACATTCCAGCATCTGGTAAACGATGTTTTTCGGGAATTTCTTGATTTATTCGTCATCGTGTATCTGGATGACATCCTTGAATTCTCTGAAACTTTAGAATCCCATCGGACTCATGTAAAAAAGGTATTAGCTCGATTGCGGAAACACCGACTTTAAGCAAAGGCTGAGAAATGCGACTTTGAAAAGCAAGTTGTGCATTTCCTAGGGCTTGTCATCTCCGCCGAGGGAATCTCCATGGAACCTCAGAAAGTCGCTTCTGTCTTGGAATGGCCTGCTTCTACTGACAGAAAAGCTGTACAGAGGTTCGTGGGGTTTGCTAACCCTGGGAAGGATCAGTCACATGTCTCACTTCCCATCAAGCTTCAGCTCCCCGAAAAGACGGTTTCAGTACTTGCAATCATAGACTCTGGGGCCTGCAGCTGTTTTGTGGACTCTGCATTTGCTTCTCTTCAGCAGCTGCCCTTGGGTACCAAGAGGCAAGGGTTCCATGTCCATCTGGCTGACGGCTCCGGTATTAAATCAGGCCCGGTTACTCAAGAGACCTTGCCTATTCTCTGCCAGACTTCTTCAGGCCATAGCGAACTCCTCCGTTTGGATGTCATAGCTTCTCCCATGTTTCCCGTTATCCTCGGCATTCCATGGTTGAAGGCACACAACCCTCACGTTGACTGGCTTAACGGAGATATATATTTTTTTCGTCCAACTACTGCCAGACGCACTGCCTCTTGGGAGGAACTGTCAACTCCACGCCCCTCCTGGGTATCCACCCTGACCATGAAGCCTCTAAACTGATCCCGGTTGCTTATCACTAATTTCTGGACGTCTTTAATAAAAAGGGTGCAGACACTCTTCCACCTCATAGAACTTACGATTGCCCCATTGAACTTCTACCGGGAGCCGAGATCCCGTTTGGTCGGATTTACCCTCTCTCTGAGCCTGAATTGGAAGCCCTGCGTACCTATATCGACGAGAGCCTTGAAAAGCAGTTCATTCGGCCTTCCACTTCACCAGCAGGAGCCGGTATTTTCTTCGTTGAGAAAAAAGACCACACCTTGAGGCCCTGTGTGGACTATCGTGACCTTAACAGGGTCACTGTCAAGAATCGGAACCCTCTTCCTCTGATTCCCGAACTATTCCAGAGGCTGCGAGGGGCACGAGTGTTCTCCAAACTGGACTTGAGGGGTGCCTATAATCTTGTCAGAATCAGGGAGGGAGACGAATGGAAGACGGCCTTCCGGACACGCTTTGGCCACTTTGAGTATTTAGTCATGCCATTCGGGCTCTGCAATGCTCCAGCCACATTCCAGCATCTGGTAAACGATGTTTTTCGGGACTTACTTGATTTATTCGTCATCGTGTATCTGGATGACATCCTTGTATTCTCTGAAACTTTAGAATCCCATCGGACTCATGTAAAAAAGGTATTAGCTCGATTGCGGGAACACCGACTTTAAGCAAAGGCTGAGAAATGCGACTTTGAAAAGCAAGTTGTGCATTTCCTAGGGCTTGTCATCTCCGCCGCGGGAATCTCCATGGACCCTCAGAAAGTCGCTTCTGTCTTGGAATGGCCTGCTCCTACTGACAGAAAAGCTGTACAGAGGTTCGTGGGGTTTGCTAACCCTGGGAAGGATCAGTCATATGTCTCTCTTCCCATCAAGCTTCAGCTCCCCGAAAAGACGGTTTCAGTACTTGCAATCATAGACTCTGGGGCCTGCAGCTGTTTTGTGGACTCTGCATTTGCTTCTCTTCAGCAGCTGCCCTTGGGTACCAAGAGGCAAGGGTTCCATGTCCATCTGGCTGACGGCTCCGGTATTAAATCAGGCCCGGTTACTCAAGAGACCTTGCCTATTCTCTGCCAGACTTCTTCAGGCCATAGCGAACTCCTCCGTTTGGATGTCATAGCTTCTCCCATGTTTCCCGTTATCCTCGGCATTCCATGGTTGAAGGCACACAACCCTCACGTTGACTGGCTTACCGGAGATATATTTTTTTTTCGTCCAACTACTGCCAGACGCACTGCCTCTTGGGAGGAACTGTCAACTCCACGCCCCTCCTGGGTATCCACCCTGACCATGAAGCCTCTAAACTGATCCCGGTTGCTTATCACGAATTTCTGGACGTCTTTAATAAAAAGGGTGCAGACACTCTTCCACCTCATAGAACTTACGATTGCCCCATTGAACTTCTACCGGGAGCCGAGATCCCGTTTGGTCGGATTTACCCTCTCTCTGAGCCTGAATTGGAAGCCCTGCGTACCTATATCGACGAGAGCCTTGAAAAGCAGTTCATTCGGCCTTCCACTTCACCAGCAGGAGCCGGTATTTTCTTCGTTGAGAAAAAAGACCACACCTTGAGGCCCTGTGTGGACTATCGTGACCTTAACAGGGTCACTGTCAAGAATCGGTACCCTCTTCCTCTGATTCCCGAACTATTCCAGAGGCTGCGAGGGGCACGAGTGTTCTCCAAACTGGACTTGAGGGGTGCCTATAATCTTGTCAGAATCAGGGAGGGAGACGAATGGAAGACGGCCTTCCGGACACGCTTTGGCCACTTTGAGTATTTAGTCATGCCATTCGGGCTCTGCAATGCTCCAGCCACATTCCAGCATCTGGTAAACGATGTTTTTCGGGACTTTCTTGATTTATTCGTCATCGTGTATCTGGATGACATCCTTGTATTCTCTGAAACTTTAGAATCCCATCGGACTCATGTAAAAAAGGTATTAGCTCGATTGCGGGAACACCGACTTTAAGCAAAGGCTGAGAAATGCGACTTTGAAAAGCAAGTTGTGCATTTCCTAGGGCTTGTCATCTCCGCCGAGGGAATCTCCATGGAACCTCAGAAAGTCGCTTCTGTCTTGGAATGGCCTGCTTCTACTGACAGAAAAGCTGTACAGAGGTTCGTGGGGTTTGCTAACCCTGGGAAGGATCAGTCACATGTCTCTCTTCCCATCAAGCTTCAGCTCCCCGAAAAGACGGTTTCAGTACTTGCAATCATAGACTCTGGGGCCTGCAGCTGTTTTGTGGACTCTGCATTTGCTTCTCTTCAGCAGCTGCCCTTGGGTACCAAGAGGCAAGGGTTCCATGGCCATCTGGCTGACGGCTCCGGTATTAAATCAGGCCCGGTTACTCAAGAGACCTTGCCTATTCTCTGCCAGACTTCTTCAGGCCATAGCGAACTCCTCCGTTTGGATGTCATAGCTTCTCCCATGTTTCCCGTTATCCTCGGCATTCCATGGTTGAAGGCACACAACCCTCACGTTGACTGGCTTACCATCACTGGTGTACTATGGATCATCACTGGTGTACTATGGACCATCACTGATGTACTATGGACCATCACTGATGTACTATGGATCATCACTGATATACTGTGGACCATCACTGATGTACTGTGGACCATCCCTGATGTACTGTGGATCATCACTGAAGTATTGTGGATCATCACTGATGTACTGTGGATCATCACTGATGTACTGTGGATCATCACTAATGTACTGTGGATCATAACTGATGTACTGTGGATCATCACTGGTGTACTATGGACCATCCCTGATGTACTGTGGATCATCACTGATGTACTGTGGATCATCACTGATGTACTATAGTTCATCACTGATGTACTATGGGCCATCACTGGTGTACTATGGATCATCACTGGTGTACTATGGATCATCACTGATGTACTATGGACCATCCCTGATGTACTGTGGATCATCACTGATGTACTGTGGATCATCACTGATGTACTATGGATCATCACTGATGTACTATGGGCCATCACTGGTGTTCTATGGATCATCACTGTTGTGCTATGGATCATCACTGATGTACTATGGACCATCACTGATGTACTATGGGCCATCACTGGTGTACTATGGATCATCACCGATGTACTGTGGACCATCCCTGATGTACTGTGGACCATCACTGATGTACTGTGGATCATCACTGATGTACTCTGGATCATCACTGATGCACTATAGATCATCACTGATGTACTATAGATCATCACTGATGTACTATGGACCATCACTGATGTACTATAGATCATCACTGATGTACTATGGACCATCACTGGTGTACTATGGATCATCGCTGATGTACTATAGATCATCACTGATGTACTATAGCTCATCACTGATGTACTATGGACCATCACTGATGTACTATAGATCATTACTGATGTACTATGGACCATCACTGGTGTACTATGGATCATCACTGGTGTACTGTGGATCATCACTGGTGTACTATGGACCATCCCTGATGTACTGTGGATCATCACTGATGTACTGTGGATCATCACTGATGTACTATAGTTCATCACTGATGTACTATGGGCCATCACTGGTGTACTATGGATCATCACTGGTGTACTATGGATCATCACTGGTGTACTGTGGATCATCACTGGTGTACTATGGACCATCCCTGAAGTACTGTGGATCATCACTGATGTACTGTGGATCATCACTGATGTACTATAGTTCATCACTGATGTACTATGGGCCATCACTGGTGTACTATGGATCATCACTGGTGTACTATGGATCATCACTGATGTACTATGGACCATCCCTGATGTACTGTGGATCATCACTGATGTACTGTGGATCATCACTGATGTACTATGGGCCATCACTGGTGTACTATGGATCATCACTGGTGTACCATGGGCCATCACTGGTGTACTATGGATCATCACTGATGTACTGTGGATCATCACTGATGTACTATAGTTCATCACTGATGTACTATGGGCCATCACTGGTGTACTATGGATCATCACTGGTGTACTATGGATCATCACTGGTGTACTGTGGATCATCACTGGTGTACTATGGACCATCCCTGATGTACTGTGGATCATCACTGATGTACTGTGGATCATCACTGATATACTGTGGGCCATCACTGGTGTACTATGGATCATCACTGGTGTACTATGGATCATCACTGATGTACTATGGACCATCCCTGATGTACTGTGGATCATCACTGATGTACTGTGGATCATCACTGATGTACTATGGATCATCACTGATGTACTGTGGATCATCACTGATGTACTATAGTTCATCACTGATGTACTATGGGCCATCACTGGTGTACTATGGATCATCACTGGTGTACTATGGATCATCACTGATGTACTATGGGCCATCACTGGTGTACTATGGATCATCACTGGTGTACTATGGATCATCACTGATGTACTATAGATCATCACTGATGTACTATAGCTCATCACTGATGTACTATGGACCATCACTGATGTACTATAGATCATCACTGATGTACTATGGACCATCACTGGTGTACTATGGATCATCACTGATGTACTGTGGATCATCACTGGTGTACTATGGACCATCCCTGATGTACTGTGGATCATCACTGATGTACTGTGGATCATCACTGATGTACTATAGTTCATCACTGATGTACTATGGGCCATCACTGGTGTACTATGGATCATCACTGGTGTACTATGGATCATCACTGATGTAATATGGACCATCCCTGATGTACTGTGGATCATCACTGATGTACTGTGGATCATCACTGATGTACTATGGATCATCACCGATGTACTGTGGATCATCACTGATGTACTATAGTTCATCACTGATGTACTATAGATCATCACTGGTGTACTATGGATCATCACTGGTGTACTATGGATCATCACTGATGTACTATGGGCCATCACTGGTGTACTATGGATCATCACTGGTGTACTATGGATCATCACTGATGTAATATGGACCATCCCTGATGTACTGTGGATCATCACTGATGTACTGTGGATCATCACTGACACAGTACATCAGTGATGATCCACAGTACTTCAGGGATGGTCCATAGTACACCAGTGATGATCCACAGTACACCAGTGATGATCCATAGTACACCAGTGATGGTCCATAGTACACCAGTGATGGTCCATAGTACATCAGTGATGATCTATAGTACACCAGTGATGATCTATAGTACATCAGTGATGAACTATAGTACATCAGTGATGATCTATAGTACATCAGTGATGATCCATAGTACACCAGTGATGATCCATAGTACACCAGTGATGGCCCATAGTACACCAGTGATGGCCCATAGTACATCAGTGATGATCTATAGTACATCAGTGATGATCCACAGTACATCAGGGATGGTCCATAGTACATCAGTGATGATCCATAGTACACCAGTGATGATCCATAGTACACCAGTGATGGCCCATAGTACATCAGTGATGAACTATAGTACATCAGTGATGATCCACAGTACATCAGTGATGGTCCATAGTACATCAGTGATGATCCATAGTACACCAGTGATGATCCATAGTACACCAGTGATGGCCCATAGTACATCAGTGATGAACTATAGTACATCAGTGATGATCCATAGTACATCAGTGATGATCCATAGTATATCAGTGATGATCCACAGTACATCAGGGATGGTCCATAGTACACCAGTGATGATCACTGATGTACTATGGGCTATCACTGGTGTACTATGGATCATCACTGGTGTACTATGGATCATCACTGGTGTACTATGGATTATCACTGAGTGATGGCCCATAGTACATCAGTGATGAACTATAGTACATCAGTGATGATCCACAGTACATCAGTGATGATCCATAGTACATCAGTGATGATCCACAGTACATCAGGGATGGTCCATAGTACACCAGTGATGGCCCATAGTACATCAGTGATGATCCACAGTACATCAGGGATGGTCCACAGTACATCAGTGATGATCCATAGTACATCAGTGATGGCCCATAGTACATCAGTGATGATCCATATTACACCAGTGATGATCCATAGTACACCAGGGATGACCCACAGTACATCAGTGATGATCCACAGTACATCAGTGATGGTCCATAGTAAATCAGTGATGGTCCATAGTACACCAGTGATGATCCATAGTTCACCAGTGATGGCCCATAGTACACCAGTGATGATCCATAGTACATCAGAGATGGCCCATAGTATACCAGTGATGTCCCATAGTACATCAGTGATGATCCACAGTACATCAGTGATGATCCATAGTACACCAGGGATGGCCCATAGTACATCAGTGATGGCTCATAGTACATCAGTGATGATCCATAGTACATCAGTGATGATCCATAGTACACCAGTGATGATCCATAGTACATCAGTGATGGCTCATAGTACATCAGTGATGATCCATAGTACATCAGTGATGATCCATAGTACACCAGTGATGATCCATAGTACATCAGTGATGGCTCATAGTACATCAGTGATGATCCATAATACATCAGTGATGATCCATAGTACACCAGTGATGGCCCATAGTACTTCAGTGATGATCTATAGTACATCAGTGATGATCCACAGTACATCAGTGATGATCCACAGTACATCAGTGATGATCCACGGTACATCAGTGATGATCCATAGTACATCAGTGATGATCCTCAGTACATCAATGATGATCCACAGTACATCAGTGATGATCCACAGTACATCAGTGATGATCCACAGTACATCAGTGATGATCCACAGGACATCAGGGATGGTCCACAGTACATCAGTGATGATCCATAGTAAACCAGTCATGATCCATAGAACATCAGTGATGATCCATAGTACACCAGTGATGGCCCATAGTACACCAGTGATGATCCATAGTACACCAGTGATGGCCCATAGTACTTCAGTGATGATCTATAGTACATCAGTAATGATCCACAGTACATCAGTGATGATCCACAATACATCAGGGATTGTCCACAGTATATCAGTGATGATCCATAGTACATCAGTGATGGCCCACAGTACATCAGTGATGATCCACAGTACATCAGTGATGATCCATAGTACACCAGTGATGGTCCATAGTACACCAGTGATGGTCCATAGTACATCAGTGATGATCCATAGTACATCAGTGATGATCCACAGTACATCAGGGATGGTCCACAGTACATCAGTGATGATCCATAGTACACCAGTGATGGCCCAAAGCACATCAGTGATGGTCCATAGTACACCAGGGATGATCCATAGTAATCCAGTGATGATCCATAGTACACCAGTGATGGCCCATAGTACACCAGTGATGGCCCATAGTACATCAGTGATGATCCACAGTACATCAGAGATGATCTATAGTACATCAGTGATGCTCCATAGTACACCTGTGATGGCCCACAGTACACCTGTGATGGCCCACAGTAGATCAGTGATGATCCACAGTACATCAGGGATGATACACAGTATATCAGGGATGGTCCACAGTATATCAGTGATGAGCCATAGTACATCAGTGATGGTCCATAGTACACCAGTGATGATCCATAGTACACCAGTGATGGCCCATAGTACACCAGTGATGGCCCATAGTACACCAGTGATGGCCCATAGTACACCAGTGATGATCCATAGTACACCAGTGATGGCCCATAGTACACCAGTGATGTCCCATAGTACATCAGTGATGATCCACAGTACATCAGTGATGATCCATAGTACACCAGGGATGGCCCATAGTACATCAGTGATGGCTCATAGTACATCAGTGATGATCCATAGTACATCAGTGATGATCCATAGTACACCAGTAATGATCCATAGTACATCAGTGATGGCTCATAGTACATCAGTGATGATCCATAGTACACCAGTGATGATCCATAGTACATCAGTGATGGCTCATAGTACATCAGTGATGATCCATAATACATCAGTGATGATCCATAGTACATCAGTGATGATCCATAGTACACCAGTCATGGCCCATAGTACTACAGTGATGATCTATAGTACATCAGTGATGATCCACAGTACATCAGTGATGATCCACAGTACATCAGTGATGATCCAAGGTACATCAGTGATGATCCATAGTACATCAGTGATGATCCTCAGTACATCAGTGATGATCCACAGTACATCAGTGATGATCCACAGTACATCAGTGATGATCCACAGTACATCAGGGATGGTCCACAGTACATCAGTGATGATCCATAGTACACCAGTCATGATCCATAGTACATCAGTGATGATCCATAGTACATCAGTGATGATCCATAGTACACCAGTGATGATCCATAGTACACCAGTGATGGCCCATAGTACTTCAGTGATAATTAATAGTACATCAGTGATGATCCACAATACATCAGGGATGGTCCACAGTATATCAGTGATGATCCATAGTACATCAGTGATGGCCCACAGTACATCAGTGATGATCCACAGTACATCAGTGATGATCCATAGTACACCAGTGATGGCCCATAGTACATCAGTGATGATCCATAGTACATCAGTGATGATCCACAGTACATCAGTGATGATCCACAGTACATCAGGGATGGTCCATAGTACATCAGTGATGATCCATAGTACACCAGTGATGATCCATAGTACACCAGTGATGGCCCATAGTACATCAGTGATGAACTATAGTACATCAGAGATGATCCACAGTACATCAGGGATGGTCCATAGTACATCAGTCATGATCCATAGTACACAAGTGATGATCCATAGTACACCAGTGATGGCCCATAGTACATCAGTGATGAACTATAGTACATCAGTGATGATCCACAGTACATCAGTGATGATCCATAGTACATCAGTGATGATCCACAGTACATCAGGGATGGTCCATAGTACACCAGTGATGGCCCATAGTACATCAGTGATGATCCACAGTACATCAGTGATGATCTATAGTACATCAGTGATGATCCACAGTACACCAGTGATGATTCACAGTACATCAGGGATGGTCCATAGTACATCAGGGATGGTCCATAGTACATCAGTGATGATCCACAGTACATCAGGGATGGTCCACAGTACATCAGTGATGATCCATAGTACATCAGTGATGGCCCATAGTACATCAGTGATGATCCATATTACACCAGTGATGATCCATAGTACACCAGGGATGACCCACAGTACATCAGTGATGATCCACAGTACATCAGTGATGGTCCATAGTAAATCAGTGATGGTCCATAGTACACCAGTGATGATCCATAGTTCACCAGTGATGGCCCATAGTACACCAGTGATGATCCATAGTACACCAGAGATGGCCCATAGTATACCAGTGATGTCCCATAGTACATCAGTGATGATCCACAGTACATCAGTGATGATCCATAGTACACCAGGGATGGCCCATAGTACATCAGTGATGGCTCATAGTACATCAGTGATGATCCATAGTACATCAGTGATGATCCATAGTACACCAGTGATGATCCATAGTACATCAGTGATGGCTCATAGTACATCAGTGATGATCCATAGTACATCAGTGATTATCCATAGTACACCAGTGATGATCCATAGTACATCAGTGATGGCTCATAGTACATCAGTGATGATCCATAATACATCAGTGATGATCCATAGTACACCAGTGATGGCCCATAGTACTTCAGTGATGATCTATAGTACATCAGTGATGATCCACAGTACATCAGTGATGATCCACAGTACATCAGTGATGATCCACGGTACATCAGTGATGATCCATAGTACATCAGTGATGATCCTCAGTACATCAATGATGATCCACAGTACATCAGTGATGATCCACAGTACATCAGTGATGATCCACAGTACATCAGTGATGATCCACAGGACATCAGGGATGGTCCACAGTACATCAGTGATGATCCATAGTAAACCAGTCATGATCCATAGTACATCAGTGATGATCCATAGTACACCAGTGATGGCCCATAGTACACCAGTGATGATCCATAGTACACCAGTGATGGCCCATAGTACTTCAGTGATGATCTATAGTACATCAGTGATGATCCACAGTACATCAGTGATAATCCACAATACATCAGGGATTGTCCACAGTATATCAGTGATGATCCATAGTACATCAGTGATGGCCCACAGTACATCAGTGATGATCCACAGTACATCAGTGATGATCCATAGTACACCAGTGATGGTCCATAGTACACCAGTGATGGTCCATAGTACATCAGTGATGATCCATAGTACATCAGTGATGATCCACAGTACATCAGGGATGGTCCACAGTACATCAGTGATGATCCATAGTACACCAGTGATGGCCCAAAGCACATCAGTGATGGTCCATAGTACACCAGGGATGATCCATAGTAATCCAGTGATGATCCATAGTACACCAGTGATGGCCCATAGTACACCAGTGATGGCCCATAGTACATCAGTGATGATCCACAGTACATCAGTGATGATCTATAGTACATCAGGGATGGTCCACAGTACATCAGTGATGATCCATAGTACACCAGTGATGATCCATAGTACATCAGTGATGCTCCATAGTACACCTGTGATGGCCCACAGTACACCTGTGATGGCCCACAGTAGATCAGTGATGATCCACAGTACATCAGGGATGATCCACAGTATATCAGGGATGGTCCACAGTATATCAGTGATGAGCCATAGTACATCAGTGATGGTCCATAGTACACCAGTGATGATCCATAGTACACCAGTGATGGCCCATAGTACACCAGTGATGGCCCATAGTACACCAGTGATGATCCATAGTACACCAGTGATGGCCCATAGTACACCAGTGATGTCCCATAGTACATCAGTGATGATCCACAGTACATCAGTGATGATCCATAGTACACCAGGGATGGCCCATAGTACATCAGTGATGGCTCATAGTACATCAGTGATGATCCATAGTACATCAGTGATGATCCATAGTACACCAGTAATGATCCATAGTACATCAGTGATGGCTCATAGTACATCAGTGATGATCCATAGTACACCAGTGATGATCCATAGTACATCAGTGATGGCTCATAGTACATCAGTGATGATCCATAATACATCAGTGATGATCCATAGTACATCAGTGATGATCCATAGTACACCAGTCATGGCCCATAGTACTACAGTGATGATCTATAGTACATCAGTGATGATCCACAGTACATCAGTGATGATCCACAGTACATCAGTGATGATCCAAGGTACATCAGTGATGATCCATAGTACATCAGTGATGATCCTCAGTACATCAGTGATGATCCACAGTACATCAGTGATGATCCACAGTACATCAGTGATGATCCACAGTACATCAGGGATGGTTCACAGTACATCAGTGGTGATCCATAGTACACCAGTCATGATCCATAGTACACCAGTGATGATCCACAGTACATCAGTTATGATCCACAGTACATCAGTGATGATCCACAGTACATCAGTGATGATCCACAATACATCAGGGATGGTCCACAGTATATCAGTGATGATCCATAGTACATCAGTGATGGCCCACAGTACATCAGTGATGATCCACAGTACATCAGTGATGATCCATAGTACACCAGTGATGGCCCATAGTACATCAGTGATGGTCCATAGTACATCAGTGATGATCCATAGTACATCAGTGATGATCCATAGTACACCAGTGATGATCCACAGTACATCAGTTATGATCCACAGTACATCAGTGATGATCCACAGTACATCAGTGATGATCCACAATACTTCAGTGATGATCCACAGTACATCAGTGATGATCCACAGTACATCAGGGATGGTCCACAGTATATCAGTGATGATCCATAGTACATCAGTGATGGCCCATAGTACATCAGTGATGATCCATAGTACACCAGTGATGATCCATAGTACACCAGTAATGTTCCATAGTACACCAGGGATGATCCACAGTACATCAGTGATGATCCACAGTACATCAGTGGTGGTCCACAGTACATCAGTGATGGTCCATAGTACACCAGTGATGATCCATAGCACACCAGTGATGATCCATAGTACACCAGTGATGGCCCGTAGTACACCAGTGATGGCCCATAGTACATCAGTGATGATCCATAGTACATCAATGATGATCCACAGTACATCAGTGATGATCTATAGTACATCAGGGATGGTCCATAGTACATCAGTGATGATCCATAGTACACCAGTGATGATCCATAGTACACCAGTGATGGCCCATAGTACATCAGTGATGAACTATAGTACATCAGTGATGATCCACAGTACATCAGGGATGGTCCATAGTACATCAGTGATGATCCATAGTACACCAGTGATGATCCATAGTACTATAGTTTATCACTGATGTACTATGGGCCATCACTGGTGTACTATGGATCATCACTGGTGTACTGTGGATCATCACTGGTGTACTATGGACCATCCCTGATGTACTGTGAATCATCACTGATGTAATGTGGATCATCACTGATGTACTATAGTTCATCACTGATGTACTATGGGCTATCACTGGTGTACTACGGATCATCACTGATGTACTATGGACCATCCCTGATGTACTGTTGATCATCACTGATGTACTATAGTTCATCACTGATGTACTATGGGCCATCACTGGTGTACTATGGATCATCACTGGTGTACTATGGATCATCACTGATGTACTATAGATCATCACTCATGTACTATGGGCCATCACTGGTGTACTATAGCTCATCACTGATGTACTATGGACCATCACTGATGTACTATAGATCATCACTGATGTACTATGGACCATCACTGATGTACTATGGATCATCACTGGTGTACTGTGGATCATCACTTGTGTACTGTGGATCATCACTGATGTACTGTGGATCATCACTGATGTACTATAGTTCATCACTGATGTACTATGGGCCATCACTGGTGTACTATGGATCATCACTGGTGTACTATGGATCATCACTGATGTACTATGGACCATCCCTGATGTACTGTGGATCATCACTGATATACTGTGGATCATCACTGATGTACTATGGATCATCACTGATGTACTGTGGATCATCACTGATGTACTATAGTTCATCACTGATGTACTATGGGCCATCACTGGTGTACTATGGATCATCACTGGTGTACTATGGATCATCACTGATGTACTATGGACCATCCCTGATGTACTGTGGATCATCACTGATGTACTATAGTTCATCACTGATGTACTATGGGCCATCACTGGTGTACTATGGATCATCACTGGTGTACTATGGATCATCACTGATGTACTATGGACCATCCCTGATGTACTGTGGATCATCACTGATGTACTGTGGATCATCACTGATGTACTTTAGTTCATCACTGATGTACTATGGGCCATCACTGGTGAACTATGGATCATCACTGGTGTACTATGGATCATCACTGATGTACTATGGACCATCCCTGATGTACTGTGGATCATCACTGATGTACTATAGTTCATCACTGATGTACTATGGGCCATCACTGGTGTACTATGGGCCATCACTGGTGTACTATAGATCATCACTGGTGTACTATGGACCATCACTGATGTACTATGGATCATCACTGATATACTGTGGACCATCCCTGATGTACTGTGGATCATCACTGATGTACTGTGGATCATCACTGAAGTATTGTGGATCATCACTGATGTACTGTGGATCATCACTGATGTACTGTGTATCATAACTGATGTACTGTGGATCATCACTGATGTACTATAGATCATCACTGATGTACTATGGACCATCACTGATGTACTATAGATCATCACTGATGTACTATGGACCATCACTGGTGTACTATGGATCATCACTGGTGTACTGTGGATCATCACTGGTGTACTATGGACCATCCCTGATGTACTGTGGATCATCACTGATGTACTGTGGATCATCACTGATGTACTATAGTTCATCACTGATGTACTATGGGCCATCACTGGTGTACTATGGATCATCACTGGTGTACTATGGATCATCACTGATGTACTATGGACCATCCCTGATGTACTGTGGATCATCACTGATGTACTGTGGATCATCACTGATGTACTGTGGATCATCACTGATGTACTATGGATCATCACTGATGTACTATGGATCATCACTGATGTACTATGGTTCATCACTGATGTACTATGGGCCATCACTGATGTACTATGGGCCATCACTGGTGTACTATGGATCATCACTGATGTACTGTGGATCATCCCTGATGTACTGTGGGCCATCACTGATGTAATATGGATTATCACTGATGTACTATGGATCATGACTGGTGTACTATAGATCATCACTGATGTACTGTGGACCATCCCTGATGTACTGTGGATCATCACTGATGTACTGTGGATCATCACTGATGTACTGTGGATCATCACTGATGTACTATGGATCATCCCTGATGTACTATAGACCTTCCCTGATGTACTGTGGATCATCACTGATGTACTATAGATCATCACTGATGTACTATGGGCCATCACTGGTGTACTATGGGCCATCACTGGAGTACTATGGATCATTACTGGTGTACTATGGACCATCACTAATTTACTATGGACCATCACTGATGTACTGTGGATCATCACTGATGTACTGTGGATCATCCCTGGTGTACTATGGATCATCACTGGTGTACTATGGATCATCACTGATGTACTATGGGCCATCACTGATGTACTATGGGCCATCACTGATGTACTATGGGCCATCACTGATGTGCTATGGATCATCAGTGATGTACTGTGGACCATCCCTGATGTACTGTGGATCATCACTGATGTACTGTGGATCATCACTGATGTACTGATGATCATCACTGATGTACTATAGATCATCACTGATGTACTATGGGCCATCACTGGTGTACTGTGGATCATCACTGATGTACTGTGGATCATCACTGATGTACTATAGATCATCACTGATGTACTATGGACCATCACTGGTGTACTATGAATCATCACTGGTGTACTATTAATCATCACTGGTGTACTATGGATCATCACTGATGTACTATAGATCATCACTGATGTACTATGGGCCATCACTGGTGTACTATGGATCATCCCTGATGTACTATGGACCATCCCTGATGTACTATGGACCATCACTGATGTACTGTGAATCATCACTGGTGTACTGTGGATCATCACTGATGTACTATAGATAATCACTGATGTACTGTGGATCATCACTGATGTACTATGGGCCATCACTGGTGTACTATGGACCATCCCTGATGTACTATGGATCATCCCTGATGTACTATGGACCATCCCTGATGTACTGTGGATCATCACTGATGTACTATAGATCATCACTGATGTACTATGGGCCATCACTGGTGTACTATGGGCCATCACTGGAGTACTATGGATCATCACTGGTGTACTATGGACCATCACTAATTTACTATGGACCATCACTGATGTACTGTGGATCATCACTGATGTACTGTGGATCATCCCTGGTGTACTATGGATAATCACTGGTGTACTATGGATCATCACTGATGTGCTATGGGCCATCACTGATGTACTATGGATCATCACTGATGTACTGTGGACCATCCTTGATGTACTGTGGATCATCACTGATGTACTGTGGATCATCACTGATGTACTGAGGATCATCACTGATGTACTATAGATCATCACTGATGTACTATGGGCCATCACTGGTGTACTGTGGATCATCACTGATGTACTGTGGATCATCACTGATGTACTATAGATCATCACTGATGTACTATGGACCATCACTGGTGTACTATGAATCATCACTGGTGTACTATTAATCATCACTGGTGTACTATGGATCATCACTGATGTACTATAGATCATCACTGATGTACTATGGACCATCACTGGTGTACTATGAATCATCACTGGTGTACTATGGATCATCACTGGTGTACTATGGATCATCACTGATGTACTATAGATCATCACTGATGTACTATGGGCCATCACTTGTGTACTATGGATCATCACTGGTGTACTATGGATCATCCCTGATGTACTATGGACCATCCCTGATGTACTATGGACCATCCCTGATGTACTGTGAATCATCACTGGTGTACTATAGATCATCACTGATGTACTGTGGATCATCACTGATGTACTATGGGCCATCACTGGTGTACTATGGGCCATCACTGGTGTACTATGGATCATCACTGATGTACTGTGGATCATCCCTGATGTACTGTGGGCCATCACTGATGTAATATGGATTATCACTGATGTACTATGGATCATGACTGGTGTACTATAGATCATCACTGATGTACTGTGGACCATCCCTGATGTACTGTGGATCATCACTGATGTACTGTGGATCATCACTGATGTACTGTGGATCATCACTGATGTACTATGGATCATCCCTGATGTACTATGGACCTTCCCTGATGTACTGTGGATCATCACTGATGTACTATAGATCATCACTGATGTACTATGGGCCATCACTGGTGTACTATGGGCCATCACTGGAGTACTATGGATCATTACTGGTGTACTATGGACCATCACTAATTTACTATGGACCATCACTGATGTACTGTGGATCATCACTGATGTACTGTGGATCATCCCTGGTGTACTATGGATCATCACTGGTGTACTATGGATCATCACTGATGTACTATGGGCCATCACTGATGTACTATGGGCCATCACTGATGTACTATGGGCCATCACTGATGTGCTATGGATCATCAGTGATGTACTGTGGACCATCCCTGATGTACTGTGGATCATCACTGATGTACTGTGGATCATCACTGATGTACTGTGGATCATCACTGATGTACTGATGATCATCACTGATGTACTATAGATCATCACTGATGTACTATGGATCATCACTGATGTACTGTGGATCATCACTGATGTACTATAGATCATCACTGATGTACTATGGACCATCACTGGTGTACTATGAATCATCACTGGTGTACTATTAATCATCACTGGTGTACTATGGATCATCACTGATGTACTATAGATCATCACTGATGTACTATGGGCCATCACTGGTGTACTATGGATCATCCCTGATGTACTATGGACCATCCCTGATGTACTATGGACCATCACTGATGTACTGTGAATCATCACTGGTGTACTGTGGATCATCACTGATGTACTATAGATAATCACTGATGTACTGTGGATCATCACTGATGTACTATGGGCCATCACTGGTGTACTATGGACCATCCCTGATGTACTATGGATCATCCCTGATGTACTATGGACCATCCCTGATGTACTGTGGATCATCACTGACCCTGCAGGTCTCTGCCGGACAAGTTCGTATGAAGTGGCCAACCTCCCCGCAGAAGAGACACAGACTGCCTTGGACTCGACGTAGACGTTCAGCAGGAGAAAGAGGTAAACTACGAAAACTCAAGAGACCTTGCCTATTCTCTGCCAGACTTCTTCAGGCCATAGCGAACCTCCTCCGTTTGGATGTCATAGCTTCTCCCATGTTTCCCGTTATCCTCGGCATTCCATGGTTGAAGGCACACAACCCTCACGTTGACTGGCTTACCGGAGATATTTTTTTTTTCGTCCAACTACTGCCAGACGCACTGCCTCTTTGGAGGAACTGTCAACTCCACGCCCCTCCTGGGTATCCACCCTGACCATGAAGCCTCTAAACTGATCCCGGTTGCTTATCACGAATTTCTGGACGTCTTTAATGAAAAGGGTGCAGACACTCTTCCACCTCATAGAACTTACGATTGCCCCATTGAACTTCTACCGGGAGCCGAGATCCCGTTTGGTCGGATTTACCCTCTCTCTGAGCCTGAATTGGAAGCCCCTGCGTACCTATATCGACGAGAGCCTTGAAAAGCAGTTCATTCGGCCTTCCACTTCACCAGCAGGAGCCGGTATTTTCTTCGTTGAGAAAAAAGACCACACCTTGAGGCCCTGTGTGGACTATCGTGACCTTAACAGGGTCACTGTCAAGAATCGGTACCCTCTTCCTCTGATTCCCGAACTATTCCAGAGGCTGCGAGGGGCACGAGTGTTCTCCAAACTGGACTTGAGGGGTGCCTATAATCTTGTCAGAATCAGGGAGGGAGACGAATTGAAGACGGCCTTCCGGACACGCTTTGGCCACTTTGAGTATTTAGTCATGCCATTCGGGCTCTGCAATGCTCCAGCCACATTCCAGCATCTGGTAAACGATGTTTTTCGGGACTTTCTTGATTTATTCGTCATCGTGTATCTGGATGACATCCTTGTGTTCTCTGAAACTTTAGAATCCCATCGGACTCATGTAAAAAAGGTATTAGCTCGATTGCGGGAACACCGACTTTACGCAAAGGCTGAAAAATGCGACTTTGAAAAGCAAGTTGTGCATTTCCTAGGGCTTGTCATCTCCGCCGAGGGAATCTCCATGGACCCTCAGAAAGTCGCTTCTGTCTTGGAATGGCCTGCTCCTACTGACAGAAAAGCTGTACAGAGGTTCGTGGGGTTTGCTAACTTTTATAGAAAATTTATTAAGGACTTTTCTGGCATCATCACTCCCATTACTCAGCTAACGAAACAGCATGTTCCCTTTCGATGGACCCCAGAGGCTCAGACAGCGTTTGAACAGTTGAAAGCCTTATTCACCTCAGCTCCCATCTTGAAACATCCCGATCCCTCCTTAGCTTATGTTTTGGAGGTAGACGCCTCGGAAAATGCAGTTGGGGAAAATGCATTTCCCAACGCCAAGGGCCCAAATCATTGCTCCACCCTGTGGCCTTCTTCTCTAAAAAATTAAATCCTTCCGAAAGGAATTATGATGTTGGTGACCGAGAGCTACTGGCTATCAAGGCCGCTCTTGAAGAATGGCGTTACCTTTTGGAGGGAGCTTCTCACCCAATTCTTATCTTCACAGATCACAAGAATCTTGAATATTTGAAGACAACTAAACGCCTAAGACCTCGGCAGGCAAGATGGGCACTTTTTTTCTCTCGTTTCATGTTTCATATAACCTACCGTCCTGGCTCAAAGAACGGGAAACCAGATGCCTTGTCCCGCATGTTCAGTGATCCATTTGTATCCTCGGAACCTGATACTATTCTACCAGCCAATAATTTTTTACTTCTTCAGGCGGATCTGATGTCACAAATAAGAAAATATGTGGAAGACCAACCGCCTTCCAAGGACCTGGCTCTTCAACTAAGGGATGGCCTGTACTTCCATAAGAGGCAAATCTTTATCCCAGAACAGTTCAGAGTTGCCGTCCTAGGGCGATGTCATGATCATCCCCTAGCGGGTCACTTTGGGATTCACAAGACGGCTAATTTGATCTCCCGTACATTCTGGTGGCCAAACTTGATGAACGACTGCAAGAAATATGTAAGATCTTGTATTTCATGCCTTCGGAATAAGACAGACAGAGCCAGAACTTGGGGTCTACTTGAGCCCCTTCCTGTACCTGAGAAACCATGGAGCATGATCTCCATGGATTTTATAGTAGAACTTCCCCCATCTGAAGACTTTACTACCATTTTCGTTGTGGTTAATCGTTTGACCAAATGGCCCACTTTGTACCTCTGCAAGGAACTCCTTCTGCCCCGGAGACTGCCTCAACTTTATCAAGGAGATTGTAAGGTTGCATGGCATCCCTGACAGCATAGTTTCTGATCGAGGGGTGCAGTTCACTTCTAGATTTTGGAGGGCCTTATGTGAAACATTGAACATTGAACTCCGCCTCTCCACAGCTTATCACCCACAAACTAATGGACAGACTGAAAGGGTCAATCAAACCCTTGAACAGTACCTACGATGCTTTTCTTCTTTTGCACAGGATGACTGGCTATCACTTCTCCCACTCGCGGAATTTTCATACAATAAATCCACCCATTCGGTAACCAAACAGTCACCTTTTTTCGCCAATTATGGATACCATCCTTCTTTCTTGCCTGAGCTGCCTATTGATTCTTCTGTACCTGCCGTACAAGACAGGTTGAACTTCCTTAACTCCAACTACCAATTACTGCAGGTCCCAGAACAGTTCAGAGTTGCCGTCCTAGGGCGATGTCATGATCATCCCCTAGCGGGTCACTTTGGGATTCACAAGACGGCTAATTTGATCTCCCTTACATTCTGGTGGCCAAACTTGATGAACGACTGCAAGAAATATGTAAGATCTTGTATTTCATGCCTTCGGAATAAGACAGACAGAGCCAGAACTTGGGGTCTACTTGAGCCCCTTCCTGTACCTGAGAAACCATGGAGCATGATCTCCATGGATTTTATAGTAGAACTTCCCCCATCTGAAGACTTCACTACCATTTTCGTTGTGGTTGATCGTTTGACCAAAATGGCCCACTTTGTACCTCTGCAAGGAACTCCTTCTGCCCAGGAGACTGCCTCAACTTTTATCAAGGAGATTGTAAGGTTGCACGGCATCCCTGACAGCATAGTTTCTGATCGAGGGGTGCAGTTCACTTCTAGATGTTGGAGGGCCTTATGTGAAACTTTGAACATTGAACTCCGCCTCTCCACAGCTTATCACCCACAAACTAATGGACAGACTGAAAGGGTCAATCAAACCCTTGAACAGTACCTACGATGCTTTTCTTCTTTTGCGCAGGATGACTGGCTATCACTTCTCCCACTCGCGGAATTTTCATACAATAATTCCACCCATTCGGCAACCAAACAGTCACCTTTTTTCGCCAATTATGGATACCATCCTTCTTTCTTGCCTGAGCTGCCTATTGATTCTTCTGTACCTGCCGTACAAGACAGGTTGAACTTCCTTAACTCAAACTACCAATTACTGCAGGATACAATCTCCAAGACCCAGGCAGATAATAAAAAGTTCTTCGACAAGAAGAGAAGAGGCAATTTGAATCTTGAACCTTTTCCAGTACCTCGCTGCCCGTCTGCTACCGAACCCGGCCACCCTTGTGATCCTGCACCAGCCTCCTGCTTGGCTTAACGCTGTCTCCAGTGCCTGTGCTAGCTGTCCATCCTACCAGCTTTCCTGAGTCCAGTTCCTTACCAGATGCTCTGCCTGCATCTCCACGTCTGCAACTCAGCTGACAAGTTCTGCACGCAACTACAGGCTCTCGTGTAACTCCTAACCCTAGGTCTGTCCCATCCTCAGTGGGGCTTGGGTTGGAGATACAAGGGAGGCCGACCTCGTCATTCCAGACTCCTACCAGGTACGTGACAGTACCAGTCAGCCAGAGATGGAGTCTGGAAGGGAGGCCTCTCCACCGAAGGACATTTACCAAACTATTTCTGCGCTCTCAAATATTGTGCAGAAGTTACAAGAGCGGGTCACTTTGGGATTCACAAGACGGCTAATTTGATCTCCCGTACATTCTGGTGGCCAAATTTGATGAACGACTGCAAGAAATATGTAAGATCTTGTATTTCATGCCTTCGGAATAAGACAGACAGAGCCAGAACTTGGGGAATACTTGAGCCCCTTCCTGTACCTGAGAAACCATGGAGCATGATCTCCATGGATTTTATAGTAGAACTTCCCCCATCTGAAGACTTCACTACCATTTTCGTTGTGGTTGATCGTTTGACCAAAATGGCCCACTTTGTACCTCTGCAAGGAACTCCTTCTGCCCCGGAGACTGCCTCAACTTTTATCAAGGAGATTGTAAGGTTGCATGGCATCCCTGACAGCATAGTTTCTAATCGAGGGGTGCAGTTCACTTCTAGATTTTGGAGGGCCTTATGTGAAACTTTGAACATTGAACTCCGCCTCTCCACAGCTTATCACCCACAAACTAATGGACAGACTGAAAGGGTCAATCAAACCCTTGAACAGTACCTACGAGGCTTTTCTTCTTTTGCACAGGATGACTGGCTATCACTTCTCCCACTCGCGGAATTTTCATACAATAATTCCACCCATTCGGCAACCAAACAGTCACCTTTTTTCGCCAATTATGGATACCATCCTTCTTTCATGCCTGAGCTGCCTATTGATTCTTCTGTACCTGCCGTACAAGACAGGTTGAACTTCCTTAACTCCAACTACCAATTACTGCAGGTCCCAGAACAGTTCAGAGTTGCCGTCCTAGGGCGATGTCATGATCATCCCCTAGCGGGTCACTTTGGGATTCACAAGACGGCAAATTTGATCTCCCGTACATTCTGGTGGCCAAACTTGATGAACGACTGCAAGAAATATGTAAGATCTTGTATTTCATGCCTTCGGAATAAGACAGACAGAGCCAGAACTTGGGGTCTACTTGAGCCCCTTCCTGTACCTGAGAAACCATGGAGCATGATCTCCATGGATTTTATAGTAGAACTTCCCCCATCTGAAGACTTCACTACCATTTTCGTTGTGGTTGATCGTTTGACCAAAATGGCCCACTTTGTACCTCTGCAAGGAACTCCTTCTGCCCCGGAGACTGCCTCAACTTTTATCAAGGAGATTGTAAGGTTGCATGGCATCCCTGACAGCATAGTTTCTGATCGAGGGATGCAGTTCACTTCTAGATTTTGGAGGGCCTTATGTGAAACTTTGAACATTGAACTCCGCCTCTCCACAGCTTATCACTCACAAACTAATGGACAGACTGAAAGGGTCAATCAAACCCTAGAACAGTACCTACGATGCTTTTCTTCTTTTGCACAGGATGACTGGCTATCACTTCTCCCACTCGCGGAATTTTCATACAATAATTCCACCCATTCGGCAACCAAACAGTCACCTTTTTTCGCCAATTATGGATACCATCCTTCTTTCTTGCCTGAGCTGCCTATTGATTCTTCTGTACCTGCCGTACAAGACAGGTTGAACTTTCTTAACTCCAACTACCAATTACTGCAGGATACAATCTCCAAGACCCAGGCAGATAATAAAAAGTTCTTCGACAAGAAGAGAAGAGGCAATTTGAATCTTGAACCTTTTCCAGTACCTCGCTGCCCGTCTGCTACCGAACCCGGCCACCCTTGTGATCCTGCACCAGCCTCCTGCTTGGCTTAACGCTTTCTCCAGTGCCTGTGCTAGCTGTCCATCCTACCAGCTTTCCTGAGTCCAGTTCCTTACCAGATGCTCTGCCTGCATCTCCACGTCTGCAACTCAGCTGACAAGTTCTGCACGCAACTACAGGCACTCGTGTAACTCCTCACCCTAGGTCTGTCCCATTCTCAGTGGGGCTTGGGTTGGAGATACAAGGGAGGCCGACCTCGTCATTCCAGACTCCTACCAGGTACGTGACAGTACCAGTCAGCCAGAGATGGAGTCTGGAAGGGAGGCCTCTCCACCGAAGGACATTTACCAAACTATTTCTGCGCTCTCAAATATTGTGCAGAAGTTACAAGAGCGGGTCACTTTGGGATTCACAAGACGGCTAATTTGATCTCCCGTACATTCTGGTGGCCGAACTTGATGAACGACTGCAAGAAATATGTAAGATCTTGTATTTCATGCCTTCGGAATAAGACAGACAGAGCCAGAACTTGGGGTCTACTTGAGCCCCTTCCTGTACCTGAGAAACCATGGAGCATGATCTCCATGGATTTTATAGTAGAACTTCCCCCATCTGAAGACTTTACTACCATTTTCGTTGTGGTTGATCGTTTGACCAAAATGGCCCACTTTGTACCTCTGCAAGGAACTCCTTCTGCCCCGGAGACTGCCTCAACTTTTATCAAGGAGATTGTAAGGTTGCATGGCATCCCTGACAGCATAGTTCTGATCGAGGGGTGCAGTTCA
>JARGYO010000797.1:0-73314 GCA_029206835.1 Rana muscosa | reverse complement strand
ACGGCCTCCACCTCAAATTCCTCATTCCCTTCGATAAGTAGCGGTGGAGGGGTTTCAGAAATCTGATTTGGGAAAGGATTTGGCACTGTAGGCTTCAACAAAGAAACATGGAATACTGGGTGGATTCTCAGGTTCTTGGGTAACACTAATTCGAATGCTAATGCATTAATCTTTCTCTTGACTGGAAAAGGCCCCAAAAATCTTGGGCCAAGCTTCCTCGAGGGCAACTTAGTTTCAAGTTCGCTGTGGAAAGCCAGACCTTATCTCCAGGTTCAAGATTCAAATTGCCTCTTCTCTTCTTGTCGAAGAACTTTTTATTATCTGCCTGGGTCTTGGAGATTGTATCCTGCAGTAATTGGTAGTTGGAGTTAAGGAAGTTCAACCTGTCTTGTACGGCAGGTACAGAAGAATCAATAGGCAGCTCAGGCAAGAAAGAAGGATGGTATCCATAATTGGCGAAAAAAGGTGACTGTTTGGTTGCCGAATGGGTGGAATTATTGTATGAAAATTCCGCGAGTGGGAGAAGTGATAGCCAGTCATCCTGTGCAAAAGAAGAAAAGCATCGTAGGTACTGTTCAAGGGTTTGATTGACCCTTTCAGTCTGTCCATTAGTTTGTGGGTGATAAGCTGTGGAGAGGCGGAGTTCAATGTTCAAAGTTTCACATAAGGCCCTCCAAAATCTAGAAGTGAACTGCACCCCTCGATCAGAAACTATGCTGTCAGGGATGCCATGCAACCTTACAATCTCCTTGATAAAAGTTGAGGCAGTCTCCGGGGCAGAAGGAGTTCCTTGCAGAGGTACAAAGTGGGCCATTTTGGTCAAACGATCAACCACAACGAAAATGGTAGTGAAGTCTTCAGATGGGGGAAGTTCTACTATAAAATCCATGGAGATCATGCTCCATGGTTTCTCAGGTACAGGAAGGGGCTCAAGTAAACCCCAAGTTCTGGCTCTGTCTGTCTTATTCCGAAGGCATGAAATACAAGATCTTACATATTTCTTGCAGTCGTTCATCAAAATTTGGCCACCAGAATGTACGGGAGATCAAATTAGCCGTCTTGTGAATCCCAAAGTGACCCACTCTTGTAACTTCTGCACAATATTTGAGAGCGCAGAAATAGTTTGGTAAATGTCCTTCGGTGGAGAGGCCTCCCTTCCAGACTCCATCTCTGGCTGACTGGTACTGTCACGTACCTGGTAGGAGTCTGGAATGACGGGGTCGGCCTCCCTTGTATCTCCAACCCAAGCCCCACTGAGGATGGGACAGACCTAGGGTGAGGAGTTACACGAGTGCCTGTAGTTGCGTGCAGAACTTTTCAGCTGAGTTGCAGACGTGGAGATGCAGGCAGAGCATCTGGTAAGGAACTGGACTCAGGAAAGCTGGTAGGATGGACAGCTAGCACAGGCACTGGAGACAGCGTTAAGCCAAGCAGGAGGCTGGTGCAGGATCACAAGGGTGGCCGGGTTCGGTAGCAGACGGGCAGCGAGGTACTGGAAAAGGTTCAAGATTCAATTTGCCTCTTCTCTTCTTGTCGAAGAACTTTTTATTATCTGCCTGGGTCTTGGAGATTGTATCCTGCAGTAATTGGTAGTTGGAGTTAAGGAAGTTCAACCTGTCTTGTACGGCAGGTACAGAAGAATCAATAGGCAGCTCAGGCAAGAAAGAAGGATGGTATCCATAATTGGCGAAAAAAAGGTGACTGTTTGGTTGCCGAATGGGTGGAATTATTGTATGAAAATTCCGCGAGTGGGAGAAGTGATAGCCAGTCATCCTGCGCAAAAGAAGAAAAGCATCGTAGGTACTGTTCAAGGGTTTGATTGACCCTTTCAGTCTGTCCATTAGTTTGTTGGTGATAAGCTGTGGAGAGGCGGAGTTCAATGTTCAAAGTTTCACATAAGGCCCTCAAAATCTAGAAGTGACCTGCAACCCCTCGATCAGAAACTATGCTGTCAGGGATGCCATGCAACTTACAATCTCCTTGATAAAAGTTGAGGCAGTCTCCGGGGCAGAAGGAGTTCCTTGCAGAGGTACAAAGTGGGCCATTTTGGTCAAACGATCAACCACAACGAAAATGGTAGTGAAGTCTTCAGATGGGGGAAGTTCTACTATAAAATCCATGGAGATCATGCTCCATGGTTTCTCAGGTACAGGAAGGGGCTCAAGTAGACCCCAAGTTCTGGCTCTGTCTGTCTTATTCCGAAGGCATGAAATACAAGATCTTACATATTTCATGCAGTCGTTCATCAAGTTTGGCCACCAGAATGTACGGGAGATCAAATTAGCCGTCTTGTGAATCCCAAAGTGACCCGCTCTTGTAACTTCTGCACAATATTTGAGAGCGCAGAAATAGTTTGGTAAATGTCCTTCGGTGGAGAGGCCTCCCTTCCAGACTCCATCTCTGGCTGACTGGTACTGTCACGTACCTGGTAGGAGTCTGGAATGACGAGGTCGGCCTCCCTTGTATCTCCAACCCAAGCCCCACTGAGGATGGGACAGACCTAGGGTGAGGAGTTACACGAGAGCCTGTAGTTGCGTGCAGAACTTGTCAGCTGAGTTGCAGACGTGGAGATGCAGGCAGAGCATCTGGTAAGGAACTGGACTCAGGAAAGCTGGTAGGATGGACAGCTAGCACAGGCACTGGAGACAGCGTTAAGCCAAGCAGGAGGCTGGTGCAGGATCACAAGGGTGGCCGGGTTCGGTAGCAGACGGGCAGCGAGGTACTGGAAAAGGCCCCAAAAATCTTGGGCCAAGCTTCCTCGAGGGGCAACTTAGTTTCAAGTTCGCTGTGGAAAGCCAGACCTTATCTCCAGGTTCAAGATTCAAATTGCCTCTTCTCTTCTTGTCGAAGAACTTTTTATTATCTGCCTGGGTCTTGGAGATTGTATCCTGCAGTAATTGGTAGTTGGAGTTAAGGAAAGTCAACCTGTCTTGTACGGCAGGTACAGAAGAATCAATAGGCAGCTCAGGCAAGAAAGAAGGATGGTATCCATAATTGGCGAAAAAAGGTGACTGGTTGCCGAATGGGTGGAATTATTGTATGAAAATTCCGCGAGTGGAAGAAGTGATAGCCAGTCATCCTGTGCAAAAGAAGAAAAGCATCGTAGGTACTGTTCAAGGGTTTGATTGACCCTTTCAGTCTGTCTATTAGTTTGTGGGTGATAAGCTGTGGAGAGGCGGAGTTCAATGTTCAAAGTTTCACATAAGGCCCTCCAAAATCTAGAAGTGAACTGCACCCCTCGGTCAGAAACTATGCTGTCAGGGATGCCATGCAACCTTACAATCTCCTTGATAAAAGTTGAGGCAGTCTCCGGGGCAGAAGGAGTTCCTTGCAGAGGTACAAAGTGGGCCATTTTGGTCAAACGAACAACCACAACGAAAATGGTAGTGAAGTCTTCAGATGGGGGAAGTTCTACTATAAAATCCATGGAGATCATGCTCCATGGTTTCTCAGGTACAGGAAGGGGCTCAAGTAGACCCCAAGTTCTGGCTCTGTCTGTCTTATTCCGAAGGCATGAAATACAAGATCTTACATATTTCTTGCAGTCGTTCTTTAAGTTTGGCCACCAGAATGTACGGGAGATCGAATTAGCCGTCTTGTGAATCCCAAAGTGACCCGCTAGGGGATGATCATGACATCGCCCTAGGACGGCAACTCTGAACTGTTCTGGGATAAAGATTTGCCTCTTTGACAAATAGGCCTCTTAGTACAGGCCATCCCTTAGTTGAAGAGCCAGGTCCTTGGAAGGCGGTTGGTCTTCCATATATTTTCTTATATGTGACATCAGATCCGCCTGAAGAAGTAAAAAATTATTGGCTGGTAAAATAGTATCAGGTTCCGAGGATACAACTGGATCACTGAACATGCGGGACAAGGCATCTGGTTTCCCGTTCTTTGAGCCAGGACGGTAGGTTATATGAAATATGAAACGAGAGAAAAAAAGTGCCCATCTTGCCTGCCGAGGTCTTAGGCGTTTAGCTGTCTTCAAATACTCAAGATTCTTGTGATCTCTGAAGATAAGGATTGGGTGAGAAGCTCCCTCCAAAAGGTAACGCCATTCTTCAAGAGCGGCCTTGATAGCCAGTAGTTCTCGGTCACCAACATCATAATTCCTTTCGGAAGGATTTAATTTTTTAGAGAAGAAGGCCACAGGGTGGAGCAATGATTTGGGCCCTTGGCGTTGGGAAATAATAGCCTCAACTGCATTTTCCGAGGCGTCTACCTCCAAAACATAAGCTAAGGAGGGATCGGGATGTTTCAAGATGGGACCTGAGGTGAATAAGGCTTTCAACTGTTCAAACGCTGTCTGAGCCTCTGGGGTCCATCGAAAGGGAACATGCTGTTTCGTTAGCTGAGTAATGGGAGTGATGATGCCAGAAAAGTCCTTAATAAATGTTCTATAAAAGTTAGCAAACCCCACGAACCTCTGTACAGCTTTTCTGTCAGTAGGAGCAGACCATTCCAAGACAGAAGCGACTTTCTAAGGGTCCATGGAGATTCCTTCGGCGGAGATGACAAGCCCTAGGAAATGCACAACTTGCTTTTCAAAGTCGCATTTTTCAGCCTTTGCGTAAAGTCAGTGTTCCCGCAATCGAGCTAATACCTTTTTTACATGAGTCCGATGGGATTCTAAAGTTTCAGAGAATACAAGGATGTCATCCAGATACACGATGACGAATAAATCAAGAAAGTCCCGAAAAAAATCGTTTACCAGATGCTGGAATGTGGCTGGAGCATTGCAGAGCCCGAATGGCATGACTAAATACTCAAAGTGGCCAAAACGTGTCCGGAAGGCCGTCTTCCATTCGTCTCCCTCCCTGATTCTGACAAGATTATAGGCACCCCTCAAGTCCAGTTTGGAGAACACTCGTGCCCCTCGCAGCCTCTGGAATAGTTCGGGAATCAGAGGAAGAGGGTACCGATTCTTGACAGTGACCCTGTTAAGGTCACGATAGTCCACACAGGGCCTCAAGGTGTGGTCTTTTTTCTCAACGAAGAAAATACCGGCTCCTGCTGGTGAAGTGGAAGGCCGAATGAACTGCTTTTCAAGGCTCTCGTCGATATAGATACGCAGGGCTTCCAATTCAGGCTCAGAGAGAGGGTAAATCCGACCAAACGGGATCTCGGCTCCCGGTAGAAGTTCAATGGGGCAATCGTAAGTTCTATGAGGTGGAAGAGTGTCTGCACCCTTTTTATTAAAGACGTCCAGAAATTCGTGATAAGCAACCGGGATCAGTTTAGAGGCTTCATGGTCAGGGTGGATACCCAGGAGGTGCGTGGAGTTGACAGTTCCTCCCAAGATGCAGTGCGTCTGGCAGTAGTTGGACGAAAAAGAGATATCTCCGGTAAGCCAGTCAACGTGAGGGTTGTGTGCCTTCAACCATGGAATGCCGAGGATAACGGGAAACATGGGAGAAGCTATGACATCCAAACGGAGGAGTTCGCTATGGCCTGAAGAAGTCTGGCAGAGAATAGGCAAGGTCCCCTGAGTAACCGGGCCTGATTTAATACCGGAGCCGTCAGCCAGATGGACATGGAACCCTTGCCTCTTGGTACCCAAGGGCAGCTGCTGAAGAGAAGCAAATGCAGAGTCCACAAAACAGCTGCAGGCCCCAGAGTCTATGATTGCAAGTACTGAAACCGTCTTTTCGGGGAGCTGAAGCTTGATGGGAAGAGAGACATGTGACTGATCCTTCCCAGGGAGATGCATCACAAGAGGCTGACGGGAAGAGATCCTGCAGGTCTCTGCCGGACAAGTTCGTATGAAGTGGCCAACCTCCCCGCAGTAGAGACACAGACTGCCTTGGACTCGACGTAGACGTTCAGCAGGAGAAAGAGGAAACCTACGAAAACTGCTGTGAGGTGCCTTATGCTGTTCCCTCCTTCTGGGGGAAGGAACAGGTAGAGGAGCAGGGGCGGCTGGCCTTGAAACCACAGAAAGAGTCCCTTTAGATTTTTCCGATTGCCTTTCTCGAAACCGCCGATCGATCTGAATAGTTAAATTTATCAGATCTTCCAGGGACGCGGGTATTCCCACTCTGGCAAGTTCATCTTTTACGGTGTCAGAAAGTCCTAGACGGAACTGGTGACGAAGTGCAGAGTGATTCCATTGAGTATCTGCGCTCCAAACACGAAAGTCAGTTACGTAATCTTCAACAGGCCTTGGCCCTTGCTGTAATTTGTCAAGCATGGATTCGGCAGTTTGCTGGGAAAAGGGGTCAGTGGTCAGGGGTCAGGAGGCTGGTGCAGGATCACAAGGGTGGCCGGGTTCGGTAGCAGACGGGCAGCGAGGTACTGGAAAAGGTTCAAGATTCAAATTGCCTCTTCTCTTCTTGTCGAAGAACTTTTTATTATCTGCCTGGGTCTTGGAGATTGTATCCTGCAGTAATTGGTAGTTGGAGTTAAGGAAGTTCAACCTGTCTTGTACGGCAGGTACAGAAGAATCAATAGGCAGCTCAGGCAAGAAAGAAGGATGGTATCCATAATTGGCGAAAAAAGGTGACTGTTTGGTTGCCGAATGGGTGGAATTATTGTATGAAAATTCCGCGAGTGGGAGAAGTGATAGCCAGTCATCCTGCGCAAAAGAAGAAAAGCATCGTAGGTACTGTTCAAGGGTTTGATTGAACCTTTCAGTCTGTCCATTAGTTTGTGGGTGATAAGCTGTGGAGAGGCGGAGTTCAATGTTCAAAGTTTCACATAAGGCCCTCCAACATCTAGAAGTGAACTGCACCCCTCGATCAGAAACTATGCTGTCAGGGATGCCATTCAACCTTACAATCTCCTTGATAAAAGTTGAGGCAGTCTCCGGGGCAGAAGGAGTTCCTTGCAGAGGTACAAAGTGGGCCATTTTGGTCAAACGATCAACCACAACGAAAATGGTAGTGAAGTCTTCAGATGGGGGAAGTTCTACTATAAAATCCATGGAGATCATGCTCCATGGTTTCTCAGGTACAGGAAGGGGCTCAAGTAGACCCCAAGTTCTGGCTCTGTCTGTCTTATTCCGAAGGCATGAAATACAAGATCTTACATATTTCTTGCAGTCGTTCATCAAGTTTGGCCACCAGAATGTAAGGGAGATCAAATTAGCCGTCTTGTGAATCCCAAAGTGACCCGCTAGGGGATGATCATGACATCGCCCTAGGACGGCAACTCTGAACTGTTCTGGGACCTGCAGTAATTGGTAGTTGGAGTTAAGGAAGTTCAACCTGTCTTGTACGGCAGGTACAGAAGAATCAATAGGCAGCTCAGGCAAGAAAGAAGGATGGTATCCATAATTGGCGAAAAAAGGTGACTGTTTGGTTACCGAATGGGTGGAATTATTGTATGAAAATTCCGCGAGTGGGAGAAGTGATAGCCAGTCATCCTGTGCAAAAGAAGAAAAGCATCGTAGGTACTGTTCAAAGGTTTGATTGACCCTTTCAGTCTGTCCATTAGTTTGTGGGTGATAAGCTGTGGAGAGGCGGAGTTCAATGTTCAAAGTTTCACATAAGGCCCTCCAAAATCTAGAAGTGAACTGCACCCCTCGATCAGAAACTATGCTGTCAGGAATGCCATGCAACCTTACAATCTCCTTGATAAAAGTTGAGGCAGTCTCCGGGACAGAAGGAGTTCCTTGCAGAGGTACAAAGTGGGCCATTTTGGTCAAACGATCAACCACAACGAAAATGGTAGTGAAGTCTTCAGATGGGGGAAGTTCTACTATAAAATCCATGGAGATCATGCTCCATGGTTTCTCAGGTACAGGAAGGGGCTCAAGTAGACCCCAAGTTCTGGCTCTGTCTGTCTTATTCCGAAGGCATAAAATACAAGATCTTACATATTTCTTGCAGTCGTTCATCAAATTTGGCCACCAGAATGTACGGGAGATCAAATTGGCCGTCTTGTGAATCCCAAAGTGACCCGCTCTTGTAACTTCTGCACAATATTTGAAAGCGCAGAAATAGTTTGGTAAATGTCCTTCGGTGGAGAGGCCTCCCTTCCAGACTCCATCTCTGGCTGACTGGTACTGTCACGTACCTGGTAGGAGTCTGGAATGACGAGGTCGGCCTCCCTTGTATCTCCAACCCAAGCCCCACTGAGGATGGGACAGACCTAGGGTGAGGAGTTACACGAGTGCCTGTAGTTGCGTGCAGAACTTGTCAGCTGAGTTGCAGACGTGGAGATGCAGGCAGAGCATCTGGTAAGGAACTGGACTCAGGAAAGCTGGTAGGATGGACAGCTAGCACAGGCACTGGAGACAGCGTTAAGCCAAGCAGGAGGCTGGTGCAGGATCACAAGGGTGGCCGGGTTCGGTAGCAGACGGGCAGCGATGTACTGGAAAAGGTTCAAGATTCAAATTGCCTCTTCTCTTCTTGTCGAAGAACTTTTTATTATCTGCCTGGGTCTTGGAGATTGTATCCTGCAGTAATTGGTAGTTGGAGTTAAGGAAGTTCAACCTGTCTTGTACGGCAGGTACAGAAGAATCAATAGGCAGCTCAGGCAAGAAAGAAGGATGGTATCCATAATTGGCGAAAAAAGGTGACTGTTTGGTTGCCGAATGGGTGGAATTATTGTATGAAAATTCCGCGAGTGGGAGAAGTGATAGCCAGTCATCCTGTGCAAAAGAAGAAAAGCATCGTAGGTACTGTTCAAGGGTTTGATTGACCCTTTCAGTCTGTCCATTAGTTTGTGGGTGATAAGCTGTGGAGAGGCGGAGTTCAGTGTTCAAAGTTTCACATAAGGCCCTCCAACATCTAGAAGTGAACTGCACCCCTCGATCAGAAACTATGCTGTCAGGGATGCCATGCAACCTTACAATCTCCTTGATAAAAGTTGAGGCAGTCTCCGGGGCAGAAGGAGTTCCTTGCAGAGGTACAAAGTGGGCCATTTTGGTCAAACGATCAACCACAACGAAAATGGTAGTGAAGTCTTCAGATGGGGGAAGTTCTACTATAAAATCCATGGAGATCATGCTCCATGGTTTCTCAGGTACAGGAAGGGGCTCAAGTAGACCCCAAGTTCTGGCTCTGTCTGTCTTATTCCGAAGGCATGAAATACAAGATCTTACATATTTCTTGCAGTCGTTCATCAAGTTTGGCCACCAGAATGTACGGGAGATCAAATTAGCCGTCTTGTGAATCCCAAAGTGACCCGCTAGGGGATGATCATGACATCGCCCTAGGACGGCAACTCTGAACTGTTCTGGGACCTGCAGTAGTCGGAGTTAAGGAAGTTCAACCTGTCTTGTACGGCAGGTACAGAAGAATCAATAATCAGCTCAGGCAAGAAAGAAGGATGGTATCCATAATTGGCGAAAAAAGGTGACTGCTTGGTTACCGAATGGGTGGAATTATTGTATGAAAATTCCGCGAGTGGGAGAAGTGATAGCCAGTCATCCTGTGCAATAGAAGAAAAGCATCGTAGGTACTGTTCAAGGGTTTGATTGACCCTTTCAGTCTGTCCATTAGTTTGTGGGTGATAAGCTGTGGAGAGGCGGAGTTCAATGTTCAAAGTTTCACATAAGGCCCTCCAAAATCTAGAAGTGAACTGCACCCCTCGATCCGAAACTATGTTGTCAGGGATGCCATGCAACCTTACAATCTCCTTGATAAAAGTTGAGGCAGTCTCCGGGGCAGAAGGAGTTCCTTGCAGAGGTACAAAGTGGGCCATTTTGGTCAAACGATCAACCACAACGAAAATGGTAGTAAAGTCTTCAGATGGGGGATGTTCTACTATAAAATCCATGGAGATCATGCTCCATGGTTTCTCAGGTACAGGAAGGGGCTCAAGTAGACCCCAAGTTCTGGCTCTGTCTGTCTTATTCCGAAGGCATGAAATACAAGATCTTACATATTTCTTGCAGTCGTTCATCAAGTTTGGCCACTAGAATGTACGGGAGATCAAATTAGCCGTCTTGTGAATCCCAAAGTGACCCGCTCTTGTAACTTCTGCACAATATTTGAGAGCGCAGAAATAGTTTGGTAAATGTCCTTCGGTGGAGAGGCCTCCCTTCCAGACTCCATCTCTGGCTGACTGGTACTGTCACGTACCTGGTAGGAGTCTGGAATGACGAGGTCGGCCTCCCTTGTATCTCCAACCCAAGCCCCACTGAGGATGGGACAGACCTAGGGTGAGGAGTTACACGACAGCCTGTAGTTGCGTGCAGAACTTGTCAGCTGAGTTGCAGACGTGGAGATGCAGGCAGAGCATCTGGTAGGGAACTGGACTCAGGAAAGCTGGTAGGATGGACAGCTAGCACAGGCACTGGAGACAGCGTTAAGCCAAGCAGGAGGCTGGTGCAGGATCACAAGGGTGGCCGGGTTCGGTAGCAGACGGGCAGCGAGGTACTGGAAAAGGCCCCAAAAATCTTGGGCCAAGCTTCCTCGAGGGGCAACTTAGTTTCAAGTTCGCTGTGGAAAGCCAGACCTTATCTCCAGGTTCAAGATTCAAATTGCCTCTTCTCTTCTTGTCGAAGAACTTTTTATTATCTGCCTGGGTCTTGGAGATTGTATCCTGCAGTAATTGGTAGTTGGAGTTAAGGAAGTTCAACCTGTCTTGTACGGCAGGTACAGAAGAATCAATAGGCAGCTCAGGCAAGAAAGATGGATGGTATCCATAATTGGCGAAAAAAGGTGACTGGTTGCCGAATGGGTGGAATTATTGTATGAAAATTCCGCGAGTGGGAGAAGTGATAGCCAGTCATCCTGCGCAAAAGAAGAAAAGCATCGTAAGGGTCCATGGAGATTCCTTCGGCGGAGATGACAAGCCCTAGGAAATGCACAACTTGCTTTTCAAAGTCGCATTTTTCAGCCTTTGCGTAAAGTCAGTGTTCCCGCAATCGAGCTAATACCTTTTTTACATGAGTCCGATGGGATTCTAAAGTTTCAGAGAATACAAGGATGTCATCCAGATACACGATGACGAATAAATCAAGAAAGTCCCGAAAAAAATCGTTTACCAGATGCTGGAATGTGGCTGGAGCATTGCAGAGCCCGAATGGCATGACTAAATACTCAAAGTGGCCAAAACGTGTCCGGAAGGCCGTCTTCCATTCGTCTCCCTCCCTGATTCTGACAAGATTATAGGCACCCCTCAAGTCCAGTTTGGAGAACACTCGTGCCCCTCGCAGCCTCTGGAATAGTTCGGGAATCAGAGGAAGAGGGTACCGATTCTTGACAGTGACCCTGTTAAGGTCACGATAGTCCACACAGGGCCTCAAGGTGTGGTCTTTTTTCTCAACGAAGAAAATACCGGCTCCTGCTGGTGAAGTGGAAGGCCGAATGAACTGCTTTTCAAGGCTCTCGTCGATATAGGTACGCAGGGCTTCCAATTCAGGCTCAGAGAGAGGGTAAATCCGACCAAACGGGATCTCGGCTCCCGGTAGAAGTTCAATGGGGCAATCGTAAGTTCTATGAGGTGGAAGAGTGTCTGCACCCTTTTTATTAAAGACGTCCAGAAATTCGTGATAAGCAACCGGGATCAGTTTAGAGGCTTCGTGGTCAGGGTGGATACCCAGGTGGTGCGTGGAGTTGACAGTTCCTCCCAAGAGGCAGTGCGTCTGGCAGTAGTTGGACGAAAAAGAGATATCTCCGGTAAGCCAGTCAACGTGAGGGTTGTGTGCCTTCAACCATGGCATGCCGAGGATAACGGGAAACATGGGAGAAGCTATGACATCCAAACGGAGGAGTTCGCTATGGCCTGAAGAAGTCTGGCAGAGAATAGGCAAGGTCCCCTGAGTAACCGGGCCTGATTTAATACCGGAGCCGTCAGCCAGATGGACATGGAACCCTTGCCTCTTGGTACCCAAGGGCAGCTGCTGAAGAGAAGCAAATGCAGAGTCCACAAAACAGCTGCAGGCCCCAGAGTCTATGATTGCAAGTACTGAAACCGTCTTTTCGGGGAGCTGAAGCTTGATGGGAAGAGAGACATGTGACTGATCCTTCCCAGGGAGATGCATCACAAGAGGCTGACGGGAAGAGATCCTGCAGGTCTCTGCCGGACAAGTTCGTATGAAGTGGCCAACCTCCCCGCAGTAGAGACACAGACTGCCTTGGACTCGATGTAGACGTTCAGCAGGAGAAAGAGGTAACCTACGAAAACTGCTGTGAGGTGCCTTATGCTGTTCCCTCCTTCTGGGGGAAGGAACAGGTAGAGGAGCAGGGGCGGCTGGCCTTGAAACCACAGAAAGAGTCCCTTTAGATTTTTCCGATTGCCTTTCTCGAAACCGCCGATCGATCTGAATAGTTAAATTTATCAGATCTTCCAGGGACGCGGGTATTCCCACTCTGGCAGGTTCATCTTTTACGGTGTCAGAAAGTCCTAGACGGAACTGGTGACGAAGTGCAGAGTGATTCCATTGGGTATCTGCGCTCCAAACACGAAAGTCAGTTACGTAATCTTCAACAGGCCTTGGCCCTTGCTGTAATTTGTCAAGCATGGATTCGGCAGTTTGCTGGGAAAAGGGGTCAGTGGTCAGGGGTCAGGAGGCTGGTGCAGGATCACAAGGGTGGCCGGGTTCGGTAGCAGACGGGCAGCGAGGTACTGGAAAAGGTTCAAGATTCAAATTGCCTCTTCTCTTCTTGTCGAAGAACTTTTTATTATCTGCCTGGGTCTTGGAGATTGTATCCTGCAGTAATTGGTAGTTGGAGTTAAGGAAGTTCAACCTGTCTTGTACGGCAGGTACAGAAGAATCAATAGGCAGCTCAGGCGAGAAAGAAGGATGGTATCCATAATTGACGAAAAAAGGTGACTGTTTGGTTGCCGAATGGGTGGAATTATTGTATGAAAATTCCGCGAGTGGGAGAAGTGATAGCCAGTCATCCTGCGCAAAAGAAGAAAAGCATCGTAGGTACTGTTCAAGGGTTTGATTGACCTTTTCAGTCTGTCCATTAGTTTGTGGGTGATAAGCTGGCCACTAGAATGTACGGGAGATCAAATTAGCCGTCTTGTGAATCCCAAAGTGACCCGCTCTTGTAACTTCTGCACAATATTTGAGAGCGCAGAAATAGTTTGGTAAATGTCCTTCGGTGGAGAGGCCTCCCTTCCAGACTCCATCTCTGGCTGACTGGTACTGTCACGTACCTGGTAGGAGTCTGGAATGACGAGGTCGGCCTCCCTTGTATCTCCAACCCAAGCCCCACTGAGGATGGGACAGACCTAGGGTGAGGAGTTACACGAGTGCCTGTAGTTGCGTGCAGAACTTGTCAGCTGAGTTGCAGACGTGGAGATGCAGGCAGAGCATCTGGTAAGGAACTGGACTCAGGAAAGCTGGTAGGATGGACAGCTAGCACAGGCACTGGAGACAGCGTTAAGCCAAGCAGGAGGCTGGTGCAGGATCACAAGGGTGGCCGGGTTCGATGAAAATTCCGCGAGTGGGAGAAGTGATTGCCAGTCATCCTGTGCAAAAGAAGAAAAGCATCGTAGGTACTGTTCAAGGGTTTGATTGACCCTTTCAGTCTGTCCATTAGTTTGTGGGTGATAAGCTGTGGAGAGGCGGAGTTCAATGTTCAAAGTTTCACATAAAGCCCTCCAAAATCTAGAAGTGAACTGCACCCCTCGATCAGAAACTATGCTCTCAGGGATGCCATGCAACCTTACAATCTCCTTGATAAAAGTTGAGGCAGTCTCCGGGGCAGAAGGAGTTCCTTGCAGAGGTACAAAGTGGGCCATTTTGGTCAAACGATCAACCACAACGAAAATGGTAGTGAAGTCTTCAGATGGGGGAAGTTCTACTATAAAATCCATGGAGATCATGCTCCATGGTTTCTCAGGTACAGGAAGGGGCTCAAGTAGACCCCAAGTTCTGGCTCTGTCTGTCTTATTCCGAAGGCATGAAATACAAGATCTTACATATTTCTTGCAGTCGTTCATCAAGTTTGGCCACCAGAATGTACGGGAGATCAAATTAGCCGTCTTGTGAATCCCAAAGTGACCCGCTAGGGGATGATCATGACATCGCCCTAGGACGGCAACTCTGAACTGTTCTGGGACCTGCAGTAATTGGTAGTTGGAGTTAAGGAAGTTCAACCTGTCTTGTACGGCAGGTACAGAAGAATCAATAGGCAGCTCAGGCAAGAAAGAAGGATGGTATCCATAATTGGCGTAAAAAGGTGACTGTTTGGTTACCGAATGGGTGGAATTATTGTATGAAAATTCCGCGAGTGGGAGAAGTGATAGCCAGTCATCCTGTGTAAAGGAAGAAAAGCATCGTAGGTACTGTTCAAGGGTTTGATTGATGGCCTTGCAGAGGTACAAAGTGGGCCATTTTTGGTCAAACGATCAACCACAACGAAAATGGTAGTGAAGTCTTCAGATGGGGGAAGTTATACTATAAAATCCATGGAGATCATGCTCCATGGTTTCTCAGGTACAGGAAGGGGCCAATTATGGATACCATCCTTCTTTCTTGCCTGAGCTGCCTATTGATTCTTCTGTACCTGCCGTACAAGACAGGTTGAACTTCCTTAACTCCAACTACCAATTACTGCAGGATACAATCTCCAAGACCCAGGCAGATAATAAAAAGTTCTTCGACAAGAAGAGAAGAGGCAATTTGAATCTTGAACCTTTTCCAGTACCTCGCTGCCCGTCTGCTACCGAACCCGGCCACCCTTGTGATCCTGCACCAGCCTCCTGCTTGGCTTAACGCTGTCTCCAGTGCCTGTGCTAGCTGTCCATCCTACCAGCTTTCCTGAGTCCAGTTCCTTACCAGATGCTCTGCCTGCATCTCCACGTCTGCAACTCAGCTGACAAGTTCTGCACGCAACTACAGGCACTCGTGTAACTCCTCACCCTAGGTCTGTCCCATCCTCAGTGGGGCTTGGTTGGAGATACAAGGGAGGCCGACCTCGTCATTCCAGACTCCTACCAGGTACGTGACAGTACCAGTCAGCCAGAGATGGAGTCTGGAAGGGAGGCCTCTCCACCGAAGGACATTTACCAAACTATTTCTGCGCTCTCAAATATTGTGCAGAAGTTACAAGAGCGGGTCACTTTGGGATTCACAAGACGGCTAATTTGATCTCCCGTACACTCTAGTGGCCAGTTTATCACCCACAAACTAATGGACAGACTGAAAGGGTCAATCAAACCCTTGAACAGTACCTACGATGCTTTTCTTCTTTTGCGCAGGATGACTGGCTATCACTTCTCCCACTCGCGGAATTTTCACACAATAATTCCACCCATTCGGCAACCAAACAGTCACCTTTTTTCGTCAATTATGGATACCATCCTTCTTTCTTGCCTGAGCTGCCTATTGATTCTTCTGTACCTGCCGTACAAGACAGGTTGAACTTCCTTAACTCCAACTACCAATTACTGCAGGATACAATCTCCAAGACCCAGGCAGATAATAAAAAGTTATTCGACAAGAAGAGAAGAGGCAATTTGAATCTTGAACCTTTTCCAGTACCTCGCTGCCCGTCTGCTACCGAACCCGGCCACCCTTGTGATCCTGCACCAGCCTCCTGCTTGGCTTAACGCTGTCTCCAGTGCCTGTGCTAGCTGTCCATCCTACCAGCTTTCCTGAGTCCAGTTCCTTACCAGATGCTCTGCCTGCATCTCCACGTCTGCAACTCAGCTGAAAAGTTCTGCACGCAACTACAGGCACTCGTGTAACTCCTCACCCTAGGTCTGTCCCATCCTCAGTGGGGCTTGGGTTGGAGATACAAGGGAGGCCGACCCCGTCATTCCAGACTCCTACCAGGTACGTGACAGTACCAGTCAGCCAGAGATGGAGTCTGGAAGGGAGGCCTCTCCACCGAAGGACATTTACCAAACTATTTCTGCGCTCTCAAATATTGTGCAGAAGTTACAAGAGCGGGTCACTTTGGGATTCACAAGACGGCTAATTTGATCTCCCGTACATTCTGGTGGCCAAATTTGATGAACGACTGCAAGAAATATGTAAGATCTTGTATTTCATGCCTTCGGAATAAGACAGACAGAGCCAGAACTTGGGGTTTACTTGAGCCCCTTCCTGTACCTGAGAAACCATGGAGCATGATCTCCATGGATTTTATAGTAGAACTTCCCCCATCTGAAGACTTCACTACCATTTTCGTTGTGGTTGATCGTTTGACCAAAATGGCCCACTTTGTACCTCTGCAAGGAACTCCTTCTGCCCCGGAGACTGCCTCAACTTTTATCAAGGAGATTGTAAGGTTGCATGGCATCCCTGACAGCATAGTTTCTGATCGAGGGGTGCAGTTCACTTCTAGATTTTGGAGGGCCTTATGTGAAACTTTGAACATTGAACTCCGCCTCTCCACAGCTTATCACCCACAAACTAATGGACAGACTGAAAGGGTCAATCAAACCCTTGAACAGTACCTACGATGCTTTTCTTCTTTTGCACAGGATGACTGGCTATCACTTCTCCCACTCGCGGAATTTTCATACAATAATTCCACCCATTCGGCAACCAAACAGTCACCTTTTTTCGCCAATTATGGATACCATCCTTCTTTCTTGCCTAAGCTGCCTATTGATTCTTCTGTACCTGCCGTACAAGACAGGTTGAACTTCCTTAACTCCAACTACCAATTACTGCAGGATACAATCTCCAAGACCCAGGCAGATAATAAAAAGTTCTTCGACAAGAAGAGAAGAGGCAATTTGAATCTTGAACCTGGAGATAAGGTCTGGCTTTCCACAGCGAACTTGAAACTAAGTTGCCCCTCGAGGAAGCTTGGCCCAAGATTTTTGGGGCCTTTTCCAGTCAAGAGAAAGATTAATGCAGTAGCATTCGAATTAGTGTTACCCAAGAACCTGAGAATCCACCCAGTATTCCATGTTTCTTTGTTGAAGCCTACAGTGCCAAATCCTTTCCCAAATCAGATTTCTGAAACCCCTCCACCGCTACTTATCGAAGGGAATGAGGAATTTGAGGTGGAGGCCGTATTGGACTGTAGGAAGAGAGGTAACCAAACACAGTTTCTCATTAAATGGAAAGGCTACGGGCCGGAAGAAAGTTCCTGGGAACCAGCTTCTGATGTGCATGCTCCAAGACTGGTACGAGCTTTCTTTCTACGCCACCCGGAAAAAGAGGTCATGAGGGGCATCCAGAGTCTGCCCCTAAGGGGGGCAATGTAAGGAAGCTGCCGGGAATCCGTCTGCGCATGCGCGCATTCGTCAACAGTCTCGGAATGCTGGCGCGCGCATCCCCAGTACGCAGCGGCCTTTCCGGAGTACCATTGCGCATGCGTGTGCGCAATTCGCGCATGCGCGTGCGCACGGGCAACGTGCGCGCGCAGGAGCACGCTCCTAATTCCCTTTGGCACCAGCCTGCCTACTTAAAGGATGCTCTGACTTCTGACAAGTGCTGACTGGTCTTCAGCAAGTACCCTGATACCTGAACTCTGTTTAAACCTAGCTTGATCCCTGTTGCTGAACCTTGGCTTCCCTTTGACCTTGCTTCCGGACTTGAATACTTGATTACTGGTTCCTGATCTCGGCTTCCCATCTGACCTCCCTCCTGCCTGTGCCTTGTACCTCGCTGCCCGTCTGCTACCGAACCCGGCCACCCTTGTGATCCTGCACCAGCCTCCTGCTTGGCTTAACGCTGTCTCCAGTGCCTGTGCTAGCTGTCCATCCTACCAGCTTTCCTGAGTCCAGTTCCTTACCAGATGCTCTGCCTGCATCTCCACGTCTGCAACTCAGCTGACAAGTTCTGCACGCAACTACAGGCACTCGTGTAACTCCTCACCCTAGGTCTGTCCCATCCTCAGTGGGGCTTGGGTTGGAGATACAAGGGAGGCCGACCTCGTCATTCCAGACTCCTACCAGGTACGTGACAGTACCAGTCAGCCAGAGATGGAGTCTGGAAGGGAGGCCTCTCCACCGAAGGACATTTACCAAACTATTTCTGCGCTCTCAAATATTGTGCAGAAGTTACAAGAGCGGGTCACTTTGGGATTCACAAGACGGCCAATTTGATCTCCCGTACATTCTGGTGGCCAAACTTGATGAACGACTGCAAGAAATATGTAAGATCTTGTATTTCATGCCTTCGGAATAAGACAGACAGAGCCAGAACTTGGGGTCTACTTGAGCCCATTCCTGTACCTGAGAAACCATGGAGCATGATCTCCATGGATTTTATAGTAGAACTTCCCCCATCTGAAGACTTCACTACCATTTTCGTTGTGGTTGATCGTTTGACCAAAATGGCCCACTTTGTACCTCTGCAAGGAACTCCTTCTGCCCCGGAGACTGCCTCAACTTTTATCAAGGAGATTGTAAGGTTGCATGGCATCCCTGACAGCATAGTTTCTGATCGAGGGGTGCAGTTCACTTCTAGATTTTGGAGGGCCTTATGTGAAACTTTTAACATTGAACTCCGCCTCTCCACAGCTTATCACCAACAAACTAATGGACAGACTGAAAGGGTCAATCAAACCCTTGAACAGTACCTACGATGCTTTTCTTCTTTTGCGCAGGATGACTGGCTATCACTTCTCCCACTCGCGGAATTTTCATACAATAATTCCACCCATTCGGCAACCAAACAGTCACCTTTTTTCGCCAATAATGGATACCATCCTTCTTTCTTGCCTGAGCTGCCTATTGATTCTTCTGTACCTGCCGTACAAGACAGGTTGAACTTCCTTAACTCCAACTACCAATTACTGCAGGATACAATCTCCAAGACCCAGGCAGATAATAAAAAGTTCTTCGACAAGAAGAGAAGAGGCAATTTGAATCTTGAACCTTTTCCAGTACCTCGCTGCCCGTCTGCTACCGAACCCGGCCACCCTTGTGATCCTGCACCAGCCTCCTGCTTGGCTTAACGCTGTCTCCAGTGCCTGTGCTAGCTGTCCATCCTACCAGCTTTCCTGAGTCCAGTTCCTTACCAGATGCTCTGCCTGCATCTCCACATCTGCAACTCAGCTGAAAAGTTCTGCACGCAACTACAGGCACTCGTGTAACTCCTCACCCTAGGTCTGTCCCATCCTCAGTGGGGCTTGGGTTGGAGATACAAGGGAGGCCGACCTCGTCATTCCAGACTCCTACCAGGTACGTGACAGTACCAGTCAGCCAGAGATGGAGTCTGGAAGGGAGGCCTCTCCACCGAAGGACATTTACCAAACTATTTCTGCGCTCTCAGATATTGTGCAGAAGTTACAAGAGAATCTTGGTCGCATGGAAGAGCGACTTCCGCATGAGGTGACCGTCCCTGCAGTAATTGGTAGTTGGAGTTAAGGAAGTTCAACCTGTCTTGTACGGCAGGTACAGAAGAATCAATAGGCAGCTCAGGCAAGAAAGAAGGATGGTATCCATAATTGGCGAAAAAAGGTGACTGTTTGGTTACCGAATGGGTGGAATTATTGTATGAAAATTCCGCGAGTGGGAGAAGTGATAGCCAGTCATCCTGTGCAATAGAAGAAAAGCATCGTAGGTACTGTTCAAGGGTTTGATTGACCCTTTCAGTCTGTCCATTAGTTTGTGGGTGATAAGCTGTGGAGAGGCGGAGTTCAATGTTCAAAGTTTCACATAAGGCCCTCCAAAATCTAGAAGTGAACTGCACCCCTCGATCAGAAACTATGCTGTCAGGGATGCCATGCAACCTTACAATCTCCTTGATAAAAGTTGAGGCAGTCTCCGGGGCAGAAGGAGTTCTTTGCAGAGGTACAAAGTGGGCCATTTTGGTCAAACGATCAACCACAACGAAAATGGTAGTAAAGTCTTCAGATGGGGGAAGTTCTACTATAAAATCCATGGAGATCATGCTCCATGGTTTCTCAGGTACAGGAAGGGGCTCAAGTAGACCCCAAGTTCTGGCTCTGTCTGTCTTATTCCGAAGGCATGAAATACAAGATCATACATATTTCTTGCAGTCGTTCATCAAGTTTGGCCACTAGAATGTACGGGAGATCAAATTAGCCGTCTTGTGAATCCCAAAGTGACCCGCTCTTGTAACTTCTGCACAATATTTGAGAGCGCAGAAATAGTTTGGTAAATGTCCTTCGGTGGAGAGGCCTCCCTTCCAGACTCCATCTCTGGCTGACTGGTACTGTCACGTACCTGGTAGGAGTCTGGAATGACGAGGTCGGCCTCCCTTGTATCTCCAACCCAAGCCCCACTGAGGATGGGACAGACCTAGGGTGAGGAGTTACACGAGTGCCTGTAGTTGCGTGCAGAACTTGTCAGCTGAGTTGCAGACGTGGAGATGCAGGCAGAGCATCTGGTAAGGAACTGGACTCAGGAAAGCTGGTAGGATGGACAGCTAGCACAGGCACTGGAGACAGCGTTAAGCCAAGCAGCAGGCTGGTGCAGGATCACAAGGGTGGCCGGGTTCGGTAGCAGACGGGCAGCAAGGTACTGGAAAAGGTTCAAGATTCAAATTGCCTCTTCTCTTCTTGTCGAAGAACTTTTTATTATCTGCCTGGGTCTTGGAGATTGTATCCTGCAGTAATTGGTAGTTGGAGTTAAGGAAGTTCAACCTGTCTTGTACGGCAGGTACAGAAGAATCAATAGGCAGCTCAGGCAAGAAAGAAGGATGGTATCCATAATTGGCGAAAAAAGGTGACTGTTTGGTTGCCGAATGGTTGGAATTATTGTATGAAAATTCCGCGAGTGGGAGAAGTGATAGCCAGTCATCCTGTGCAAAAGAAGAAAAGCATCGTAGGTACTGTTCAAGGGTTTGATTGACCCTTTCAGTCTGTCCATTAGTTTGTGGGTGATAAGCTGCGGAGAGGCGGAGTTCAATGTTCAAAGTTTCACATAAAGCCCTCCAAAATCTAGAAGTGAACTGCACCCCTCGATCAGAAACTATGCTCTCAGGGATGCCATGCAACCTTACAATCTCCTTGATAAAAGTTGAGGCAGTCTCCGGGGCAGAAGGAGTTCCTTGCAGAGGTACAAAGTGGGCCATTTTGGTCAAACGATCAACCACAACGAAAATGGTAGTGAAGTCTTCAGATGGGGGAAGTTCTACTATAAAATCCATGGAGATCATGCTCCATGGTTTCTCAGGTACAGGAAGGGGCTCAAGTAGACCCCAAGTTCTGGCTCTGTCTGTCTTATTCCGAAGGCATGAAATACAAGATCTTACATATTTCTTGCAGTCGTTCATCAAGTTTGGCCACCAGAATGTACGGGAGATCAAATTAGCCGTCTTGTGAATCCCAAAGTGACCCGCTAGGGGATGATCATGACATCGCCCTAGGACGGCAACTCTGAACTGTTCTGGGACCTGCAGTAATTGGTAGTTGGAGTTAAGGAAGTTCAACCTGTCTTGTACGGCAGGTACAGAAGAATCAATAGGCAGCTCAGGCAAGAAAGAAGGATGGTATCCATAATTGGCGTAAAAAGGTGACTGTTTGGTTACCGAATGGGTGGAATTATTGTATGAAAATTCCGCGAGTGGGAGAAGTGATAGCCAGTCATCCTGTGCAAAAGAAGAAAAGCATCGTAGGTACTGTTCAAGGGTTTGATTGATGGCCTTGCAGAGGTACAAAGTGGGCCATTTTTGGTCAAACGATCAACCACAACGAAAATGGTAGTGAAGTCTTCAGATGGGGGAAGTTCTACTATAAAATCCATGGAGATCATGCTCCATGGTTTCTCAGGTACAGGAAGGGCCAATTATGGATACCATCCTTCTTTCTTGCCTGAGCTGCCTATTGATTCTTCTGTACCTGCCGTACAAGACAGGTTGAACTTCCTTAACTCCAACTACCAATTACTGCAGGATACAATCTCCAAGACCCAGGCAGATAATAAAAAGTTCTTCGACAAGAAGAGAAGAGGCAATTTGAATCTTGAACCTTTTCCAGTACCTCGCTGCCCGTCTGCTACCGAACCCGGCCACCCTTGTGATCCTGCACCAGCCTCCTGCTTGGCTTAACGCTGTCTCCAGTGCCTGTGCTAGCTGTCCATCCTACCAGCTTTCCTGAGTCCAGTTCCTTACCAGATGCTCTGCCTGCATCTCCACGTCTGCAACTCAGCTGACAAGTTCTGCACGCAACTACAGGCACTCGTGTAACTCCTCACCCTAGGTCTGTCCCATCCTCAGTGGGGCTTGGGTTGGAGATACAAGGGAGGCCGACCTCGTCATTCCAGACTCCTACCAGGTACGTGACAGTACCAGTCAGCCAGAGATGGAGTCTGGAAGGGAGGCCTCTCCACCGAAGGACATTTACCAAACTATTTCTGCGCTCTCAAATATTGTGCAGAAGTTACAAGAGCGGGTCACTTTGGGATTCACAAGACGGCTAATTTGATCTCCCGTACATTCTAGTGGCCAGCTTATCACCCACAAACTAATGGACAGACTGAAAGGGTCAATCAAACCCTTGAACAGTACCTACGATGCTTTTCTTCTTTTGCGCAGGATGACTGGCTATCACTTCTCCCACTCGCGGAATTTTCATACAATGATTCCACCCATTCGGCAACCAAACAGTCACCTTTTTTCGTCAATTATGGATACCATCCTTCTTTCTTGCCTGAGCTGCCTATTGATTCTTCTGTACCTGCCGTACAAGACAGGTTGAACTTCCTTAACTCCAACTACCAATTACTGCAGGATACAATCTCCAAGACCCAGGCAGATAATAAAAAGTTATTCGACAAGAAGAGAAGAGGCAATTTGAATCTTGAACCTTTTCCAGTACCTCGCTGCCCGTCTGCTACCGAACCCGGCCACCCTTGTGATCCTGCACCAGCCTCCTGACCCCTGACCACTGACCCCTTTTCCCAGCAAACTGCCGAATCCATGCTTGACAAATTACAGCAAGGGCCAAGGCCTGTTGAAGATTACGTAACTGACTTTCGTGTTTGGAGCGCAGATACCCAATGGAATCACTCTGCACTTCGTCACCAGTTCCGTCTAGGACTTTCTGACACCGTCAGTTCCTCCCAAGGGGCAGTGCGTCTGGCAGTAGTTGGACGAAAAAGAGATATCTCCGGTAAGCCAGTCAACGTGAGGGTTGTGTGCCTTCAACCATGGAATGCCGAGGATAACGGGAAACATGGGAGAAGCTATGACATCCAAACGGAGGAGTTCGCTATGGCCTGAAGAAGTCTGGCAGAGAATAGGCAAGGTCCCCTGAGTAACCGGGCCTGATTTAATACCGGAGCCGTCAGCCAGATGGACATGGAACCCTTGCCTCTTGGTACCCAAGGGCAGCTGCTGAAGAGAAGCAAATGCAGAGTCCACAAAACAGCTGCAGGCCCCAGAGTCTATGATTGCAAGTACTGAAACCGTCTTTTCGGGGAGCTGAAGCTTGATGGGAAGAGAGACATGTGACTGATCCTTCCCAGGGAGATGCATCACAAGAGGCTGACGGGAAGAGATCCTGCAGGTCTCTGCCGGACAAGTTCGTATGAAGTGGCCAACCTCCCCGCAGTAGAGACACAGACTGCCTTGGACTCGACGTAGACGTTCAGCAGGAGAAAGAGGAAACCTACGAAAACTGCTGTGAGGTGCCTTATGCTGTTCCCTCCTTCTGGGGGAAGGAACAGGTAGAGGAGCAGGGGCGGCTGGCCTTGAAACCACAGAAAGAGTCCCTTTAGATTTTTCCGATTGCCTTTCTCGAAACCGCCGATCGATCTGAATAGTTAAATTTATCAGATCTTCCAGGGACGCGGGTATTCCCACTCTGGCAAGTTCATCTTTTACGGTGTCAGAAAGTCCTAGACGGAACTGGTGACGAAGTGCAGAGTGATTCCATTGAGTATCTGCGCTCCAAACACGAAAGTCAGTTACGTAATCTTCAACAGGCCTTGGCCCTTGCTGTAATTTGTCAAGCATGGATTCGGCAGTTTGCTGGGAAAAGGGGTCAGTGGTCAGGGGTCAGGAGGCTGGTGCAGGATCACAAGGGTGGCCGGGTTCGGTAGCAGACGGGCAGCGAGGTACTGGAAAAGGTTCAAGATTCAAATTGCCTCTTCTCTTCTTGTCGAATAACTTTTTATTATCTGCCTGGGTCTTGGAGATTGTATCCTGCAGTAATTGGTAGTTGGAGTTAAGGAAGTTCAACCTGTCTTGTACGGCAGGTACAGAAGAATCAATAGGCAGCTCAGGCAAGAAAGAAGGATGGTATCCATAATTGACGAAAAAAGGTGACTGTTTGGTTGCCGAATGGGTGGAATTATTGTATGAAAATTCCGCGAGTGGGAGAAGTGATAGCCAGTCATCCTGCGCAAAAGAAGAAAAGCATCGTAGGTACTGTTCAAGGGTTTGATTGACCCTTTCAGTCTGTCCATTAGTTTGTGGGTGATAAGCTGGCCACTAGAATGTACGGGAGATCAAATTAGCCGTCTTGTGAATCCCAAAGTGACCCGCTCTTGTAACTTCTGCACAATATTTGAGAGCGCAGAAATAGTTTGGTAAATGTCCTTCGGTGGAGAGGCCTCCCTTCCAGACTCCATCTCTGGCTGACTGGTACTGTCACGTACCTGGTAGGAGTCTGGAATGACGAGGTCGGCCTCCCTTGTATCTCCAACCCAAGCCCCACTGAGGATGGGACAGACCTAGGGTGAGGAGTTACACGAGTGCCTGTAGTTGCGTGCAGAACTTGTCAGCTGAGTTGCAGACGTGGAGATGCAGGCAGAGCATCTGGTAAGGAACTGGTCTCAGGAAAGCTGGTAGGATGGACAGCTAGCACAGGCACTGGAGACAGCGTTAAGCCAAGCAGGAGGCTGGTGCAGGATCACAAGGGTGGCCGGGTTCGGTAGCAGACGGGCAGCGAGGTACAAGGCACAGGCAGGAGGGAGGTCAGATGGGAAGCCGAGATCAGGAACCAGTAATCAAGTATTCAAGTCCGGAAGCAAGGTCAAAGGGAAGCCAAGGTTCAGCAACAGGGATCAAGCCAGGTTTAAACAGAGTTCAGGTATCAGGGTACTTGCTGAAGACCAGTCAGCACTTGTCAGAAGTCAGAGCATCCTTTAAGTAGGCAGGCTGGTGCCAAAGGGAATTAGGAGCGTGCTCCTGCGCGCGCACGTTGCCCGTGCGCACGCGCATGCGCGAATTGCGCACACGCATGCGCAATGGTACTCCGGAAAGGCCGCTGCGTACTGGGGATGCGCGCGCCAGCATTCCGAGACTGTTGACGAATGCGCGCATGCGCAGACGGATTCCCGGCAGCTTCCTTACATTGCCCCCCTTAGGGGCAGACTCTGGATGCCCCTCATGACCTCTTTTTCCGGGTGGCGTAGAAAGAAAGCTCGTACCAGTCTTGGAGCATGCACATCAGAAGCTGGTTCCCAGGAACTTTCTTCCGGCCCGTAGCCTTTCCATTTAATGAGAAACTGTGTTTGGTTACCTCTCTTCCTACAGTCCAATACGGCCTCCACCTCAAATTCCTCATTCCCTTCGATAAGTAGCGGTGGAGGGGTTTCAGAAATCTGATTTGGGAAAGGATTTGGCACTGTAGGCTTCAACAAAGAAACATGGAATACTGGGTGGATTCTCAGGTTCTTGGGTAACACTAATTCGAATGCTACTGCATTAATCTTTCTCTTGACTGGAAAAGGCCCCAAAAATCTTGGGCCAAGCTTCCTCGAGGGGCAACTTAGTTTCAAGTTCGCTGTGGAAAGCCAGACCTTATCTCCAGGTTCAAGATTCAAATTGCCTCTTCTCTTCTTGTCGAAGAACTTTTTATTATCTGCCTGGGTCTTGGAGATTGTATCCTGCAGTAATTGGTAGTTGGAGTTAAGGAAGTTCAACCTGTCTTGTACGGCAGGTACAGAAGAATCAATAGGCAGCTCAGGCAAGAAAGAAGGATGGTATCCATAATTGGCGAAAAAAGGTGACTGTTTGGTTGCCGAATGGGTGGAATTATTGTATGAAAATTCCGCGAGTGGGAGAAGTGATAGCCAGTCATCCTGTGCAAAAGAAGAAAAGCATCGTAGGTACTGTTCAAGGGTTTGATTGACCCTTTCAGTCTAGCCATTAGTTTGTGGGTGATAAGCTGTGGAGAGGCGGAGTTCAATGTTCAAAGTTTCACATAAGGCCCTCCAAAATCTAGAAGTGAACTGCACCCCTCGATCAGAAACTATGCTGTCAGGGATGCCATGCAACCTTACAATCTCCTTGATAAAAGTTGAGGCAGTCTCCGGGGCAGAAGGAGTTCCTTGCAGAGGTACAAAGTGGGCCATTTTGGTCAAACGATCAACCACAACGAAAATGGTAGTGAAGTCTTCAGATGGGGGAAGTTCTACTATAAAATCCATGGAGATCATGCTCCATGGTTTCTCAGGTACAGGAAGGGGCTCAAGTAAACCCCAAGTTCTGGCTCTGTCTGTCTTATTCCGAAGGCATGAAATACAAGATCTTACATATTTCTTGCAGTCGTTCATCAAATTTGGCCACCAGAATGTACGGGAGATCAAATTAGCCGTCTTGTGAATCCCAAAGTGACCCGCTCTTGTAACTTCTGCACAATATTTGAGAGCGCAGAAATAGTTTGGTAAATGTCCTTCGGTGGAGAGGCCTCCCTTCCAGACTCCATCTCTGGCTGACTGGTACTGTCACGTACCTGGTAGGAGTCTGGAATGACGGGGTCGGCCTCCCTTGTATCTCCAACCCAAGCCCCACTGAGGATGGGACAGACCTAGGGTGAGGAGTTACACGAGTGCCTGTAGTTGCGTGCAGAACTTTTCAGCTGAGTTGCAGACGTGGAGATGCAGGCAGAACATCTGGTAAGGAACTGGACTCAGGAAAGCTGGTAGGATGGACAGCTAGCACAGGCACTGGAGACAGCGTTAAGCCAAGCAGGAGGCTGGTGCAGGATCACAAGGGTGGCCGGGTTCGGTAGCAGACGGGCAGCGAGGTACTGGAAAAGGTTCAAGATTCAAATTGCCTCTTCTCTTCTTGTCGAAGAACTTTTTATTATCTGCCTGGGTCTTGGAGATTGTATCCTGCAGTAATTGGTAGTTGGAGTTAAGGAAGTTCAACCTGTCTTGTACGGCAGGTACAGAAGAATCAATAGGCAGCTCAGGCAAGAAAGAAGGATGGTATCCATAATTGACGAAAAAAGGTGACTGTTTGGTTGCCGAATGGGTGGAATTATTGTATGAAAATTCCGCGAGTGGGAGAAGTGATAGCCAGTCATCCTGCGCAAAAGAAGAAAAGCATCGTAGGTACTGTTCAAGGGTTTGATTGACCCTTTCAGTCTGTCCATTAGTTTGTTGGTGATAAGCTGGGGAGAGGCGGACTTCAATGTTCAAAGTTTCACATAAGGCCCTCCAAAATCTAGAAGTGAACTGCACCCCTCGATCAGAAACTATGCTGTCAGGGATGCCATGCAACCTTACAATCTCCTTGATAAAAGTTGAGGCAGTCTCCGGGGCAGAAGGAGTTCCTTGCAGAGGTACAAAGTGGGCCATTTTGGTCAAACGATCAACCACAACGAAAATGGTAGTGAAGTCTTCAGATGGGGGAAGTTCTACTATAAAATCCATGGAGATCATGCTCCATGGTTTCTCAGGTACAGGAAGGGGCTGAAGTAGACCCCAAGTTCTGGCTCTGTCTGTCTTATTCCGAAGGCATGAAATACAAGATCTTACATATTTCTTGCAGTCGTTCATCAAGTTTGGCCCCCAGAATGTACGGGAGATCAAATTAGCCGTCTTGTGAATCCCAAAGTGACCCGCTAGGGGATGATCATGACATCGCCCTAGGACGGCAACTCTGAACTGTTCTGGGACCTGCAGTAATTGGTAGTTGGATTTAAGAAGTTCAACCTGTCTTGTACGGCAGGTACAGAAGAATCAATAGGCAGCTCAGGCAAGAAAGAAGGATGGTATCCATAATTGGCGAAAAAAGGTGACTGTTTGGTTACCGAATGGGTGGAATTATTGTATGAAAATTCCGCGAGTGGGAGAAGTGATAGCCAGTCATCCTGTGCAAAAGAAGAAAAGCATCGTAGGTACTGTTCAAGGGTTTGATTGACCCTTTCAGTCTGTCCATTAGTTTGTGGGTGATAAGCTGTGGAGAGGCGGAGTTCAATGTTCAAAGTTTCACATAAGGCCCTCCAAAATCTAGAAGTGAACTGCACCCCTCGATCAGAAACTATGCTGTCAGGGATGCCATGCAACCTTACAATCTCCTTGATAAAAGTTGAGGCAGTCTCCGGGGCAGAAGGAGTTCCTTGCAGAGGTACAAAGTGGGCCATTTTGGTCAAACGATCAACCACAACGAAAATGGTAGTGAAGTCTTCAGATGGGGGAAGTTCTACTATAAAATCCATGGAGATCATGCTCCATGGTTTCTCAGGTACAAGAAGGGGCTCAAGTAGACCCCAAGTTCTGGCTCTGTCTGTCTTATTCCGAAGGCATGAAATACAAGATCTTACATATTTCTTGCAGTCGTTCATCAAGTTTGGCCACTAGAATGTACGGGAGATCAAATTAGCCGTCTTGTGAATCCCAAAGTGACCCGCTCTTGTAACTTCTGCACAATATTTGAGAGCGCAGAAATAGTTTGGTAAATGTCCTTCGGTGGAGAGGCCTCCCTTCCAGACTCCATCTCTGGCTGACTGGTACTGTCACGTACCTGGTAGGAGTCTGGAATGACGAGGTCGGCCTCCCTTGTATCTCCAACCCAAGCCCCACTGAGGATGGGACAGACCTAGGGTGAGGAGTTACACGAGAGCCTGTAGTTGCGTGCAGAACTTGTCAGCTGAGTTGCAGACGTGGAGATGCAGGCAGAGCATCTGGTAAGGAACTGGACTCAGGAAAGCTGGTAGGATGGACAGCTAGCACAGGCACTGGAGACAGCGTTAAGCCAAGCAGGAGGCTGGTGCAGGATCACAAGGGTGGCCGGGTTCGGTAGCAGACGGGCAGCGAGGTACTTGAAAAGGCCCCAAAAATCTTGGGCCAAGCTTCCTCGAGGGGCAACTTAGTTTCAAGTTCGCTGTGGAAAGCCAGACCTTATCTCCAGGTTCAAGATTCAAATTGCCTCTTCTCTTCTTGTCGAAGAACTTTTTATTATCTGCCTGGATCTTGGAGATTGTATCCTGCAGTAATTGGTAGTTGGAGTCAAGGAAGTTCAACCTGTCTTGTACGGCAGGTACAGAAGAATCAATAGGCAGCTCAGGCAAGAAAGAAGGATGGTATCCATAATTGGCGAAAAAAGGTGACTGTTTGGTTGCCGAATGGGTGGAATTATTGTATGAAAATTCCGCGAGTGGGAGAAGTGATAGCCAGTCATCCTGTGCAAAAGAAGAAAAGCATCGTAGGTACTGTTCAAGGGTTTGATTGACCCTTTCAGTCTGTCCATTAGTTTGTGGGTGATAAGCTGTGGAGAGGCGGAGTTCAATGTTCAAAGTTTCACATAAGGCCCTCCAACATCTAGAAGTGAACTGCACCCCTCGATCAGAAACTATGCTGTCAGGGATGCCATGCAACCTTACAATCTCCTTGATAAAAGTTGAGGCAGTCTCCGGGGCAGAAGGAGTTCCTTGCAGAGGTACAAAGTGGGCCATTTTGGTCAAACGATCAACCACAACGAAAATGGTAGTGAAGTCTTCAGATGGGGGAAGTTCTACTATAAAATCCATGGAGATCATGCTCCATGGTTTCTCAGGTACAGGAAGGGGCTCAAGTAGACCCCAAGTTCTGGCTCTGTCTGTCTTATTCCGAAGGCATGAAATACAAGATCTTACATATTTCTTGCAGTCGTTCATCAAGTTTGGCCACCAGAATGTACGGGAGATCAAATTAGCCGTCTTGTGAATCCCAAAGTGACCCGCTAGGGGATGATCATGACATCGCCCTAGGACGGCAACTCTGAACTGTTCTGGGACCTGCAGTAATTGGTAGTTGGAGTTAAGGAAGTTCAACCTGTCTTGTACGGCAGGTACAGAAGAATCAATAGGCAGCTCAGGCAAGAAAGAAGGATGGTATCCATAATTGGCGAAAAAAGGTGACTGTTTGGTTACCGAATGGGTGGAATTATTGTATGAAAATTCCGCGAGTGGGAGAAGTGATAGCCAGTCATCCTGTGCAATAGAAGAAAAGCATCGTAGGTACTGTTCAAGGGTTTGATTGACCCTTTCAGTCTGTCCATTAGTTTGTGGGTGATAAGCTGTGGAGAGGCGGAGTTCAATGTTCAAAGTTTCACATAAGGCCCTCCAAAATCTAGAAGTGAACTGCACCCCTCGATCAGAAACTATGCTGTCAGGGATGCCATGCAACCTTACAATCTCCTTGATAAAAGTTGAGGCAGTCTCCGGGGCAGAAGGAGTTCCTTGCAGAGGTACAAAGTGGGCCATTTTGGTCAAACGATCAACCACAACGAAAATGGTAGTGAAGTCTTCAGATGGGGGAAGTTCTACTATAAAATCCATGGAGATCATGCTCCATGGTTTCTCAGGTACAGGAAGGGGCTCAAGTAGACCCCAAGTTCTGGCTCTGTCTGTCTTATTCCGAAGGCAGGAAATGCAAGATCTTACATATTTCTTGCAGTCGTTCATCAAGTTTGGCCACTAAAATGTACGGGAGATCAAATTAGCCGTCTTGTGAATCCCAAAGTGACCCGCTCTTGTAACTTCTGCACAATATTTGAGAGCGCAGAAATAGTTTGGTAAATGTCCTTCGGTGGAGAGGCCTCCCTTCCAGACTCCATCTCTGGCTGACTGGTACTGTCACGTACCTGGTAGGAGTCTGGAATGACGAGGTCGGCCTCCCTTGTATCTCCAACCCAAGCCCCACTGAGGATGGGACAGACCAAGGGTGAGGAGTTACACGAGAGCCTGTAGTTGCGTGCAGAACTTGTCAGCTGAGTTGCAGACGTGGAGATGCAGGCAGAGCATCTGGTAAGGAACTGGACTCAGGAAAGCTGGTAGGATGGACAGCTAGCACAGGCACTGGAGACAGCGTTAAGCCAAGCAGGAGGCTGGTGCAGGATCAAAAGGGTGGCCGGGTTCGGTAGCAGACGGGCAGCGAGGTACTGGAAAAGGCCCCAAAAATCTTGGGCCAAGCTTCCTCGAGGGGCAACTTAGTTTCAAGTTCGCTGTGGAAAGCCAGACCTTATCTCCAGGTTCAAGATTCAAATTGCCTCTTCTGTTCTTGTCGAAGAACTTTTTATTATCTGCCTGGATCTTGGAGATTGTATCCTGCAGTTAATGGTAGTTGGAGTCAAGGAAGTTCAACCTGTCTTGTACGGCAGGTACAGAAGAATCAATAGGCAGCTCAGGCAAGAAAGAAGGATGGTATCCATAATTGGCGAAAAAAGGTGACTGTTTGGTTGCCGAATGGGTGGAATTATTGTATGAAAATTCCGCGAGTGGGAGAAGTGATAGCCAGTCATCCTGTGCAAAAGAAGAAAAGCATCGTAGGTACTGTTCAAGGGTTTGATTGACCCTTTCAGTCTGTCCATTAGTTTGTGGGTGATAAGCTGTGGAGAGGCGGAGTTCAATGTTCAAAGTTTCACATAAGGCCCTCCAACATCTAGAAGTGAACTGCACCCCTCGATCAGAAACTATGCTGTCAGGGATGCCATGCAACCTTACAATCTCCTTGATAAAAGTTGAGGCAGTCTCCGGGGCAGAAGGAGTTCCTTGCAGAGGTACAAAGTGGGCCATTTTGGTCAAACGATCAACCACAACGAAAATGGTAGTGAAGTCTTCAGATGGGGGAAGTTCTACTATAAAATCCATGGAGATCATGCTCCATGGTTTCTCAGGTACAGGAAGGGGCTCAAGTAGACCCCAAGTTCTGGCTCTGTCTGTCTTATTCCGAAGGCATGAAATACAAGATCTTACATATTTCTTGCAGTCGTTCATCAAGTTTGGCCACCAGAATGTACGGGAGATCAAATTAGCCGTCTTGTGAATCCCAAAGTGACCCGCTAGGGGATGATCATGACATCGCCCTAGGACGGCAACTCTGAACTGTTCTGGGACCTGCAGTAATTGGTAGTTGGAGTTAAGGAAGTTCAACCTGTCTTGTACGGCAGGTACAGAAGAATCAATAGGCAGCTCAGGCAAGAAAGAAGGATGGTATCCATAATTGGCGAAAAAAGGTGACTGTTTGGTTACCGAATGGGTGGAATTATTGTATGAAAATTCCGCGAGTGGGAGAAGTGATAGCCAGTCATCCTGTGCAATAGAAGAAAAGCATCGTAGGTACTGTTCAAGGGTTTGATTGACCCTTTCAGTCTGTCCATTAGTTTGTGGGTGACAAGCTGTGGAGAGGCGGAGTTCAATGTTCAAAGTTTCACATAAGGCCCTCCAAAATCTAGAAGTGAACTGCACCCCTCGATCAGAAACTATGCTGTCAGGGATGCCATGCAACCTTACAATCTCCTTGATAAAAGTTGAGGCAGTCTCCGGGGCAGAAGGAGTTCCTTGCAGAGGTACAAAGTGGGCCATTTTGGTCAAACGATCAACCACAACGAAAATGGTAGTAAAGTCTTCAGATGAGGGAAGTTCTACTATAAAATCCATGGAGATCATGCTCCATGGTTTCTCAGGTACAGGAAGGGGCTCAAGTAGACCCCAAGTTCTGGCTCTGTCTGTCTTATTCCGAAGGCATGAAATGCAAGATCTTACATATTTCTTGCAGTCGTTCATCAAGTTTGGCCACTAAAATGTACGGGAGATCAAATTAGCCGTCTTGTGAATCCCAAAGTGACCCGCTCTTGTAACTTCTGCACAATATTTGAGAGCGCAGAAATAGTTTGGTAAATGTCCTTCGGTGGAGAGGCCTCCCTTCCAGACTCCATCTCTGGCTGACTGGTACTGTCACGTACCTGGTAGGAGTCTGGAATGACGAGGTCGGCCTCCCTTGTATCTCCAACCCAAGCCCCACTGAGGATGGGACAGACCAAGGGTGAGGAGTTACACGAGAGCCTGTAGTTGCGTGCAGAACTTGTCAGCTGTGTTGCAGACGTGGAGATGCAGGCAGAGCATCTGGTAAGGAACTGGACTCAGGAAAGCTGGTAGGATGGACAGCTAGCACAGGCACTGGAGACAGCGTTAAGCCAAGCAGGAGGCTGGTGCAGGATCACAAGGGTGGCCGGGTTCGGTAGCAGACGGGCAGCGAGGTACTGGAAAAGGCCCCAAAAATCTTGGGCCAAGCTTCCTCGAGGGGCAACTTAGTTTCAAGTTCGCTGTGGAAAGCCAGACCTTATCTCTAGGTTCAAGATTCAAATTGCCTCTTCTCTTCTTGTCGAAGAACTTTTTATTATCTGCCTGGGTCTTGGAGATTGTATCCTGCAGTAATTGGTAGTTGGAGTTAAGGAAGTTCAACCTGTCTTGTACGGCAGGTACAGAAGAATCAATAGGCAGCTCAGGCAAGAAAGAAGGATGGTATCCATAATTGGCGAAAAAAGGTGACTGTTTGGTTGCCGAATGGGTGGAATTATTGTATGAAAATTCCGCGAGTGGGAGAAGTGATAGCCAGTCATCCTGTGCAATAGAAGAAAAGCATCGTAGGTACTGTTCAAGGGTTTGATTGACCCTTTCAGTCTGTCTATTAGTTTGTGGGTGATAAGCTGTGGAGAGGCGGAGTTCAATGTTCAAAGTTTCACATAAGGCCCTCCAAAATCTAGAAGTGAACTGCACCCCTCGATCAGAAACTATGCTGTCAGGGATGCCATGCAACCTTACAATCTCCTTGATAAAAGTTGAGGCAGTCTCCGGGGCAGAAGGAGTTCCTTGCAGAGGTACAAAGTGGGCCATTTTGGTCAAACGAACAACCACAACGAAAATGGTAGTGAAGTCTTCAGATGGGGGAAGTTCTACTATAAAATCCATGGAGATCATGCTCCATGGTTTCTCAGGTACAGGAAGGGGCTCAAGTAGACCCCAAGTTCTGGCTCTGTCTGTCTTATTCCGAAGGCATGAAATACAAGATCTTACATATTTCTTGCAGTCGTTCTTCAAGTTTGGCCACCAGAATGTACGGGAGATCGAATTAGCCGTCTTGTGAATCCCAAAGTGACCCGCTAGGGGATGATCATGACATCGCCCTAGGACGGCAACTCTGAACAGTTCTGGGATAAAGATTTGCCTCTTTGACAAATAGGCCTCTTAGTACAGGCCATCCCTTAGTTGAAGAGCCAGGTCCTTGGAAGGCGGTTGGTCTTCCACATATTTTCTTATATGTGACATCAGATCCGCCTGAAGAAGTAAAAAATTATTGGCTGGTAAAATAGTATCAGGTTCCGAGGATACAACTGGATCACTGAACATGCGGGACAAGGCATCTGGTTTCCCGTTCTTTGAGCCAGGACGGTAGGTTATATGAAACATGAAACGAGAGAAAAAAAGTGCCCATCTTGCCTGCCGAGGTCTTAGGCGTTTAGCTGTCTTCAAATACTCAAGATTCTTGTGATCTGTGAAGATAAGAATTGGGTGAGAAGCTCCCTCCAAAAGGTAACGCCATTCTTCAAGAGCGGCCTTGATAGCCAGTAGCTCTCGGTCACCAACATCATAATTCCTTTCGGAAGGATTTAATTTTATAGAGAAGAAGGCCACAGGGTGGAGCAATGATTTGGGCCCTTGGCGTTGGGAAATAATAGCCTCAACTGCATTTTCCGAGGCGTCTACCTCCAAAACATAAGCTAAGGAGGGATCGGGATGTTTCAAGATGGGAGCTGAGGTGAATAAGGCTTTCAACTGTTCAAACGCTGTCTGAGCCTCTGGGGTCCATCGAAAGGGAACATGCTGTTTCGTTAGCTGAGTAATGGGAGTGATGATGCCAGAAAAGTCCTTAATAAATGTTCTATAAAAGTTAGCAAACCCCACGAACCTCTGTACAGCTTTTCTGTCAGTAGGAGCAGACCATTCCAAGACAGAAGCGACTTTCTAAGGGTCCATGGAGATTCCTTCGGCGGAGATGGCAAGCCCTAGGAAATGCACAACTTGCTTTTCAAAGTCGCATTTTTCAGCCTTTGCGTAAAGTCAGTGTTCCCGCAATCGAGCTAATACCTTTTTTACATGAGTCCGATGGGATTCTAAAGTTTCAGAGAATACAAGGATGTCATCCAGATACACGATGACAAATAAATCAAGAAAGTCCCGAAAAAAATCGTTTACCAGATGCTGGAATGTGGCTGGAGCATTGCAGAGCCCGAATGGCATGACTAAATACTCAAAGTGGCCAAAACGTGTCCGGAAGGCCGTCTTCCATTCGTCTCCCTCCCTGATTCTGACAAGATTATAGGCACCCCTCAAGTCCAGTTTGGAGAACACTCGTGCCCCTCGCAGCCTCTGGAATAGTTCGGGAATCAGAGGAAGAGGGTACCGATTCTTGACAGTGACCCTGTTAAGGTCACGATAGTCCACACAGGGCCTCAAGGTGTGGTCTTTTTTCTCAACGAAGAAAATACCGGCTCCTGCTGGTGAAGTGGAAGGCCGAATGAACTGCTTTTCAAGGCTCTCGTCGATATAGGTACGCAGGGCTTCCAATTCAGGCTCAGAGAGAGGGTAAATCCGACCAAACGGGATCTCGGCTCCCGGTAGAAGTTCAATGGGGCAATCGTAAGTTCTATGAGGTGGAAGAGTGTCTGCACCCTTTTTATTAAAGACGTCCAGAAATTCGTGATAAGCAACCGGGATCAGTTTAGAGGCTTCATGGTCAGGGTGGATACCCAGGAGGTGCGTGGAGTTGACAGTTCCTCCCAAGAGGCAGTGCGTCTGGCAGTAGTTGGACGAAAAAGAGATATCTCCGGTAAGCCAGTCAACGTGAGGGTTGTGTGCCTTCAACCATGGAATGCCGAGGATAACGGGAAACATGGGAGAAGCTATGACATTCAAACGGAGGAGTTCGCTATGGCCTGAAGAAGTCTGGCAGAGAATAGGCAAGGTCCCCTGAGTAACCGGGCCTGATTTAATACCGGAGCCGTCAGCCAGATGGACATGGAACCCTTGCCTCTTGGTACCCAAGGGCAGCTGCTGAAGAGAAGCAAATGCAGAGTCCACAAAACAGCTGCAGGCCCCAGAGTCTATGATTGCAAGTACTGAAACCGTCTTTTCGGGGAGCTGAAGCTTGATGGGAAGAGAGACATGTGACTGATCCTTCCCAGGGAGATGCATCACAAGAGGCTGACGGGAAGAGATCCTGCAGGTCTCTGCCGGACAAGTTCGTATGAAGTGGCCAACCTCCCCGCAGTAGAGACACAGACTGCCTTGGACTCGACGTAGACGTTCAGCAGGAGAAAGAGGAAACCTACGAAAACTGCTGTGAGGTGCCTTATGCTGTTCCCTCCTTCTGGGGGAAGGAACAGGTAGAGGAGCAGGGGCGGCTGGCCTTGAAACCACAGAAAGAGTCCCTTTAGATTTTTCCGATTGCCTTTCTCGAAACCGCCGATCGATCTGAATAGTTAAATTTATCAGATCTTCCAGGGACGCGGGTATTCCCACTCTGGCAAGTTCATCTTTTACGGTGTCAGAAAGTCCTAGACGGAACTGGTGACGAAGTGCAGAGTGATTCCATTGGGTATCTGCGCTCCAAACACGAAAGTCAGTTACGTAATCTTCAACAGGCCTTGGCCCTTGCTGTAATTTGTCCAGCATGGATTCGGCAGTTTGCTGGGAAAAGGGGTCAGTGGTCAGGGGTCAGGAGGCTGGTGCAGGATCACAAGGGTGGCCGGGTTCGGTAGCAGACGGGCAGCGAGGTACTGGAAAAGGTTCAAGATTCAAATTGCCTCTTCTCTTCTTGTCGAATAACTTTTTATTATCTGCCTGGGTCTTGGAGATTGTATCCTGCAGTAATTGGTAGTTGGAGTTAAGGAAGTTCAACCTGTCTTGTACGGCAGGTACAGAAGAATCAATAGGCAGCTCAGGAAAGAAAGAAGGATGGTATCCATAATTGACGAAAAATGGTGACTGTTTGGTTGCCGAATGGGTGGAATTATTGTATGAAAATTCCGCGAGTGGGAGAAGTGATAGCCAGTCATCCTGCGCAAAAGAAGAAAAGCATCGTAGGTACTGTTCAAGGGTTTGATTGACCCTTTCAGTCTGTCCATTAGTTTGTGGGTGATAAGCTGGCCACTAGAATGTACGGGAGATCAAATTAGCCGTCTTGTGAATCCCAAAGTGACCCGCTCTTGTAACTTCTGCACAATATTTGAGAGCGCAGAAATAGTTTGGTAAATGTCCTTCGGTGGAGAGGCCTCCCTTCCAGACTCCATCTCTGGCTGACTGGTACTGTCACGTACGTGGTAGGAGTCTGGAATGACGAGGTCGGCCTCCCTTGTATCTCCAACCCAAGCCCCACTGAGGATGGGACAGACCTAGGGTGAGGAGTTACACGAGTGCCTGTAGTTGCGTGCAGAACTTGTCAGCTGAGTTGAAGACGTGGAGATGCAGGCAGAGCATCTGGTAAGGAACTGGACTCAGGAAAGCTGGTAGGATGGACAGCTAGCACAGGCACTGGAGACAGCGTTAAGCCAAGCAGGAGGCTGGTGCAGGATCACAAGGGTGGCCGGGTTCGGTAGCAGACGGGCAGCGAGGTACTGGAAAAGGTTCAAGATTCAAATTGCCTCTTCTCTTCTTGTCGAAGAACTTTTTATTATCTGCCTGGGTCTTGGAGATTGTATCCTGCAGTAATTGGTAGTTTGAGTTAAGGAAGTTCAACCTGTCTTGTACGGCAGGTACAGAAGAATCAATAGGCAGCTCAGGCAAGAAAGAAGGATGGTATCCATAATTGGCGAAAAAAGGTGACTGTTTGGTTGCCGAATGGGTGGAATTATTGTATGAAAATTCCGCGAGTGGGAGAAGTGATAGCCAGTCATCCTGTGCAAAAGAAGAAAAGCATCGTAGGTACTGTTCAAGGGTTTGATTGACCCTTTCAGTCTGTCCATTAGTTTGTGGGTGATAAGCTGTGGAGAGGCGGAGTTCAATGTTCAACGTTTCACATAAAGCCCTCCAACATCTAGAAGTGAACTGCACCCCTCGATCAGAAACTATGCTGTCAGGGATGCCATGCAACCTTACAATCTCCTTGATAAAAGTTGAGGCAGTCTCCGGGGCAGAAGGAGTTCCTTGCAGAGGTACAAAGTGGGCCATTTTGGTCAAACGATCAACCACAACGAAAATGGTAGTGAAGTCTTCAGATGGGGGAAGTTCTACTATAAAATCCATGGAGATCATGCTCCATGGTTTCTCAGGTACAGGAAGGGGCTCAAGTAGACCCCAAGTTCTGGCTCTGTCTGTCTTATTCCGAAGGCATGAAATACAAGATCTTACATATTTCTTGCAGTCGTTCATCAAGTTTGGCCACTAGAATGTACGGGAGATCAAATTAGCCGTCTTGTGAATCCCAAAGTGACCCGCTCTTGTAACTTCTGCACAATATTTGAGAGCGCAGAAATAGTTTGGTAAATGTCCTTCGGTGGAGAGGCCTCCCTTCCAGACTCCATCTCTGGCTGACTGGTACTGTCACGTACCTGGTAGGAGTCTGGAATGACGAGGTCGGCCTCCCTTGTATCTCCAACCCAAGCCCCACTGAGGATGGGACAGACCTAGGGTGAGGAGTTACACGACAGCCTGTAGTTGCGTGCAGAACTTGTCAGCTGAGTTGCAGACGTGGAGATGCAGGCAGAGCATCTGGTAAGGAACTGGACTCAGGAAAGCTGGTAGGATGGACAGCTAGCACAGGCACTGGAGACAGCGTTAAGCCAAGCAGGAGGCTGGTGCAGGATCACAAGGGTGGCCGGGTTCGGTAGCAGACGGGCAGCGAGGTACTGGAAAAGGCCCCAAAAATCTTGGGCCAAGCTTCCTCGAGGGGCAACTTAGTTTCAAGTTCGCTGTGGAAAGCCAGACCTTATCTCCAGGTTCAAGATTCAAATTGCCTCTTCTCTTCTTGTCGAAGAACTTTTTATTATCTGCCTGGGTCTTGGAGATTGTATCCTGCAGTAATTGGTAGTTGGAGTTAAGGAAGTTCAACCTGTCTTGTACGGCAGGTACAGAAGAATCAACAGGCAGCTCAGGCAAGAAAGAAGGATGGTATCCATAATTGGCGAAAAAAGGTGACTGTTTGGTTGCCGAATGGGTGGAATTATTGTATGAAAATTCCGCGAGTGGGAGAAGTGATAGCCAGTCATCCTGTGCAAAAGAAGAAAAGCATCGTAGGTACTGTTCAAGGGTTTGATTGACCCTTTCAGTCTGTCCATTAGTTTGTGGGTGATAAGCTGTGGAGAGGCGAAGTTCAATGTTCAAAGTCTCACATAAGGCCCTCCAACATCTAGAAGTGAACTGCACCCCTCGATCAGAAACTATGCTGTCAGGGATGCCATGCAACCTTACAATCTCCTTGATAAAAGTTGAGGCAGTCTCCGGGGCAGAAGGAGTTCCTTGCAGAGGTACAAAGTGGGCCATTTTGGTCAAACGATCAACCACAACGAAAATGGTAGTGAAGTCTTCAGATGGGGGAAGTTCTACTATAAAATCCATGGAGATCATGCTCCATGGTTTCTCAGGTACAGGAAGGGGCTCAAGTAGACCCCAAGTTCTGGCTCTGTCTGTCTTATTCCGAAGGCATGAAATACAAGATCTTACATATTTCTTGCAGTCGTTCATCAAGTTTGGCCACCAGAATGTACGGGAGATCAAATTAGCCGTCTTGTGAATCCCAAAGTGACCCGCTAGGGGATGATCATGACATCGCCCTAGGACGGCAACTCTGAACTGTTCTGGGACCTGCAGTAATTGGTAGTTGGAGTTAAGGAAGTTCAACCTGTCTTGTACGGCAGGTACAGAAGAATCAATAGGCAGCTCAGGCAAGAAAGAAGGATGGTATCCATAATTGGCGAAAAAAGGTGACTGTTTGGTTACCGAATGGGTGGAATTATTGTATGAAAATTCCGCGAGTGGGAGAAGTGATAGCCAGTCATCCTGTGCAATAGAAGAAAAGCATCGTAGGTACTGTTCAAGGGTTTGATTGACCCTTTCAGTCTGTCCATTAGTTTGTGGGTGATAAGCTGTGGAGAGGCGGAGTTCAATGTTCAAAGTTTCACATAAGGCCCTCCAAAATCTAGAAGTGAACTGCACCCCTCGATCAGAAACTATGCTGTCAGGGATGCCATGCAACCTTACAATCTCCTTGATAAAAGTTGAGGCAGTCTCCGGGGCAGAAGGAGTTCTTTGCAGAGGTACAAAGTGGGCCATTTTGGTCAAACGATCAACCACAACGAAAATGGTAGTAAAGTCTTCAGATGGGGGAAGTTCTACTATAAAATCCATGGAGATCATGCTCCATGGTTTCTCAGGTACAGGAAGGGGCTCAAGTAGACCCCAAGTTCTGGCTCTGTCTGTCTTATTCCGAAGGCATGAAATACAAGATCATACATATTTCTTGCAGTCGTTCATCAAGTTTGGCCACTAGAATGTACGGGAGATCAAATTAGCCGTCTTGTGAATCCCAAAGTGACCCGCTCTTGTAACTTCTGCACAATATTTGAGAGCGCAGAAATAGTTTGGTAAATGTCCTTCGGTGGAGAGGCCTCCCTTCCAGACTCCATCTCTGGCTGACTGGTACTGTCACGTACCTGGTAGGAGTCTGGAATGACGAGGTCGGCCTCCCTTGTATCTCCAACCCAAGCCCCACTGAGGATGGGACAGACCTAGGGTGAGGAGTTACACGAGAGCCTGTAGTTGCGTGCAGAACTTGTCAGCTGAGTTGCAGACGTGGAGATGCAGGCAGAGCATCTGGTAAGGAACTGGACTCAGGAAAGCTGGTAGGATGGACAGCTAGCACAGGCACTGGAGACAGCGTTAAGCCAAGCAGGAGGCTGGTGCAGGATCAAAAGGGTGGCCGGGTTCGGTAGCAGACGGGCAGCGAGGTACTGGAAAAGGCCCCAAAAATCTTGGGCCAAGCTTCCTCGAGGGGCAACTTAGTTTCAAGTTCGCTGTGGAAAGCCAGACCTTATCTCCAGGTTCAAGATTCAAATTGCCTCTTCTCTTCTTGTCGAAGAACTTTTTATTATCTGCCTGGGTCTTGGAGATTGTATCCTGCAGTAATTGGTAGTTGGAGTTAAGGAAGTTCAACCTGTCTTGTACGGCAGGTACAGAAGAATCAATAGGCAGCTCAGGCAAGAAAGAAGGATGGTATCCATAATTGACGAAAAAAGGTGACTGTTTGGTTGCCGAATGAGTGGAATTATTGTATGAAAATTCCGCGAGTGGGAGAAGTGATAGCAAGTCATCCTGCGCAAAAGAAGAAAAGCATCGTAGGTACTGTTCAAGGGTTTGATTGACCCTTTCAGTCTGTCCATTAGTTTGTGGGTGATAAGCTGGCCACTAGAATGCACGGGAGATCAAATTAGCCGTCTTGTGAATCCCAAAGTGACCCGCTCTTGTAACTTCTGCACAATATTTGAGAGCGCAGAAATAGTTTGGTAAATGTCCTTCGGTGGAGAGGCCTCCCTTCCAGACTCCATCTCTGGCTGACTGGTACTGTCACGTACCTGGTAGGAGTCTGGAATGACGAGGTCGGCCTCCCTTGTATCTCCAACCCAAGCCCCACTGAGGATGGGACAGACCTAGGGTGAGGAGTTACACGAGTGCCTGTAGTTGCGTGCAGAACTTGTCAGCTGAGTTGCAGACGTGGAGATGCAGGCAGAGCATCTGGTAAGGAACTGGACTCAGGAAAGCTGGTAGGATGGACAGCTAGCACAGGCACTGGAGACAGCGTTAAGCCAAGCAGGAGGCTGGTGCAGGATCACAAGGGTGGCCGGGTTCGGTAGCAGACGGGCAGCGAGGTACTGGAAAAGGTTCAAGATTCAAATTGCCTCTTCTCTTCTTGTCGAAGAACTTTTTATTATCTGCCTGGGTCTTGGAGATTGTATCCTGCAGTAATTGGTAGTTTGAGTTAAGGAAGTTCAACCTGTCTTGTACGGCAGGTACAGAAGAATCAATAGGCAGCTCAGGCAAGAAAGAAGGATGGTATCCATAATTGGCGAAAAAAGGTGACTGTTTGGTTGCCGAATGGGTGGAATTATTGTATGAAAATTCCGCGAGTGGGAGAAGTGATAGCCAGTCATCCTGTGCAAAAGAAGAAAAGCATCGTAGGTACTGTTCAAGGGTTTGATTGACCCTTTCAGTCTGTCCATTAGTTTGTGGGTGATAAGCTGTGGAGAGGCGGAGTTCAATGTTCAACGTTTCACATAAAGCCCTCCAACATCTAGAAGTGAACTGCACCCCTCGATCAGAAACTATGCTGTCAGGGATGCCATGCAACCTTACAATCTCCTTGATAAAAGTTGAGGCAGTCTCCGGGGCAGAAGGAGTTCCTTGCAGAGGTACAAAGTGGGCCATTTTGGTCAAACGATCAACCACAACGAAAATGGTAGTGAAGTCTTCAGATGGGGGAAGTTCTACTATAAAATCCATGGAGATCATGCTCCATGGTTTCTCAGGTACAGGAAGGGGCTCAAGTAGACCCCAAGTTCTGGCTCTGTCTGTCTTATTCCGAAGGCATGAAATACAAGATCTTACATATTTCTTGCAGTCGTTCATCAAGTTTGGCCACCAGAATGTACGGGAGATCAAATTAGCCGTCTTGTGAATCCCAAAGTGACCCGTTAGGGGATGATCATGACATCGCCCTAGGACGGCAACTCTGAACTGTTCTGGGACCTGCAGTAATTGGTAGTTGGAGTTAAGGAAGTTCAACCTGTCTTGTACGGCAGGTACAGAAGAATCAATAGGCAGCTCAGGCAAGAAAGAAGGATGGTATCCATAATTGGCGAAAAAAGGTGACTGTTTGGTTACCGAATGGGTGGAATTATTGTATGAAAATTCCGCGAGTGGGAGAAGTGATAGCCAGTCATCCTGTGCAATAGAAGAAAAGCATCGTAGGTACTGTTCAAGGGTTTGATTGACCCTTTCAGTCTGTCCATTAGTTTGTGGGTGATAAGCTGTGGAGAGGCGGAGTTCAATGTTCAACGTTTCACATAAGGCCCTCCAAAATCTAGAAGTGAACTGCACCCCTCGATCAGAAACTATGCTGTCAGGGATGCCATGCAACCTTACAATCTCCTTGATAAAAGTTGAGGCAGTCTCCGGGGCAGAAGGAGTTCCTTGCAGAGGTACAAAGTGGGCCATTTTGGTCAAATGATCAACCACAACGAAAATGGTAGTAAAGTCTTCAGATGGGGGAAGTTCTACTATAAAATCCATGGAGATCATGCTCCATGGTTTCTCAGGTACAGGAAGGGGCTCAAGTAGACCCCAAGTTCTGGCTCTGTCTGTCTTATTCCGAAGGCATGAAATACAAGATCTTACATATTTCTTGCAGTCGTTCATCAAGTTTGGCCACTAGAATGTACGGGAGATCAAATTAGCCGTCTTGTGAATCCCAAAGTGACCCGCTCTTGTAACTTCTGCACAATATTTGAGAGCGCAGAAATAGTTTGGTAAATGTCCTTCGGTGGAGAGGCCTCCCTTCCAGACTCCATCTCTGGCTGACTGGTACTGTCACGTACCTGGTAGGAGTCTGGAATGACGAGGTCGGCCTCCCTTGTATCTCCAACCCAAGCCCCACTGAGGATGGGACAGACCTAGGGTGAGGAGTTACACGACAGCCTGTAGTTGCGTGCAGAACTTGTCAGCTGAGTTGCAGACGTGGAGATGCAGGCAGAGCATCTGGTAAGGAACTGGACTCAGGAAAGCTGGTAGGATGGACAGCTAGCACAGGCACTGGAGACAGCGTTAAGCCAAGCAGGAGGCTGGTGCAGGATCACAAGGGTGGCCGGGTTCGGTAGCAGACGGGCAGCGAGGTACTGGAAAAGGCCCCAAAAATCTTGGGCCAAGCTTCCTCGAGGGGCAACTTAGTTTCAAGTTCGCTGTGGAAAGCCAGACCTTATCTCCAGGTTCAAGATTCAAATTGCCTCTTCTCTTCTTGTCGAAGAACTTTTTATTATCTGCCTGGGTCTTGGAGATTGTATCCTGCAGTAATTGGTAGTTGGAGTTAAGGAAGTTCAACCTGTCTTGTACGGCAGGTACAGAAGAATCAACAGGCAGCTCAGGCAAGAAAGAAGGATGGTATCCATAATTGGCGAAAAAAGGTGACTGTTTGGTTGCCGAATGGGTGGAATTATTGTATGAAAATTCCGCGAGTGGGAGAAGTGATAGCCAGTCATCCTGTGCAAAAGAAGAAAAGCATCGTAGGTACTGTTCAAGGGTTTGATTGACCCTTTCAGTCTGTCCATTAGTTTGTGGGTGATAAGCTGTGGAGAGGCGAAGTTCAATGTTCAAAGTCTCACATAAGGCCCTCCAACATCTAGAAGTGAACTGCACCCCTCGATCAGAAACTATGCTGTCAGGGATGCCATGCAACCTTACAATCTCCTTGATAAAAGTTGAGGCAGTCTCCGGGGCAGAAGGAGTTCCTTGCAGAGGTACAAAGTGGGCCATTTTGGTCAAACGATCAACCACAACGAAAATGGTAGTGAAGCCTTCAGATGGGGGAAGTTCTACTATAAAATCCATGGAGATCATGCTCCATGGTTTCTCAGGTACAGGAAGGGGCTCAAGTAGACCCCAAGTTCTGGCTCTGTCTGTCTTATTCCGAAGGCATGAAATACAAGATCTTACATATTTCTTGCAGTCGTTCATCAAGTTTGGCCACCAGAATGTACGGGAGATCAAATTAGCCGTCTTGTGAATCCCAAAGTGACCCGCTAGGGGATGATCATGACATCGCCCTAGGACGGCAACTCTGAACTGTTCTGGGACCTGCAGTAATTGGTAGTTGGAGTTAAGGAAGTTCAACCTGTCTTGTACGGCAGGTACAGAAGAATCAATAGGCAGCTCAGGCAAGAAAGAAGGATGGTATCCATAATTGGCGAAAAAAGGTGACTGTTTGGTTACCGAATGGGTGGAATTATTGTATGAAAATTCCGCGAGTGGGAGAAGTGATAGCCAGTCATCCTGTGCAATAGAAGAAAAGCATCGTAGGTACTGTTCAAGGGTTTGATTGACCCTTTCAGTCTGTCCATTAGTTTGTGGGTGATAAGCTGTGGAGAGGCGGAGTTCAATGTTCAAAGTTTCACATAAGGCCCTCCAAAATCTAGAAGTGAACTGCACCCCTCGATCAGAAACTATGCTGTCAGGGATGCCATGCAACCTTACAATCTCCTTGATAAAAGTTGAGGCAGTCTCCGGGGCAGAAGGAGTTCTTTGCAGAGGTACAAAGTGGGCCATTTTGGTCAAACGATCAACCACAACGAAAATGGTAGTAAAGTCTTCAGATGGGGGAAGTTCTACTATAAAATCTATGGAGATCATGCTCCATGGTTTCTCAGGTACAGGAAGGGGCTCAAGTAGACCCCAAGTTCTGGCTCTGTCTGTCTTATTCCGAAGGCATGAAATACAAGATCATACATATTTCTTGCAGTCGTTCATCAAGTTTGGCCACTAGAATGTACGGGAGATCAAATTAGCCGTCTTGTGAATCCCAAAGTGACCCGCTCTTGTAACTTCTGCACAATATTTGAGAGCGCAGAAATAGTTTGGTAAATGTCCTTCGGTGGAGAGGCCTCCCTTCCAGACTCCATCTCTGGCTGACTGGTACTGTCACGTACCTGGTAGGAGTCTGGAATGACGAGGTCGGCCTCCCTTGTATCTCCAACCCAAGCCCCACTGAGGATGGGACAGACCTAGGGTGAGGAGTTACACGAGAGCCTGTAGTTGCGTGCAGAACTTGTCAGCTGAGTTGCAGACGTGGAGATGCAGGCAGAGCATCTGGTAAGGAACTGGACTCAGGAAAGCTGGTAGGATGGACAGCTAGCACAGGCACTGGAGACAGCGTTAAGCCAAGCAGGAGGCTGGTGCAGGATCAAAAGGGTGGCCGGGTTCGGTAGCAGACGGGCAGCGAGGTACTGGAAAAGGCCCCAAAAATCTTGGGCCAAGCTTCCTCGAGGGGCAACTTAGTTTCAAGTTCGCTATGGAAAGCCAGACCTTATCTCCAGGTTCAAGATTCAAATTGCCTCTTCTCTTCTTGTCGAAGAACTTTTTATTATCTGCCTGGGTCTTGGAGATTGTATCCTGCAGTAATTGGTAGTTGGAGTTAAGGAAGTTCAACCTGTCTTGTACGGCAGGTACAGAAGAATCAATAGGCAGCTCAGGCAAGAAAGAAGGATGGTATCCATAATTGGCGAAAAAAGGTGACTGTTTGGTTGCCGAATGGGTGGAATTATTGTATGAAAATTCCGCGAGTGGGAGAAGTGATAGCCAGTCATCCTGTGCAAAAGAAGAAAAGCATCGTAGGTACTGTTCAAGGGTTTGATTGACCCTTTCAGTCTGTCCATTAGTTTGTGGGTGATAAGCTGTGGAGAGGCGGAGTTCAATGTTCAAAGTTTCACATAAGGCCCTCCAAAATCTAGAAGTGAACTGCACCCCTCGATCAGAAACTATGCTGTCAGGGATGCCATGCAACCTTACAATCTCCTTGATAAAAGTAGAGGCAGTCTCCGGGGCAGAAGGAGTTCCTTGCAGAGGTACAAAGTGGGCCATTTTGGTCAAACGATCAACCACAACGAAAATGGTAGTGAAGTCTTCAGATGGGGGAAGTTCTACTATAAAATCCATGGAGATCATGCTCCATGGTTTCTCAGGTACAGGAAGGGGCTCAAGTAGACCCCAAGTTCTGGCTCTGTCTGTCTTATTCCGAAGGCATGAAATACAAGATCTTACATATTTCTTGCAGTCGTTCATCAAATTTGGCCACCAGAATGTACGGGAGATCAAATTGGCCGTCTTGTGAATCCCAAAGTGACCCGCTCTTGTAACTTCTGCACAATATTTGAGAGCGCAGAAATAGTTTGGTAAATGTCCTTCGGTGGAGAGGCCTCCCTTCCAGACTCCATCTCTGGCTGACTGGTACTGTCACGTACCTGGTAGGAGTCTGGAATGACGAGGTCGGCCTCCCTTGTATCTCCAACCCAAGCCCCACTGAGGATGGGACAGACCTAGGGTGAGGAGTTACACGAGTGCCTGTAGTTGCGTGCAGAACTTGTCAGCTGAGTTGCAGACGTGGAGATGCAGGCAGAGCATCTGGTAAGGAACTGGACTTAGGAAAGCTGGTAGGATGGACAGCTAGCACAGGCACTGGAGACAGCGTTAAGCCAAGCAGGAGGCTGGTGCAGGATCACAAGGGTGGCCGGGTTCGGTAGCAGACGGGCAGCGAGGTACTGGAAAAGGTTCAAGATTCAAATTGCCTCTTCTCTTCTTGTCGAAGAACTTTTTATTATCTGCCTGGGTCTTGGAGATTGTATCCTGCAGTAATTGGTAGTTTGAGTTAAGGAAGTTCAACCTGTCTTGTACGGCAGGTACAGAAGAATCAATAGGCAGCTCAGGCAAGAAAGAAGGATGGTATCCATAATTGGCGAAAAAACGTGACTGTTTGGTTGCCGAATGGGTGGAATTATTGTATGAAAATTCCGCGAGTGGGAGAAGTGATAGCCAGTCATCCTGCGCAAAAGAAGAAAAGCATCGTAGGTACTGTTCAAGGGTTTGATTGACCCTTTCAGTCTGTCCATTAGTTTGTGGGTGATAAGCTATGGAGAGGCGGAGTTCAATGTTCAAAGTTTCACATAAGGCCCTCCAACATCTAGAAGTGAACTGCACCCCTCGATCAGAAACTATGCTGTCAGGGATGCCATGCAACCTTACAATCTCCTTGATAAAAGTTGAGGCAGTCTCCGGGGCAGAAGGAGTTCCTTGCAGAGGTACAAAGTGGGCCATTTTGGTCAAACGATCAACCACAACGAAAATGGTAGTGAAGTCTTCAGATGGGGGAAGTTCTACTATAAAATCCATGGAGATCATGCTCCATGGTTTCTCAGGTACAGGAAGGGGCTCAAGTAGACCCCAAGTTCTGGCTCTGTCTGTCTTATTCCGAAGGCATGAAATACAAGATCTTACATATTTCTTGCAGTCGTTCATCAAGTTTGGCCACCAGAATGTACGGGAGATCAAATTAGCCGTCTTGTGAATCCCAAAGTGACCCGCTAGGGGATGATCATGACATCGCCCTAGGACGGCAACTCTGAACTGTTCTGGGACCTGCAGTAATTGGTAGTTGGAGTTAAGGAAGTTCAACCTGTCTTGTACGGCAGGTACAGAAGAATCAATAGGCAGCTCAGGCAAGAAAGAAGGATGGTATCCATAATTGGCGAAAAAAGGTGACTGTTTGGTTACCGAATGGGTGGAATTATTGTATGAAAATTCTGCGAGTGGGAGAAGTGATAGCCAGTCATCCTGTGCAAAAGAAGAAAAGCATCGTAGGTACTGTTCAAGGGTTTGATTGACCCTTTCAGTCTGTCCATTAGTTTGTGGGTAATAAGCTGTGGAGAGGCGGAGTTCAATGTTCAATGTTTCACATAAGGCCCTCCAAAATCTAGAAGTGAACTGCACCCCTCAATCAGAAACTATGCTGTCAGGGATGCCATGCAACCTTACAATCTCCTTGATAAAAGTTGAGGCAGTCTCCGGGGCAGAAGGAGTTCCTTGCAGAGGTACAAAGTGGGCCATTTTGGTCAAACGATCAACCACAACAAAAATTTTAGTAAAGTCTTCAGATGGGGGAAGTTCTACTATAAAATCCATGGAGATCATGCTCCATGGTTTCTCAGGTACAGGAAGGGGCTCAAGTAGACCCCAAGTTCTGGCTCTGTCTGTCTTATTCCGAAGGCATGAAATACAAGATCTTACATATTTCTTGCAGTCGTTCATCAAGTTTGGCCACCAGAATGTACGGGAGATCAAATTAGCCGTCTTGTGAATCCCAAAGTGACCCGCTAGGGGATGATCATGACATCGCCCTAGGACGGCAACTCTGAACTGTTCTGGGACCTGCAGTAATTGGTAGTTGGAGTTAAGGAAGTTCAACCTGTCTTGTACGGCAGGTACAGAAGAACCAATAGGCAGCTCAGGCAAGAAAGAAGGATGGTATCCATAATTGGCGAAAAAAGGTGACTGTTTGGTTACCGAATGGGTGGAATTATTGTATGAAAATTCAACGAGTGGGAGAAGTGATAGCCAGTCATCCTGTGCAAAAGAAGAAAAGCATCGTAGGTACTGTTCAAGGGTTTGATTGACCCTTTCAGTCTGTCCATTAGTTTGTGGGTGATAAGCTGTGGAGAGGCGGAGTTCAATGTTCAAAGTTTCACATAAGGCCCTCCAAAATCTAGAAGTGAACTGCACCCCTCGATCAGAAACTATGCTGTCAGGGATGCCATGCAACCTTACAATCTCCTTGATAAAAGTTGAGGCAGTCTCCGGGGCAGAAGGAGTTCCTTGCAGAGGTACAAAGTGGGCCATTTTGGTCAAACGATCAACCACAACGAAAATGGTAGTGAAGTCTTCAGATGGGGGAAGTTCTACTATAAAATTCATGGAGATCATGCTCCATGGTTTCTCAGGTACAGGAAGGGGCTCAAGTAGACCCCAAGTTCTGGCTCTGTCTGTCTTATTCCGAAGGCATGAAATACAAGATCTTACATATTTCTTGCAGTCGTTCATCAAATTTGGCCACCAGAATGTACGGGAGATCAAATTGGCCGTCTTGTGAATCCCAAAGTGACCCGCTCTTGTAACTTCTGCACAATATTTGAGAGCGCAGAAATAGTTTGGTAAATGTCCTTCGGTGGAGAGGCCTCCCTTCCAGACTCCATCTCTGGCTGACTGGTACTGTCACGTACCTGGTAGGAGTCTGGAATGACGAGGTCGGCCTCCCTTGTATCTCCAACCCAAGCCCCACTGAGGATGGGACAGACCTAGGGTGAGGAGTTACACGAGTGCCTGTAGTTGCGTGCAGAACTTGTCAGCTGAGTTGCAGACGTGGAGATGCAGGCAGAGCATCTGGTAAGGAACTGGACTCAGGAAAGCTGGTAGGATGGACAGCTAGCACAGGCACTGGAGACAGCGTTAAGCCAAGCAGGAAACTGGTGCAGGATCACAAGGGTGGCCGGGTTCGGTAGCAGACGGGCAGCGAGGTACTGGAAAAGGTTCAAGATTCAAATTGCCTCTTCTCTTCTTGTCGAAGAACTTTTTATTATCTGCCTGGGTCTTGGAGATTGTATCCTGCAGTAATTGGTAGTTTGAGTTAAGGAAGTTCAACCTGTCTTGTACGGCAGGTACAGAAGAATCAATAGGCAGCTCAGGCAAGAAAGAAGGATGGTATCCATAATTGGCGAAAAAAGGTGACTGTTTGGTTGCCGAATGGGTGGAATTATTGTATGAAAATTCCGCGAGTGGGAGAAGTGATAGCCAGTCATCCTGCGCAAAAGAAGAAAAGCATCGTAGGTACTGTTCAAGGGTTTGATTGACCCTTTCAGTCTGTCCATTAGTTTGTGGGTGATAAGCTGTGGAGAGGCGGAGTTCAATGTTCAAAGTTTCACATAAGGCCCTCCAACATCTAGAAGTGAACTGCACCCCTCGATCAGAAACTATGCTGTCAGGGATGCCATGCAACCTTACAATCTCCTTGATAAAAGTTGAGGCAGTCTCCGGGGCAGAAGGAGTTCCTTGCAGAGGTACAAAGTGGGCCATTTTGGTCAAACGATCAACCACAACGAAAATGGTAGTGAAGCCTTCAGATGGGGGAAGTTCTACTATAAAATCCATGGAGATCATGCTCCATGGTTTCTCAGGTACAGGAAGGGGCTCAAGTAGACCCCAAGTTCTGGCTCTGTCTGTCTTATTCCGAAGGCATGAAATACAAGATCTTACATATTTCTTGCAGTCGTTCATCAAGTTTGGCCACCAGAATGTACGGGAGATCAAATTAGCCGTCTTGTGAATCCCAAAGTGACCCGCTAGGGGATGATCATGACATCGCCCTAGGACGGCAACTCTGAACTGTTCTGGGACCTGCAGTAATTGGTAGTTGGAGTTAAGGAAGTTCAACCTGTCTTGTACGGCAGGTACAGAAGAATCAATAGGCAGCTCAGGCAAGAAAGAAGGATGGTATCCATAATTGGCGAAAAAAGGTGACTGTTTGGTTACCGAATGGGTGGAATTATTGTATGAAAATTCCGCGAGTGGGAGAAGTGATAGCCAGTCATCCTGTGCAATAGAAGAAAAGCATCGTAGGTACTGTTCAAGGGTTTGATTGACCCTTTCAGTCTGTCCATTAGTTTGTGGGTGATAAGCTGTGGAGAGGCGGAGTTCAATGTTCAAAGTTTCACATAAGGCCCTCCAAAATCTAGAAGTGAACTGCACCCCTCGATCAGAAACTATGCTGTCAGGGATGCCATGCAACCTTACAATCTCCTTGATAAAAGTTGAGGCAGTCTCCGGGGCAGAAGGAGTTCTTTGCAGAGGTACAAAGTGGGCCATTTTGGTCAAACGATCAACCACAACGAAAATGGTAGTAAAGTCTTCAGATGGGGGAAGTTCTACTATAAAATCCATGGAGATCATGCTCCATGGTTTCTCAGGTACAGGAAGGGGCTCAAGTAGACCCCAAGTTCTGGCTCTGTCTGTCTTATTCCGAAGGCATGAAATACAAGATCTTACATATTTCTTGCAGTCGTTCATCAAATTTGGCCACCAGAATGTACGGGAGATCAAATTGGCCGTCTTGTGAATCCCAAAGTGACCCGCTCTTGTAACTTCTGCACAATATTTGAGAGCGCAGAAATAGTTTGGTAAATGTCCTTCGGTGGAGAGGCCTCCCTTCCAGACTCCATCTCTGGCTGACTGGTACTGTCACGTACCTGGTAGGAGTCTGGAATGACGAGGTCGGCCTCCCTTGTATCTCCAACCCAAGCCCCACTGAGGATGGGACAGACCTAGGGTGAGGAGTTACACGAGTGCCTGTAGTTGCGTGCAGAACTTGTCAGCTGAGTTGCAGACGTGGAGATGCAGGCAGAGCATCTGGTAAGGAACTGGACTCAGGAAAGCTGGTAGGATGGACAGCTAGCACAGGCACTGGAGACAGCGTTAAGCCAAGCAGGAAACTGGTGCAGGATCACAAGGGTGGCCGGGTTCGGTAGCAGACGGGCAGCGAGGTACTGGAAAAGGTTCAAGATTCAAATTGCCTCTTCTCTTCTTGTCGAAGAACTTTTTATTATCTGCCTGGGTCTTGGAGATTGTATCCTGCAGTAATTGGTAGTTTGAGTTAAGGAAGTTCAACCTGTCTTGTACGGCAGGTACAGAAGAATCAATAGGCAGCTCAGGCAAGAAAGAAGGATGGTATCCATAATTGGCGAAAAAAGGTGACTGTTTGGTTGCCGAATGGGTGGAATTATTGTATGAAAATTCCGCGAGTGGGAGAAGTGATAGCCAGTCATCCTGCGCAAAAGAAGAAAAGCATCGTAGGTACTGTTCAAGGGTTTGATTGACCCTTTCAGTCTGTCCATTAGTTTGTGGGTGATAAGCTGTGGAGAGGCGGAGTTCAATGTTCAAAGTTTCACATAAGGCCCTCCAACATCTAGAAGTGAACTGCACCCCTCGATCAGAAACTATGCTGTCAGGGATGCCATGCAACCTTACAATCTCCTTGATAAAAGTTGAGGCAGTCTCCGGGGCAGAAGGAGTTCCTTGCAGAGGTACAAAGTGGGCCATTTTGGTCAAACGATCAACCACAACGAAAATGGTAGTGAAGCCTTCAGATGGGGGAAGTTCTACTATAAAATCCATGGAGATCATGCTCCATGGTTTCTCAGGTACAGGAAGGGGCTCAAGTAGACCCCAAGTTCTGGCTCTGTCTGTCTTATTCCGAAGGCATGAAATACAAGATCTTACATATTTCTTGCAGTCGTTCATCAAGTTTGGCCACCAGAATGTACGGGAGATCAAATTAGCCGTCTTGTGAATCCCAAAGTGACCCGCTAGGGGATGATCATGACATCGCCCTAGGACGGCAACTCTGAACTGTTCTGGGACCTGCAGTAATTGGTAGTTGGAGTTAAGGAAGTTCAACCTGTCTTGTACGGCAGGTACAGAAGAATCAATAGGCAGCTCAGGCAAGAAAGAAGGATGGTATCCATAATTGGCGAAAAAAGGTGACTGTTTGGTTACCGAATGGGTGGAATTATTGTATGAAAATTCCGCGAGTGGGAGAAGTGATAGCCAGTCATCCTGTGCAATAGAAGAAAAGCATCGTAGGTTCTGTTCAAGGGTTTGATTGACCCTTTCAGTCTGTCCATTAGTTTGTGGGTGATAAGCTGTGGAGAGGCGGAGTTCAATGTTCAAAGTTTCACATAAGGCCCTCCAAAATCTAGAAGTGAACTGCACCCCTCGATCAGAAACTATGCTGTCAGGGATGCCATGCAACCTTACAATCTCCTTGATAAAAGTTGAGGCAGTCTCCGGGGCAGAAGGAGTTCTTTGCAGAGGTACAAAGTGGGCCATTTTGGTCAAACGATCAACCACAACGAAAATGGTAGTAAAGTCTTCAGATGGGGGAAGTTCTACTATAAAATCCATGGAGATCATGCTCCATGGTTTCTCAGGTACAGGAAGGGGCTCAAGTAGACCCCAAGTTCTGGCTCTGTCTGTCTTATTCCGAAGGCATGAAATACAAGATCATACATATTTCTTGCAGTCGTTCATCAAGTTTGGCCACTAGAATGTACGGGAGATCAAATTAGCCGTCTTGTGAATCCCAAAGTGACCCGCTCTTGTAACTTCTGCACAATATTTGAGAGCGCAGAAATAGTTTGGTAAATGTCCTTCGGTGGAGAGGCCTCCCTTCCAGACTCCATCTCTGGCTGACTGGTACTGTCACGTACCTGGTAGGAGTCTGGAATGACGAGGTCGGCCTCCCTTGTATCTCCAACCCAAGCCCCACTGAGGATGGGACAGACCTAGGGTGAGGAGTTACACGAGAGCCTGTAGTTGCGTGCAGAACTTGTCAGCTGAGTTGCAGACGTGGAGATGCAGGCAGAGCATCTGGTAAGGAACTGGACTCAGGAAAGCTGGTAGGATGGACAGCTAGCACAGGCACTGGAGACAGCGTTAAGCCAAGCAGGAGGCTGGTGCAGGATCAAAAGGGTGGCCGGGTTCGGTAGCAGACGGGCAGCGAGGTACTGGAAAAGGCCCCAAAAATCTTGGGCCAAGCTTCCTCGAGGGGCAACTTAGTTTCAAGTTCGCTATGGAAAGCCAGACCTTATCTCCAGGTTCAAGATTCAAATTGCCTCTTCTCTTCTTGTCGAAGAACTTTTTATTATCTGCCTGGGTCTTGGAGATTGTATCCTGCAGTAATTGGTAGTTGGAGTTAAGGAAGTTCAACCTGTCTTGTACGACAGGTACAGAAGAATCAATAGGCAGCTCAGGCAAGAAAGAAGGATGGTATCCATAATTGGCGAAAAAAGGTGACTGTTTGGTTGCCGAATGGGTGGAATTATTGTATGAAAATTCCGCGAGTGGGAGAAGTGATAGCCAGTCATCCTGTGCAAAAGAAGAAAAGCATCGTAGGTACTGTTCAAGGGTTTGATTGACCCTTTCAGTCTGTCCATTAGTTTGTGGGTGATAAGCTGTGGAGAGGCGGAGTTCAAGGTTCAAAGTTTCACATAAGGCCCTCCAAAATCTAGAAGTGAACTGCACCCCTCGATCAGAAACTATGCTGTCAGGGATGCCATGCAACCTTACAATCTCCTTGATAAAAGTAGAGGCAGTCTCCGGGGCAGAAGGAGTTCCTTGCAGAGGTACAAAGTGGGCCATTTTGGTCAAACGATCAACCACAACGAAAATGGTAGTGAAGTCTTCAGATGGGGGAAGTTCTACTATAAAATCCATGGAGATCATGCTCCATGGTTTCTCAGGTACAGGAAGGGGCTCAAGTAGACCCCAAGTTCTGGCTCTGTCTGTCTTATTCCGAAGGCATGAAATACAAGATCTTACATATTTCTTGCAGTCGTTCATCAAATTTGGCCACCAGAATGTACGGGAGATCAAATTGGCCGTCTTGTGAATCCCAAAGTGACCCGCTCTTGTAACTTCTGCACAATATTTGAGAGCGCAGAAATAGTTTGGTAAATGTCCTTCGGTGGAGAGGCCTCCCTTCCAGACTCCATCTCTGGCTGACTGGTACTGTCACGTACCTGGTAGGAGTCTGGAATGACGAGGTCGGCCTCCCTTGTATCTCCAACCCAAGCCCCACTGAGGATGGGACAGACCTAGGGTGAGGAGTTACACGAGTGCCTGTAGTTGCGTGCAGAACTTGTCAGCTGAGTTGCAGACGTGGAGATGCAGGCAGAGCATCTGGTAAGGAACTGGACTCAGGAAAGCTGGTAGGATGGACAGCTAGCACAGGCACTGGAGACAGCGTTAAGCCAAGCAGGAAACTGGTGCAGGATCACAAGGGTGGCCGGGTTCGGTAGCAGACGGGCAGCGAGGTACTGGAAAAGGTTCAAGATTCAAATTGCCTCTTCTCTTCTTGTCGAAGAACTTTTTATTATCTGCCTGGGTCTTGGAGATTGTATCCTGCAGTAATTGGTAGTTTGAGTTAAGGAAGTTCAACCTGTCTTGTACGGCAGGTACAGAAGAATCAATAGGCAGCTCAGGCAAGAAAGAAGGATGGTATCCATAATTGGCGAAAAAAGGTGACTGTTTGGTTGCCGAATGGGTGGAATTATTGTATGAAAATTCCGCGAGTGGGAGAAGTGATAGCCAGTCATCCTGCGCAAAAGAAGAAAAGCATCGTAGGTACTGTTCAAGGGTTTGATTGACCCTTTCAGTCTGTCCATTAGTTTGTGGGTGATAAGCTGTGGAGAGGCGGAGTTCAATGTTCAAAGTTTCACATAAGGCCCTCCAACATCTAGAAGTGAACTGCACCCCTCGATCAGAAACTATGCTGTCAGGGATGCCATGCAACCTTACAATCTCCTTGATAAAAGTTGAGGCAGTCTCCGGGGCAGAAGGAGTTCCTTGCAGAGGTACAAAGTGGGCCATTTTGGTCAAACGATCAACCACAACGAAAATGGTAGTGAAGCCTTCAGATGGGGGAAGTTCTACTATAAAATCCATGGAGATCATGCTCCATGGTTTCTCAGGTACAGGAAGGGGCTCAAGTAGACCCCAAGTTCTGGCTCTGTCTGTCTTATTCCGAAGGCATGAAATACAAGATCTTACATATTTCTTGCAGTCGTTCATCAAGTTTGGCCACCAGAATGTACGGGAGATCAAATTAGCCGTCTTGTGAATCCCAAAGTGACCCGCTAGGGGATGATCATGACATCGCCCTAGGACGGCAACTCTGAACTGTTCTGGGACCTGCAGTAATTGGTAGTTGGAGTTAAGGAAGTTCAACCTGTCTTGTACGGCAGGTACAGAAGAATCAATAGGCAGCTCAGGCAAGAAAGAAGGATGGTATCCATAATTGGCGAAAAAAGGTGACTGTTTGGTTACCGAATGGGTGGAATTATTGTATGAAAATTCCGCGAGTGGGAGAAGTGATAGCCAGTCATCCTGTGCAATAGAAGAAAAGCATCGTAGGTACTGTTCAAGGGTTTGATTGACCCTTTCAGTCTGTCCATTAGTTTGTGGGTGATAAGCTGTGGAGAGGCGGAGTTCAATGTTCAAAGTTTCACATAAGGCCCTCCAAAATCTAGAAGTGAACTGCACCCCTCGATCAGAAACTATGCTGTCAGGGATGCCATGCAACCTTACAATCTCCTTGATAAAAGTTGAGGCAGTCTCCGGGGCAGAAGGAGTTCTTTGCAGAGGTACAAAGTGGGCCATTTTGGTCAAACGATCAACCACAACGAAAATGGTAGTAAAGTCTTCAGATGGGGGAAGTTCTACTATAAAATCCATGGAGATCATGCTCCATGGTTTCTCAGGTACAGGAAGGGGCTCAAGTAGACCCCAAGTTCTGGCTCTGTCTGTCTTATTCCGAAGGCATGAAATACAAGATCATACATATTTCTTGCAGTCGTTCATCAAGTTTGGCCACTAGAATGTACGGGAGATCAAATTAGCCGTCTTGTGAATCCCAAAGTGACCCGCTCTTGTAACTTCTGCACAATATTTGAGAGCGCAGAAATAGTTTGGTAAATGTCCTTCGGTGGAGAGGCCTCCCTTCCAGACTCCATCTCTGGCTGACTGGTACTGTCACGTACCTGGTAGGAGTCTGGAATGACGAGGTCGGCCTCCCTTGTATCTCCAACCCAAGCCCCACTGAGGATGGGACAGACCTAGGGTGAGGAGTTACACGAGAGCCTGTAGTTGCGTGCAGAACTTGTCAGCTGAGTTGCAGACGTGGAGATGGAGGCAGAGCATCTGGTAAGGAACTGGACTCAGGAAAGCTGGTAGGATGGACAGCTAGCACAGGCACTGGAGACAGCGTTAAGCCAAGCAGGAGGCTGGTGCAGGATCAAAAGGGTGGCCGGGTTCGGTAGCAGACGGGCAGCGAGGTACTGGAAAAGGCCCCAAAAATCTTGGGCCAAGCTTCCTCGAGGGGCAACTTAGTTTCAAGTTCGCTATGGAAAGCCAGACCTTATCTCCAGGTTCAAGATTCAAATTGCCTCTTCTCTTCTTGTCGAAGAACTTTTTATTATCTGCCTGGGTCTTGGAGATTGTATCCTGCAGTAATTGGTAGTTGGAGTTAAGGAAGTTCAACCTGTCTTGTACGACAGGTACAGAAGAATCAATAGGCAGCTCAGGCAAGAAAGAAGGATGGTATCCATAATTGGCGAAAAAAGGTGACTGTTTGGTTGCCGAATGGGTGGAATTATTGTATGAAAATTCCGCGAGTGGGAGAAGTGATAGCCAGTCATCCTGTGCAAAAGAAGAAAAGCATCGTAGGTACTGTTCAAGGGTTTGATTGACCCTTTCAGTCTGTCCATTAGTTTGTGGGTGATAAGCTGTGGAGAGGCGGAGTTCAATGTTCAAAGTTTCACATAAGGCCCTCCAAAATCTAGAAGTGAACTGCACCCCTCGATCAGAAACTATGCTGTCAGGGATGCCATGCAACCTTACAATCTCCTTGATAAAAGTAGAGGCAGTCTCCGGGGCAGAAGGAGTTCCTTGCAGAGGTACAAAGTGGGCCATTTTGGTCAAACGATCAACCACAACGAAAATGGTAGTGAAGTCTTCAGATGGGGGAAGTTCTACTATAAAATCCATGGAGATCATGCTCCATGGTTTCTCAGGTACAGGAAGGGGCTCAAGTAGACCCCAAGTTCTGGCTCTGTCTGTCTTATTCCGAAGGCATGAAATACAAGATCTTACATATTTCTTGCAGTCGTTCATCAAATTTGGCCACCAGAATGTACGGGAGATCAAATTGGCCGTCTTGTGAATCCCAAAGTGACCCGCTCTTGTAACTTCTGCACAATATTTGAGAGCGCAGAAATAGTTTGGTAAATGTCCTTCGGTGGAGAGGCCTCCCTTCCAGACTCCATCTCTGGCTGACTGGTACTGTCACGTACCTGGTAGGAGTCTGGAATGACGAGGTCGGCCTCCCTTGTATCTCCAACCCAAGCCCCACTGAGGATGGGACAGACCTAGGGTGAGGAGTTACACGAGTGCCTGTAGTTGCGTGCAGAACTTGTCAGCTGAGTTGCAGACGTGGAGATGCAGGCAGAGCATCTGGTAAGGAACTGGACTCAGGAAAGCTGGTAGGATGGACAGCTAGCACAGGCACTGGAGACAGCGTTAAGCCAAGCAGGAGGCTGGTGCAGGATCACAAGGGTGGCCGGGTTCGGTAGCAGACGGGCAGCGAGGTACTGGAAAAGGTTCAAGATTCAAATTGCCTCTTCTCTTCTTGTCGAAGAACTTTTTATTATCTGCCTGGGTCTTGGAGATTGTATCCTGCAGTAATTGGTAGTTTGAGTTAAGGAAGTTCAACCTGTCTTGTACGGCAGGTACAGAAGAATCAATAGGCAGCTCAGGCAAGAAAGAAGGATGGTATCCATAATTGGCGAAAAAACGTGACTGTTTGGTTGCCGAATGGGTGGAATTATTGTATGAAAATTCCGCGAGTGGGAGAAGTGATAGCCAGTCATCCTGCGCAAAAGAAGAAAAGCATCGTAGGTACTGTTCAAGGGTTTGATTGACCCTTTCAGTCTGTCCATTAGTTTGTGGGTGATAAGCTATGGAGAGGCGGAGTTCAATGTTCAAAGTTTCACATAAGGCCCTCCAACATCTAGAAGTGAACTGCACCCCTCGATCAGAAACTATGCTGTCAGGGATGCCATGCAACCTTACAATCTCCTTGATAAAAGTTGAGGCAGTCTCCGGGGCAGAAGGAGTTCCTTGCAGAGGTACAAAGTGGGCCATTTTGGTCAAACGATCAACCACAACGAAAATGGTAGTGAAGTCTTCAGATGGGGGAAGTTCTACTATAAAATCCATGGAGATCATGCTCCATGGTTTCTCAGGTACAGGAAGGGGCTCAAGTAGACCCCAAGTTCTGGCTCTGTCTGTCTTATTCCGAAGGCATGAAATACAAGATCTTACATATTTCTTGCAGTCGTTCATCAAGTTTGGCCACCAGAATGTACGGGAGATCAAATTAGCCGTCTTGTGAATCCCAAAGTGACCCGCTAGGGGATGATCATGACATCGCCCTAGGACGGCAACTCTGAACTGTTCTGGGACCTGCAGTAATTGGTAGTTGGAGTTAAGGAAGTTCAACCTGTCTTGTACGGCAGGTACAGAAGAATCAATAGGCAGCTCAGGCAAGAAAGAAGGATGGTATCCATAATTGGCGAAAAAAGGTGACTGTTTGGTTACCGAATGGGTGGAATTATTGTATGAAAATTCTGCGAGTGGGAGAAGTGATAGCCAGTCATCCTGTGCAAAAGAAGAAAAGCATCGTAGGTACTGTTCAAGGGTTTGATTGACCCTTTCAGTCTGTCCATTAGTTTGTGGGTAATAAGCTGTGGAGAGGCGGAGTTCAATGTTCAATGTTTCACATAAGGCCCTCCAAAATCTAGAAGTGAACTGCACCCCTCAATCAGAAACTATGCTGTCAGGGATGCCATGCAACCTTACAATCTCCTTGATAAAAGTTGAGGCAGTCTCCGGGGCAGAAGGAGTTCCTTGCAGAGGTACAAAGTGGGCCATTTTGGTCAAACGATCAACCACAACAAAAATGGTAGTAAAGTCTTCAGATGGGGGAAGTTCTACTATAAAATCCATGGAGATCATGCTCCATGGTTTCTCAGGTACAGGAAGGGGCTCAAGTAGACCCCAAGTTCTGGCTCTGTCTGTCTTATTCCGAAGGCATGAAATACAAGATCTAACATATTTCTTGCAGTCGTTCATCAAGTTTGGCCACCAGAATGTACGGGAGATCAAATTAGCCGTCTTGTGAATCCCAAAGTGACCCGCTAGGGGATGATCATGACATCGCCCTAGGACGGCAACTCTGAACTGTTCTGGGACCTGCAGTAATTGGTAGTTGGAGTTAAGGAAGTTCAACCTGTCTTGTACGGCAGGTACAGAAGAACCAATAGGCAGCTCAGGCAAGAAAGAAGGATGGTATCCATAATTGGCGAAAAAAGGTGACTGTTTGGTTACCGAATGGGTGGAATTATTGTATGAAAATTCAACGAGTGGGAGAAGTGATAGCCAGTCATCCTGTGCAAAAGAAGAAAAGCATCGTAGGTACTGTTCAAGGGTTTGATTGACCCTTTCAGTCTGTCCATTAGTTTGTGGGTGATAAGCTGTGGAGAGGCGGAGTTCAATGTTCAAAGTTTCACATAAGGCCCTCCAAAATCTAGAAGTGAACTGCACCCCTCGATCAGAAACTATGCTGTCAGGGATGCCATGCAACCTTACAATCTCCTTGATAAAAGTTGAGGCAGTCTCCGGGGCAGAAGGAGTTCCTTGCAGAGGTACAAAGTGGGCCATTTTGGTCAAACGATCAACCACAACGAAAATGGTAGTGAAATCTTCAGATGGGGGAAGTTCTACTATAAAATTCATGGAGATCATGCTCCATGGTTTCTCAGGTACAGGAAGGGGCTCAAGTAGACCCCAAGTTCTGGCTCTGTCTGTCTTATTCCGAAGGCATGAAATACAAGATCTTACATATTTCTTGCAGTCGTTCATCAAATTTGGCCACCAGAATGTACGGGAGATCAAATTGGCCGTCTTGTGAATCCCAAAGTGACCCGCTCTTGTAACTTCTGCACAATATTTGAGAGCGCAGAAATAGTTTGGTAAATGTCCTTCGGTGGAGAGGCCTCCCTTCCAGACTCCATCTCTGGCTGACTGGTACTGTCACGTACCTGGTAGGAGTCTGGAATGACGAGGTCGGCCTCCCTTGTATCTCCAACCCAAGCCCCACTGAGGATGGGACAGACCTAGGGTGAGGAGTTACACGAGTGCCTGTAGTTGCGTGCAGAACTTGTCAGCTGAGTTGCAGACGTGGAGATGCAGGCAGAGCATCTGGTAAGGAACTGGACTCAGGAAAGCTGGTAGGATGGACAGCTAGCACAGGCACTGGAGAAAGCGTTAAGCCAAGCAGGAAACTGGTGCAGGATCACAAGGGTGGCCGGGTTCGGTAGCAGACGGGCAGCGAGGTACTGGAAAAGGTTCAAGATTCAAATTGCCTCTTCTCTTCTTGTCGAAGAACTTTTTATTATCTGCCTGGGTCTTGGAGATTGTATCCTGCAGTAATTGGTAGTTTGAGTTAAGGAAGTTCAACCTGTCTTGTACGGCAGGTACAGAAGAATCAATAGGCAGCTCAGGCAAGAAAGAAGGATGGTATCCATAATTGGCGAAAAAAGGTGACTGTTTGGTTGCCGAATGGGTGGAATTATTGTATGAAAATTCCGCGAGTGGGAGAAGTGATAGCCAGTCATCCTGCGCAAAAGAAGAAAAGCATCGTAGGTACTGTTCAAGGGTTTGATTGACCCTTTCAGTCTGTCCATTAGTTTGTGGGTGATAAGCTGTGGAGAGGCGGAGTTCAATGTTCAAAGTTTCACATAAGGCCCTCCAACATCTAGAAGTGAACTGCACCCCTCGATCAGAAACTATGCTGTCAGGGATGCCATGCAACCTTACAATCTCCTTGATAAAAGTTGAGGCAGTCTCCGGGGCAGAAGGAGTTCCTTGCAGAGGTACAAAGTGGGCCATTTTGGTCAAACGATCAACCACAACGAAAATGGTAGTGAAGTCTTCAGATGGGGGAAGTTCTACTATAAAATCCATGGAGATCATGCTCCATGGTTTCTCAGGTACAGGAAGGGGCTCAAGTAGACCCCAAGTTCTGGCTCTGTCTGTCTTATTCCGAAGGCATGAAATACAAGATCTTACATATTTCTTGCAGTCGTTCATCAAGTTTGGCCACCAGAATGTACGGGAGATCAAATTAGCCGTCTTGTGAATCCCAAAGTGACCCGCTAGGGGATGATCATGACATCGCCCTGGGACGGCAACTCTGAACTGTTCTGGGACCTGCAGTAATTGGTAGTTGGAGTTAAGGAAGTTCAACCTGTCTTGTACGGCAGGTACAGAAGAATCAATAGGCAGCTCAGGCAAGAAATAAGGATGGTATCCATAATTGGCGAAAAAAGGTGAATGTTTGGTTTCCGAATGGGTGGAATTATTGTATGAAAATTCCGTGAGTGGGAGAAGTGATAGCCAGTCATCCTGTGCAAAAGAAGAAAAGCATCGTAGGTACTGTTCAAGGGTTTGATTGACCCTATCAGTCTGTCCATTAGTTTGTGGGTGATAAGCTGTGGAGAGGCGGAGTTCAATGTTCAAAGTTTCACATAAGGCCCTCCAACATCTAGAAGTGAACTGCACCCCTCGATCAGAAACTATGCTGTCAGGGATGCCATGCAACCTTACAATCTCCTTGATAAAAGTTGAGGCAGTCTCCGGGGCAGAAGGAGTTCCTTGCAGAGGTACAACGTGGGCCATTTTGGTCAAACGATCAACCACAACGAAAATGGTAGTGAAGTCTTCAGATGGGGGAAGTTCTACTATAAAATCCATGGAGATCATGCTCCATGGTTTCTCAGGTACAGGAAGGGGCCAATTATGGATACCATCCTTCTTTATTGCCTGAGCTGCCTATTAATTCTTCTGTACCTGCCGTACAAGACAGGTTGAACTTCCTTAACTCCAACTACCAATTACTGCAGGATACAATCTCCAAGACCCAGGCAGATAATAAAAAGTTCTTCGACAAGAAGAGAAGAGGCAATTTGAATCTTGAACCTTTTCCAGTACCTCGCTGCCCGTCTGCTACCGAACCCGGCCACCCCTGTGATCCTGCACCAGCCTCCTGCTTGGCTTAACGCTGTCTCCAGTGCCTGTGCTAGCTGTCCATCCTACCAGCTTTCCTGAGTCCAGTTCCTTACCAGATGCTCTGCCTGCATCTCCACGTCTGCAACTCAGCTGACAAGTTCTGCACGCAACTACAGGCACTCGTGTAACTCCTCACCCTAGGTCTGTCCCATCCTCAGTGGGGCTTGGGTTGGAGATACAAGGGAGGCCGACCTCGTCATTCCAGACTCCTACCAGGTACGTGACAGTACCAGTCAGCCAGAGATGGAGTCTGGAAGGGAGGCCTCTCCACCGAAGGACATTTACCAAACTATTTCTGCGCTCTCAAATATTGTGCAGAAGTTACAAGAGCGGGTCACTTTGGGATTCACAAGACGGCTAATTTGATCTCCCGTACATTCTAGTGGCCAGCTTATCACCCACAAACTAATGGACAGACTGAAAGGGTCAATCAAACCCTTGAACAGTACCTACGATGCTTTTCTTCTTTTGCGCAGGATGACTGACTATCACTTCTCCCACTCGCGGAATTTTCATACAATAATTCCACCCATTCGGCAACCAAACAGTCACCTTTTTTCGTCAATTATGGATACCATCCTTCTTTCTTGCCTGAGCTGCCTATTGATTCTTCTGTACCTGCCGTACAAGACAGGTTGAACTTCCTTAACTCCAACTACCAATTACTGCAGGATACAATCTCCAAGACCCAGGCAGATAATAAAAAGTTATTCGACAAGAAGAGAAGAGGCAATTTGAATCTTGAACCTTTTCCAGTACCTCGCTGCCCGTCTGCTACCGAACCCGGCCACCCTTGTGATCCTGCACCAGCCTCCTGACCCCTGACCACTGACCCCTTTTCCCAGCAAACTGCCGAATCCATGCTTGACAAATTACAGCAAGGGCCAAGGCCTGTTGAAGATTACGTAACTGACTTTCGTGTTTGGAGCGCAGATACCCAATGGAATCACTCTGCACTTCGTCACCAGTTCCGTCTAGGACTTTCTGACACCGTAAAAGATGAACTTGCCAGAGTGGGAATACCCGCGTCCCTGGAAGATCTGATAAATTTAACTATTCAGATCGATCGGCGGTTTCGAGAAAGGCAATCGGAAAAATCTAAAGGGACTCTTTCTGTGGTTTCAAGGCCAGCCGCCCCTGCTCCTCTACCTGTTCCTTCCCCCAGAAGGAGGGAACAGCATAAGGCACCTCACAGCAGTTTTCGTAGGTTACCTCTTTCTCCTGCTGAACGTCTACGTCGAGTCCAAGGCAGTCTGTGTCTCTACTGCGGGGAGGTTGGCCACTTCATACGAACTTGTCCGTCAGAGACCTGCAGGATCTCTTCCCGTCAGCCTCTTGTGATGCATCTCCCTGGGAAGGATCAGTCACATGTCTCTCTTCCCATCAAGCTTCAGCTCCCCGAAAAGACGGTTTCAGTACTTGCAATCATAGACTCTGGGGCCTGCAGCTGTTTTGTGGACTCTGCATTTGCTTCTCTTCAGCAGCTGCCCTTGGGTACCAAGAGGCAAGGGTTCCATGTCCATCTTGCTGACGGCTCCGGTATTAAATCAGGCCCGGTTACTCAGGGGACCTTGCCTATTCTCTGCCAGACTTCTTCAGGCCATAGCGAACTCCTCCGTTTGGATGTCATAGCTTCTCCCATGTTTCCCGTTATCCTCGGCATTCCATGGTTGAAGGCACACAACCCTCACGTTGACTGGCTTACCGGAGATATCTCTTTTTCGTCCAACTACTGCCAGACGCACTGCCTCTTGGGAGGAACTGTCAACTCCACGCACCTCCTGGGTATCCACCCTGACCATGAAGCCTCTAAACTGATCCCGGTTGCTTATCACGAATTTCTGGACGTCTTTAATAAAAAGGGTGCAGACACTCTTCCACCTCATAGAACTTACGATTGCCCCATTGAACTTCTACCGGGAGCCGAGATCCCGTTTGGTCGGATTTACCCTCTCTCTGAGCCTGAATTGGAAGCCCTGCGTACCTATATCGACGAGAGCCTTGAAAAGCAGTTCATTCGGCCTTCCACTTCACCAGCAGGAGCCGGTATTTTCTTCGTTGAGAAAAAAGACCACACCTTGAGGCCCTGTGTGGACTATCGTGACCTTAACAGGGTCACTGTCAAGAATCGGTACCCTCTTCCTCTGATTCCCGAACTATTCCAGAGGCTGCGAGGGGCACGAGTGTTCTCCAAACTGGACTTGAGGGGTGCCTATAATCTTGTCAGAATCAGGGAGGGAGACGAATGGAAGACGGCCTTCCGGACACGTTTTGGCCACTTTGAGTATTTAGTCATGCCATTCGGGCTCTGCAATGCTCCAGCCACATTCCAGCATCTGGTAAACGATTTTTTTCGGGACTTTCTTGATTTATTCGTCATCGTGTATCTGGATGACATCCTTGTATTCTCTGAAACTTTAGAATCCCATCGGACTCATGTAAAAAAGGTATTAGCTCGATTGCGGGAACACTGACTTTACGCAAAGGCTGAAAAATGCGACTTTGAAAAGCAAGTTGTGCATTTCCTAGGGCTTGTCATCTCCGCCGAAGGAATCTCCATGGACCCTTAGAAAGTCGCTTCTGTCTTGGAATGGTCTGCTCCTACTGACAGAAAAGCTGTACAGAGGTTCGTGGGGTTTGCTAACTTTTATAGAACATTTATTAAGGACTTTTCTGGCATCATCACTCCCATTACTCAGCTAACGAAACAGCATGTTCCCTTTCGATGGACCCCAGAGGCTCAGACAGCGTTTGAACAGTTGAAAGCCTTATTCACCTCAGCTCCCATCTTGAAACATCCCGATCCCTCCTTAGCTTATGTTTTGGAGGTAGACGCCTCGGAAAATGCAGTTGAGGCTATTATTTCCCAACGCCAAGGGCCCAAATCATTGCTCCACCCTGTGGCCTTCTTCTCTAAAAAATTAAATCCTTCCGAAAGGAATTATGATGTTGGTGACCGAGAGCTACTGGCTATCAAGGCCGCTCTTGAAGAATGGCGTTACCTTTTGGAGGGAGCTTCTCACCCAATTCTTATCTTCACAGATCACAAGAATCTTGAGTATTTGAAGACAGCTAAACGCCTAAGACCTCGGCAGGCAAGATGGGCACTTTTTTTCTCTCGTTTCATGTTTCATATAACCTACCGTCCTGGCTCAAAGAACGGGAAACCAGATGCCTTGTCCCGCATGTTCAGTGATCCAGTTGTATCCTCGGAACCTGATACTATTTTACCAGCCAATAATTTTTTACTTCTTCAGGCGGATCTGATGTCACATATAAGAAAATATGTGGAAGACCAACCGCCTTCCAAGGACCTGGCTCTTCAACTAAGGGATGGCCTGTACTAAGAGGCCTATTTGTCAAAGAGGCAAATCTTTATCCCAGAACAGTTCAGAGTTGCCGTCCTAGGGCGATGTCATGATCATCCCCTAGCGGGTCACTTTGGGATTCACAAGACGGCTAATTCGATCTCCCGTACATTCTGGTGGCCAAACTTGAAGAACGACTGCAAGAAATATGTAAGATCTTGTATTTCATGCCTTCGGAATAAGACAGACAGAGCCAGAACTTGGGGTCTACTTGAGCCCCTTCCTGTACCTGAGAAACCATGGAGCATGATCTCCATGGATTTTATAGTAGAACTTCCCCCATCTGAAGACTTCACTACCATTTTCGTTGTGGTTGTTCGTTTGACCAAAATGGCCCACTTTGTACCTCTGCAAGGAACTCCTTCTGCCCCGGAGACTGCCTCAACTTTTATCAAGGAGATTGTAAGGTTGCATGGCATCCCTGACAGCATAGTTTCTGACCGAGGGGTGCAGTTCACTTCTAGATTTTGGAGGGCCTTATGTGAAACTTTGAACATTGAACTCCGCCTCTCCACAGCTTATCACCCACAAACTAATAGACAGACTGAAAGGGTCAATCAAACCCTTGAACAGTACCTACGATGCTTTTCTTCTTTTGCACTCGCGGAATTTTCATACAATAATTCCACCCATTCGGCAACCAAACAGTCACCTTTTTTCGCCAATTATGGATACCATCCTTCTTTCTTGCCTGAGCTGCCTATTGATTCTTCTGTACCTGCCGTACAAGACAGGTTGAACTTCCTTAACTCCAACTACCAATTACTGCAGGATACAATCTCCAAGACCCAGGCAGATAATAAAAAGTTCTTCGACAAGAAGAGAAGAGGCAATTTGAATCTTGAACCTGGAGATAAGGTCTGGCTTTCCACAGCGAACTTGAAACTAAGTTGCCCCTCGAGGAAGCTTGGCCCAAGATTTTTGGGGCCTTTTCCAGTACCTCGCTGCCCGTCTGCTACCGAACCCGGCCACCCTTGAGATCCTGCACCAGCCTCCTGCTTGGCTTAACGCTGTCTCCAGTGCCTGTGCTAGCTGTCCATCCTACCAGCTTTCCTGAGTCCAGTTCCTTACCAGATGCTCTGCCTGCATCTCCACGTCTGCAACTCAGCTGACAAGTTCTGCACGCAACTACAGGCTCTCGTGTAACTCCTCACCCTAGGTCTGTCCCATCCTCAGTTGGGCTTGGGTTGGAGATACAAGGGAGGCCGACCTCGTCATTCCAGACTCCTACCAGGTACGTGACAGTACCAGTCAGCCAGAGATGGAGTCTGGAAGGGAGGCCTCTCCACCGAAGGACATTTACCAAACTATTTCTGCGCTCTCAAATATTGTGCAGAAGTTACAAGAGCGGGTCACTTTGGGATTCACAAGACGGCTAATTTGATCTCCCGTACATTCTGGTGGCCAAACTTGATGCACGACTGCAAGAAATATGTAAGATCTTGTATTTCATGCCTTCGGAATAAGACAGACAGAGCCAGAACTTGGGGTCTACTTGAGCCCCTTCCTGTACCTGAGAAACCATGGAGCATGATCTCCATGGATTTTATAGTAGAACTTCCCCCATCTGAAGACTTCACTACCATTTTCGTTGTGGTTGATCGTTTGACCAAAATGGCCCACTTTGTACCTCTGCAAGGAACTCCTTCTGCCCCGGAGACTGCCTCAACTTTTATCAAGGAGATTGTAAGGTTGCATGGCATCCCTGACAGCATAGTTTCTGATCGAGGGGTGCAGTTCACTTCTAGATTTTGGAGGGCCTTATGTGAAACTTTGAACATTGAACTCTGCCTCTCCACAGCTTATCACCCACAAACTAATGGACAGACTGAAAGGGTCAATCAAACCCTTGAACAGTACCTACGATGCTTTTCTTCTTTTGCACAGGATGACTGGCTATCACTTCTCCCACTCGCGGAATTTTCATACAATAATTCCACCCATTCGGCAACCAGTCACCTTTTTCGCCAATTATGGATACCATCCTTCTTTCTTGCCTGAGCTGCCTATTGATTCTTCTGTACCTGCCGTACAAGACAGGTTGAACTTCCTTAACTCCAACTACCAATTACTGCAGGATACAATCTCCAAGACCCAGGCAGATAATAAAAAGTTCTTCGACAAGAAGAGAAGAGGCAATTTGAATCTTGAACCTGGAGATAAGGTCTGGCTTTCCACAGCGAACTTGAAACTAAGTTGCCCCTCAAGGAAGCTTGGCCCAAGATTTTTGGGGCCTTTTCCAGTCAAGAGAAAGATTAATGCAGTAGCATTCGAATTAGTGTTACCCAAGAACCTGAGAATCCACCCAGTATTCCATGTTTCTTTGTTGAAGCCTACAGTGCCAAATCCTTTCCCAAATCAGATTTCTGAAACCCCTCCACCGCTACTTATCGAAGGGAATGAGGAATTGAGGTGGAGGCCGTATTGGACTGTAGGAAGAGAGGTAACCAAACACAGTTTCTCATTAAATGGAAAGGCTACGGGGCCGGAAGAAAGTTCCTGGGAACCAGCTTCTGATGTGCATGCTCCAAGACTGGTACGAGCTTTCTTTCTACGCCACCCGGAAAAAGAGGTCATGAGGGGCATCCAGAGTCTGCCCCTAAGGGGGGGCAATGTAAGGAAGCTGCCGGGATCCGTCTGCGCATGCGCGCATTCGTCAACAGTCTCGGAATGCTGGCGCGCGCATCCCCAGTACGCAGCGGCCTTTCCGGAGTACCATTGCGCATGCGTGTGCGCAATTCACGCATGCGCGTGCGCACGGGCAACGTGCGCGCGCAGGAGCACGCTCCTAATTCCCTTTGGCACCAGCCTGCCTACTTAAAGGATGCTCTGACTTCTGACAAGTGCTGACTGGTCTTCAGCAAGTACCCTGATACCTGAACTCTGTTTAAACCTGGCTTGATCCCTGTTGCTGAACCTTGGCTTCCCTTTGACCTTGCTTCCGGACTTGAATACTTGATTACTGGTTCCTGATCTCGGCTTCCCATCTGACCTCCCTCCTGCCTGTGCCTTGTACCTCGCTGCCCGTCTGCTACCGAACCCGGCCACCCTTGTGATCCTGCACCAGCCTCCTGCTTGGCTTAACGCTGTCTCCAGTGCCTGTGCTAGCTGACCATCCTACCAGCTTTCCTGAGTCCAGTTCCTTACCAGATGCTCTGCCTGCATCTCCACGTCTGCAACTCAGCTGACAAGTTCTGCACGCAACTACAGGCACTCGTGTAACTCCTCACCTAGGTCTGTCCCATCCTCAGTGGGGCTTGGGTTGGAGATACAAGGGAGGCCGACCTCGTCATTCCAGACTCCTACCAGGTACGTGACAGTACCAGTCAGCCAGAGATGGAGTCTGGAAGGGAGGCCTCTCCACCGAAGGACATTTACCAAACTATTTCTGCGCTCTCAAATATTGTGCAGAAGTTACAAGAGAATCTTGGTCGCATGGAAGAGCGACTTCCGCATGAGGTGACCGTCGCATCGGCCTGTGCTCCTTTCACCGAAATGGAATTTTTCTACTCAAACAGAGTCTGGTCTGTCCGTGATGCCACTCCCCCTCCGGAACACAAAGTGCCTATCCCTGAACGGTTTTCTGGAGAACGCAAGAAGTTTCGTACCTTCCGGAATTCTTGTGAACTTTATTTTTCTCTGCTACCCTGAACCTTTGCATCAGAGGACATCAAGGTAGGGTTTATTATTACACTACTACTGAACGAACCACTCTCCTGGGCTCATCACCTTCGGGAACAACATGACCCTGTTCTGACTGCCACGGGTTCATTCTTCTCAGCCATGGCTCAGTTATACACTGACCCCTTTTCCCAGCAAACTGCCGAATCCATGCTTGACAAATTACAGCAAGGGCCAAGGCCTGTTGAAGATTACGTAACTGACTTTCGTGTTTGGAGCGCAGATACCCAATGGAATCACTCTGCACTTCGTCACCAGTTCCGTCTAGGTCTTTCTGACACCGTAAAAGATGAACTTGCCAGAGTGGGAATACCCGCGTCCCTGGAAGATCTGATAAATTTAACTATTCAGATCGATCGGCGACGGTTTCGAGAAAGGCAATCGGAAAAATCTAAAGGGACTCTTTCTGTGGTTTCAAGGCCAGCCGCCCCTGCTCCTCTACCTGTTCCTTCCCCCAGAAGGACGGAACAGCATAAGGCACCTCACAGCAGTTTTCGTAGGTCTCCTGCTGAACGTCTACGTCGAGTCCAAGGCAGTCTGTGTCTCTACTGCGGGGAGGTTGGCCACTTCATACGAACTTGTCCGGCAGAGACCTGCAGGGTCTCTTCCCGTCAGCCTCTTGTGATGCATCTCCCTGGGAAGGATCAGTCACATGTCTCTCTTCCCATCAAGCTTCAGCTCCCCGAAAAGACGGTTTCAGTACTTGCAATCATAGACTCTGGGGCCTGCAGCTGTTTTGTGGACTCTGCATTTGCTTCTCTTCAGCAGTTGCCCTTGGGTACCAAGAGGCAAGGGTTCCATGTCCATCTGGCTGACGGCTCGGTATTAAATCAGGCCCGGTTACTCAGGGGACCTTGCCGATTCTCTGCCAGACTTCTTCAGGCCATAGCGAACTCCTCCGATTGGATGTCATAGCTTATCCCATGTTTCCCGTTATCCTCGGCATTCCATGGTTGAAGGCACACAACCCTCACGTTGACTGGCTTACCGGAGATATCTCTTTTTCGTCCAACTACTGCCAGACGCACTACCTCTTGGGAGGAACTGTCAACTCCACGCCCCTCCTGGGTATCCACCCTGACCATGAAGCCTCTAAACTGATCCCAGTTGCTTATCACGAATTTCTGGACGTCTTTAATGAAAAGGGTGCAGACACTCTTCCACCTCATAGAACTTACGATTGCCCCATTGAACTTCTACCGGGAGCCGAGATCCCGTTTGGTCGGATTTACCCTCTCTCTGAGCCTGAATTGGAAGCCCTGCGTACCTATATCGACGAGAGCCTTGAAAAGCAGTTCATTCGGCCTTCCACTTCACAGCAGGAGCCGGTATTTTCTTCGTTGAGAAAAAAGACCACACCTTGAGGCCCTGTGTGGGCTATCGTGACCTTAACAGGGTCACTGTCAAGAATCGGTACCCTCTTCCTCTGATTCCCGAACTATTCCAGAGGCTGCGAGGGGCACGTATGTTCTCCAAACTGGACTTGAGGGTGCCTATAATCTTGTCAGAATCAGGGAGGGAGACGAATGGAAGACGGCTTTCCGGACACGCTTTGCCACTTTGAGTATTTAAGTCATGCCATTCGGGCTCTGCAATGCTCCAGCCACATTCCAGCATCTGGTAAACGATGTTTTTCGGGACTTTCTTGATTTATTCGTCATCGTGTATCTGGATGACATCCTTGTATTCTCTGAAACGTTAGAATCCATCGGACTCATGTAAAAAAGGTATTAGCTCGATTGCGGGAACACCGACTTTACGCAAAGGCTGAAAAATGCGACTTTGAAAAGCAAGTTGTGCATTTCCTAGGGCTTGTCATCTCCGCCGAGGGAATCTCCATGGACCCTCAGAAAGTTGCTTCTGTCTTGGAATGGCCTGCTCCTACTGACAGAAAAGCTGTACAGAGGTTCGTGGGGTTTGCTATCCCAGAACAGTTCAGAGTTGCCGTCCTAGGGCGATGCCATGATCATCCCCTAGCGGGTCACTTTGGGATTCACAAGACGGCTAATTCGATCTCCCGTACATTCTGGTGGCCAAACTTGATGAACGACTGCAAGAAATATGTAAGATCTTGTATTTCATGCCTTCGGAATAAGACAGGACAGAGCCAGAACTTGGGGTCTACTTGAGCCCCTTCCTGTACCTGAGAAACCATGGAGCATGATCTCCATGGATTTTATAGTAGAACTTCCCCCATCTGAAGACTTCACTACCATTTTCGTTGTGGTTGATCGTTTGACCAAAATGGCCCCACTTTGTACCTCTGCAAGGAACTCCTTCTGCCCCGGAGACTGCCTCAACTTTTATCAAGGAGATTGTAAGGTTGCATGGCATCCCTGACAGCATAGTTTCTGATCGAGGGGTGCAGTTCACTTCTAGATTTTGGAGGGCCTTATGTGAAACTTTGAACATTGAACTCTGCCTCTCCACAGCTTATCACCCACAAACTAATGGACAGACTGAAAGGGTCAATCAAACCCTTGAACAGTACCTACGATGCTTTTCTTCTTTTGCACAGGATGACTGGCTATCACTTCTCCCACTCGCGGAATTTTCATACAATAATTCCACCCATTCGGCAACCAGTCACCTTTTTCGCCAATTATGGATACCATCCTTCTTTCTTGCCTGAGCTGCCTATTGATTCTTCTGTACCTGCCGTACAAGACAGGTTGAACTTCCTTAACTCCAACTACCAATTACTGCAGGATACAATCTCCAAGACCCAGGCAGATAATAAAAGTTCTTCGACAAGAAGAGAAGAGGCAATTTGAATCTTGAACCTGGAGATAAGGTCTGGCTTTCCACAGCGAACTTGAAACTAAGTTGCCCCTCAAGGAAGCTTGGCCCAAGATTTTTGGGGCCTTTTCCAGTCAAGAGAAAGATTAATGCAGTAGCATTCGAATTAGTGTTACCCAAGAACCTGAGAATCCACCCAGTATTCCATGTTTCTTTGTTGAAGCCTACAGTGCCAAATCCTTTCCCAAAATCAGATTTCTGAAACCCCTCCACCGCTACTTATCGAAGGGAATGAGGAATTTGAGGTGGAGGCCGTATTGGACTGTAGGAAGAGAGGTAACCAAACACAGTTTCTCATTAAATGGAAAGGCTACGGGCCGGAGAAAGTTCCTGGGAACCAGCTTCTGATGTGCATGCTCCAAGACTGGTAC